>CM052898.1:77006279-77170649 GCA_028534135.1 Potos flavus | reverse complement strand
TTTTTTCTTTTTTTTTTTCCCAGAGCTCAGTTTACCTGGCTGAGTAGAGTTACTGTCTTTTCTTCTCTCCCTCTTCCTCTTGTCCCTTATATTAGTTTTCTAGGGCCACTGTGACAAAGCACCACAGACTGTGTGGCTTAAACAACAGAAATTTATTGTCTCACAGTTCTGGAAGCTGGAAGTTCAAGATTAAGGTTGCTTAATTAAGATTGGTTCCTCCTGGGGCTGTGAGGGAGAATCTCTTCCATGCCTCTTCCCTAGTTTCTGGTGGTTTCCTGGTAATTTGTGGTATCTCTTGTCTTGTAGGTGCATGACTCCAATCTTTGCCTTAATCTCCCAAGGCATTCTCCCTGTGTGTGTCTATATGTCTACATTTCCCCTTTTTATAAGTCATATTTATTAGGGGCACCCTAATGATCTCATTTTAATCTGATCATCTACAAAGATCCTATTTGCAAGTCAGGTCACATTCACAGGTACTGGGGGTTAGGACTCCAACACGTTTTGGGGAGACATAACGGAATCCATATTCCCCCTCTTCCTTCTCTTTCTGACAGCACAACTGCTAACTGCTCTTACTACTTGCACTGCTTTATACCTTTTTCCTCTTCCTTTGACTATTTGGTTATTTTTTTTACTGTTAGTGCTTCTTTCCTAGCATGGTTGATCAGGTAGTCAATTATTTACTATTATTTACTTGTAAATATTATTAGAACAGTAAAATCTATTCATTATGGATTTATGAAACTGATAAACTATAAAGAAGAAAATAAAAGTTGCCCATAGTATCAACAAGTGGATAAGAGAAAATGGTATCATAAATCCACAATATTTTACAGAATCTAAAACAGATAGTTTGAGATGGTTCCTAATTTTGAAATGTGAGAATCTATACCTTGTAATCCATAAAATATAATATATATATGCACATACATATGTATATAACTGGAATCACAAAATTCCATGAAAACCTTTCAAATTCCAAAAAACATAATGTTTTGTATTCCAACTATTTTTTCCTGAGCATTAGCTTAAGTATTTTCCAAAGATATTAGATATATTTTAAAAATTACGTTAATGATGGCATTTTTTTAATTTTTAAAAATTAATTATTTTTTTGAGAGAGAGAGAAGAGCAAGGGGAGGGGGAGAAGGAGAGAGAATCTCAAGCAGACTCCCCGCTAAGCACAGAGCCCAACATGGGACTTGATCTCAGAACCCTGAGATCGTGACCTGAGCTGAAATCAACAGTTGGTCCCTTAACTGACTGAGCCACCCAGGTGCCCCAATTACAGCATTTCTTACAATGTAATAATTTAACATTTTTATTTTTTCTTATTTTGAATTATCCTGAAATGAACATTATTACATATAAATCTTACATCATTTTTATTATTTCCTCCGGAGAGATTAAAGAACTGCAACTACTGAATCGAAGGGTGTGAATTTGATTTTTTTTTTTAAGTAATCTCTACCCCCAATGTGGGCCTCGAACCCACCACCCTGAGATCAAAGGTCACACGCTCTACTGACTGAGCCAGCCAGGTGTCCCAAGTGTGTGAATTCTTAAAATTCCCTTCATAATATTGCCAAACTGTTTTTAGGAAACGTCTTTCAAATTTTATCACCACCAGCCATATATAAAACCCCAGTTGAAAGTATAAAATTTCTACACCTTAATATTTTCTTCTTCCGGGGCACCTGGGTGGCTCAGTCGTTAAGTGTCTGCCTTTGGCCCAGGTCATGATCCCAGGGTCCTGGGATCGAGCCCCGCATGGGCTCCCTGCTTGGTGGGGAGCCTGCTTCTCCCTCTCTCACTCCCCCTGCTTGTGTTCCCTCTCTGGCTGTCTCTATCTCAATCTCCGTCAAATATGAGACTGACGCACTGCCTACTGCGCTAAGGAGGCACCTTCAGTCTCCGTCAAATAAATAAATAAAATCTCTTAAAAAAAAATTCTTCTTTCTTTCCCTCTTCTCCCTCTCAGTCTCTCGATAATTTGATATACCAAAAATAGCATTTCTTTTTTTTATATTAACCCTTCTGTTTTAATAATAATAAATAACAAGCACAGAACGAAAAATCCAAAGATAGGAAATTTGAGAGGAAGATCAGGTTTGGGGCTCCCAGTGGCCATCTCCTGTCCCTTAACCACTATTTCCCCTTCCTGGAATCAATGAATATCAACACTTAATTGTGTATACTTTCAGAGATACAAAAATAGCATTTCAATGTTTTGTTAGGTAGTCTTTCAATTATTGGTGAGCATAAAAGCTTTATTTTAAATTTCTGGGTTTTTTTTTTAGCTATTTAAGTTTCTTTCTTCTTTCTTTCTTTCTTTCTTTCTTTCTTTCTTTCTTTCTTTCTTTCTTTCTTTCTTTCTTCCTTTCTCTCTTTCTTCTTTCAGATTTTATTTGTTTATTTGACAGAGACAGAAAGCACAAGCAAGGGGAGTGGCAGAGAAAGGGGGAGAAGCAGATTCCCAGCTGAGCAGGGAGCCCGAGGCAGTGCTCAATTCCAGGACCCTGGGATCATGACCTGAGCCACCCAGGCGCTCCTGAATTTCTTTTTGGTGAACTTTTTATTAATAACATTTACCTCTTTAAACAGCGTTCAAACATTTTTTGTATTGATTACTTTAAATATTAAATCTTTATTTTATTTATTGCAAATACTTTTCCTAGTTTGCTATTTGGTTAAATTCTGTTGATATTTTCGACATGCTAAAGCATTAAATTCTTACATAGTTTATTATATCTATTTTTTTCTTTCAACTTTTTAAACCTTGGAAAATGATTCGCCAATTATCTCCCAGAGTTCCAACAAAGCTCATTGGAAGGAGGCTAACCTTAGACAAGTAAATGAAAACACTTTCTAAAGGGCAATGCACGGCATTTTCCAGAAGCTTTCTATTGTTAGACCCTGTGCCAAGGGCTTTCCACCCCATGACACCTGTGAAAATGTTGGTTTGCAATGTGGGGAATTTCCCTGGGGTGAAATCTGAAACTGGTCCCCTCAGACAGAGGGCTGGGAGAGACTGAGGAGAGGCACGCCACTCCAGACCGGTAGGTGGCAGGTTTAACAGGCGAGGAAACTTACCAGTGAGGTTTGCCTCGGGGCGCAGCGAGACAAGTAGATTTCCTCAGGGGTCACCAGAATCTTCAAAGTTCATACGGAGGCCTTAACGGGTTCCGTCACGGATATGTCCAGATGGTCGCAACAACACATCCCTCTCTCAAGGCTTCATCCTTGGACATGGCCCCCACTGTGGGGATGGTGGGCAGGAGCCTGCAGGTTCCAAGGACGGGGGAGAGGGTAAGGAGCCTCCACGGTTGGGGGCCAGCTTCCAGGTCATCCAGTGGTCACTCCCCCTCAGTGACCTCAGACAGAAACGTAGCTGTGATTGCCTATGCCCAGATGAAGAAAGAGTTTGGAGGTGACCAGATTTTCTCAGGATACGGACTATTAAGGACCAGAGTGAAATCCAGGATTTCCTGAATATAAAGCTAGTATTTTTAACCATTCTGCTTTATCTCTGCTAAAAGGTATGTATGAGCCAGATGTTTAAAGTTTAAATGACAGATTTTAAAAGTATTATCTAGGTATTTAAATGAGCAAAAATCAATTTTGTTTTCTATTATGCATTTACTCAACAAACATTTACTGGAATCTGAATTTTGAGCCCTGTGGTTGGTAGATGCTGGTGTTGCAGCGATAAAGTGTATTCACTTTTTGGAAGTATTTAAGAGCGAGGCAAGTGAAATCAGATAAACTAAAAATTACCTAACATGTGGTGGGCTTGGAGGACTCAAAAAAAAGAGGAATTTTGTGTGTGTGTATGTGTGTGAGACGTTGTTTCCTTGTTCTCTGAAAACCCAGGTGACACTTAAGCAAACCTACCCTAGAACTTGGAGTTACCCTCTATTAGTATATGTGCCAAAGCAAGCACGGAGTTACCTTCTTCTTTGCATGGTCCCAGCCAATTGCTTCTTATCTTCACATAACTGTTGTTTTTTCTTCATGCCTTCTGTTCTCAACACGAACTCACCTTTCTAAGCAATAAATCTGCTGTGTGTCTTTGGACAGGAACAGAACAGGTTTGGAGTAGAGGATGTTTCTCGTGTTCCCAGATTTTTTTTTTTTAAGATTTTATTTATTTATTTGAGAGAGAGGGAGAGAAAGCTCGAATGCACAGCAAGGGGAGGGGCAGAGGGAGAAGGATAAGCAGACTCCCTGCTGAGCGGGGAGCCTGGAGTCCAGAAACCCTGGGTAGGGGGGATGGGCTGGGGGGTGGGCAGAACTCTATTCCAGGATGCTGGGATCATGACCTCAGCCAAATGCAGGTGTCCATTGAACTGAGCCACCCAGGGGCTCCCCCACAGATGGATCTTTATAAGGTTAATCTGTGTAGGCTCTAATGGTGGAGTTGAAAGAGAATACTGCCTTTTTTTTTTTTTTTTAAGATTTTATTTATTTGACACAGAGAGAGAGATCACAAGTAGGCAGAGAGAGAGGGGGAAGCAGACTCCCCGCCGAGCAGAGAGCCCAATGTGGGGCTCGATCCCAGGACCCTGAGATCATGACCTGAGCTGAAGGCAGAGGCTTTAACCCACTGAGCCACCCAGGCGCCCAAATGCTGCCTTTTTTAGAACAACTTTGCTCCCTGTCCCTCTACTTGAGTTACATACCAATTTCTTGCTGAGGCTCCTGGGAGGAGCTGGCAAACTTATCTCCTAATAGTTATAATGTTTCATTTTTTGCAACATCATATAGTCTTCTGAGTGTCTTCTCATCACCCCAGCCTTGGAAGTGGCCTTAAAGGCCCATTAATCTAATTACTTGTCTGCTCCAACTCTGCAGGCAGGGGTGTGGTGTAGGGATTCAGGGCACAAGGGTAAGTTTGACTCCTGATCCCACCACATACAATCTGTGTGTCTCTGGGCAAGTTCCTTGAGCTCATGAAATCTGTTTCCTCACCTATAAAATGGGGATGATAATAATAGTGCTTAACTCATAGAATTCCTGGGGGTCTGACTCAATAAATAATATAAACAATACGTATTATTATCCTAGACGACTGATCTTTTAACATTCAGTTAACAAAAATTTACTGAGCACTTGCTATGTGCCCAGGCCAGTTTTAAGTGCTGGTAATACAGCAGTGAATAACAACATAACAAAACAGAGAAAGACCCTTTCTCCCTAGAGCTTACATGAGAGTGGAAGAAACAGATCATACTCAAATAAATATAAACCTATGGTATAATTTCAGATAGTAATAAGTTCTGTGAAAAAAAAAATCAAGCAGGACAAAGGGAAAGAAACAGAATGCTATTAGATAAAGACATTGGGGAGATTTCTTTGAATAGGTGACACTTGAGCAGAGACTTGAATAAAGTATGAGAGTGAAACTTGGTCTTCGGAGAAAGAGCATAGCTCATAAGCAGTCGTGGGAGGGAGATGATCCAGAGAAGAGAGGAAAAGATTTGATTTTTCCATTTTATGTTTCCTGTTGAACTTCATTTCTTTGAGTACAATTACGGAATTAGACTGGACCTCATGGGAGCTTGTTTGGCATGGATTATGCTTGTGGATGAGCTGATTGGGTTGAGTGACCCTAGAAGAAGAGTGGAAATTTGATCTCTGCTCTCCTGTGTTAACAGTAGCTGTCATTCACTCCAGCAAGTTCTGCAGAGCTTGGGAGCCCAGAATTGGAATCTGTGTAATAAATCAGCTGAGCCGTGTGGTAATGACAAAGATATCCATTTTACTTGGCAAACTAGTTGCCAAGGCTGAGCCACATCATAGAGGTGATAAAAATGTACCGTGTAAAAGTGACCTCCCACAATAGGTAATGACATAGTTCAGAAAGAAATTTTTCCTTTTTTTTTTTTTTTTTACCATAAGTCTTTCTGATTTTAAAAGCTAAAGGAAATGTTAAGTGCCTTTTATGTTCAAGGCACTTTATATATGTGTCTCATTTAATCCTCCTAATAATCCCAATGGGTAGGATTTATATTCTCATTTTTCAAATGAGGTAAGAAGGCTCAGGGAGCTTAAGTAATTTGTCCAAGAGCACATAGCTAGTAAGCGGTAGAACCAGCATTCGAAACCCTGGTCACTGTGATTGCAAAGCCTGTGGATTTCCATTTACACATAATTGCTTGCCTCAGGCAGGGACTTTCCCTCAGATTAGCCAGTAGGACATTTTCTTCTGAACATTAAATAACTTCTCCCAAAGGAGTTTCCTCAAATCTTCATATTGTATTGCGGATTGAAAAATGGATTGTGAATTAGGAATGTTTGATAGGTAGCTGGTTTATAAATTGATTTTGAGGGAAGTTCATGACATTGAAGAGAGGTGCCAATCCAGTAATAATTCTCACACAACAGAGCGGTCCTCTTTTGAAAGATAGAGATTTACCCTGTTTGTCAAATCTCTCTCATTTTGTTTTTCCATCTCTCCAACCCACTCTGCATCCCTTGCACTTGAGTCACAGAGAAGTCACAG
Source organism: Potos flavus (assembly GCA_028534135.1). Classification (NCBI taxonomy): domain Eukaryota; kingdom Metazoa; phylum Chordata; class Mammalia; order Carnivora; family Procyonidae; genus Potos; species Potos flavus. The sequence goes on along the minus strand of CM052898.1, from coordinate 77,164,141 downwards.
AGGAGTGAGGAGTCACAGAGAAGATCCTATTATGATGTTATTCCTTAGGAGGAAATACCATAGTTTAGCTTCGTGATTGGCAGAATCTGGATCTGAGTATGCAGATTAAATAGAGATAGGTTTCAGTCCTCTCCCATGACTGCTCATTGGATTCTTAAAATCCCATCAATGAATGAGGTCCTTTCCTTACAGCGGCTTAAACAAGACACCTTGGTGTTACCCTAGATTTCTTCACCTCCTAAATCCTTCCATATTAAATAGTTGACAAGTCCTGCCAAATATTATGTCTTAAATCTAGAATCTCACTCTAATGTAGTTAATGTGAATCTAGGGTTTGGACCCCAGCTAGCTACTTACTAGCAAGTTAGTGAACTTCTCTGTGCTTCCATTTTATCTTTTTAAAGGATACTGTGTTTCCTATGTCTTTTTTTTTTTTTTAATTTTATTTATTTATTTGACAGAGAGAGAGAGAGAGAGAGAGAGGGAGAGTGCGAGCCCGAGCAGGGGGAGTGGGAGAGGGAGAAGCAGGCTTACTGCTGATCAAGGAGCCCACTGCTGCTGCGGGGCTCGATCCCAGGACTCTGGGATCACAACCTGAGCTGAAGACAGGCGCTCAACCGACTGAACCACCCAGGTGCCCCAGTTTCCCACGTCTTCTGTGACAAATTACAGAAGCTTTTGTTTTGGTAACTTAAAATGGCACAAATTATTAACAGTTATTACAGTTCTAGAGGCCAGAAGTCTGAAATAGGTCTCACCTATTTGCTAAAATCCAAGTGCTGGTGGTGGTGTGCTCCTTCTGGAGGTTCCAGAGGGAAGCTGCATTCGTCTGGCTTTTCCATTCCTTGAGGCTTGTCTGCGTTTCTTGGTTCGTGGCCCTGTTGCCAAAGACAGAAGCCGTTTATGGACCAATAACTCACCTAGTAAGCAAGAGAATTCCCCAGGCAGAGCTACTGTCAGATCTCTGTTTCAACAACACATTTCGACTCTGTGCCAAGGCAAACACTGAGCGTACAAGTTCCCATCCGAGAAAACAGTGTTGGCGCTGCTGGGATGAAACAGCATGAGATGCCAAAAGTGCATCAGCATCTCTCAAACAATGAGAGAAGAAAAGAAATCTGGAGGAATAGAGCCCCAGTCACTAAGGACGTTTACCATTTTCTTTGTGTTGAGAAATTGGAAGTCAATACCAGACCTTTCTCGGTAGATCGGTCACTCTTGCTACTGGAGCTCTGTAGTAAACTGTATGTGCTTCTCATTCCATAGTTGGGCTCAGTCATTCCCCCCAGTCTTTTTTTTAAGATTTTATCTATTTATTTGAGAGAGAGAGCACACGTGTGCATGAGAGAGAGAGCTCGCGAGCACGAGCGGGAGAGGGGCAGAGGGAGAGGGAGAAGCAGTCCCCCCACCCAGCAGAGTGGGCTCAGTCATTCTTAACAAATTGCTGTTGTCTTCAAGCCCTGAATTGAACAGTACCTACAGGTGTTACAAATAGCTGTTTAGTCGACTTGGGTGGACCCAGGTGGCAGGTGCTCAAAGCTGGGAGACCAGATAAACACTCCCTCACGCCCCACTGGTTTAACAATGCCCTCTTCTCTCTAAGGGTACACTTCCAGAGACATCTGCACATGCTGTTCTCCACCGAGAAGGCAGCGTCCTGCCTTCAGCTCTTGTCCACGTTCTCACATCCTTTAAGAGCCTGCGTCACTGCTACTTTCTCAAAGTCTTTTCTGATTCTCCCAAGGAGTTGGATTGCCACTACGTGCTCTGTCCCACAGCCTTTGTGCACGTCGCTATGACAACACACTTATTTACCTGCTCTTCCCTCCAGATCAACGGGGACCTACTCTAGGTACAGACGGCCCCTGATTCTCCTTTCATCTCCTCTAGACTCTCAAGAGTCGTCTCCACGGGGTAGGCACCTGGCAAATGTCTGCCAACATGAGTCACATCTCTAGGGAGGCAGACGGGCCCCGTCAGCTCTTGGAACAGCTCAGTGAAGGGACACTTGACTTGTTGTGCACAAACACCTGGCCTTAGTTGTTTAGCTGTATAAACAGACCGTGATTTTCTTGGGCTGGTGGCTGCTGTCTCCGTGTAGGACAGAACACTCTGCTGAGCAGTCACCCTGGTTAGAAGAAAGAAAACATTTTTATTTGATGGCTAGGTCATAGTTATGCCCTCCCAGTGACCTAGCTGCAGATTGCTTTGTATAAACAAATGGTCTCGTAACATAGGGGTTCTTAATACTTATTACCATTATTATTATTAAGAAATCATTTGAATTTTTATTGCCAGAAGGACTTTATCTGAAATAAAGGCGCAACTAAATTCTGCTGTTAGAAAGGGTTTCAGTTTAGTCATTTTGAAGACCTGCTAATCGCCAACTGTACATTGAACTAAGGATTGAACTAAGGGTATGCATTTCCTCCCTCCCTCCCCGCCTTCCTCTTCCTCAAATATTTATTGAGCTCTTATATTTTGACAGGTCTTGTTTTAGGCATAGGAGATACACAGCGAAGGAGCCATAGCCCCTACTCTCTGGTTGCTTTCTTTCTAGGGCTTTTCATTTGCAAAAAGAGAAAGAAGACATTCGTAAAACTTGGATTTGGACTTTGTAATAATGAATTGAGACTAAGTTGGTAGCTGGTGATTAGTTTTGTGCTGGTTGAAATAGAAAGCACTTAGAAGGGTAAAAGTTCTCATCAGATAGTAAAATTCATTATTTAATGGTCACAAATCCAGACTGTATTAATTTGTCCTTAGTACACTGATATTGTATGAAATGAATATAAGATGTGGCCCCTGACCTTAGGCACTTCATCACTAGAGTGACACCTTTTATAGGAACCTTAAGTTCCTGCCAGCATGATGAAAAACTAGCATTATGATGTGTATAAATAAGCTGGAGGAAACAATGTTCTAAGAGTTTGACTTGCTTAGATTAGACCAATACTTCCCAAAGTGTAATCCCCAGACCAACTGCATTATTGTCACTTGGGAACTTTCTAAAAAGACAAATTCATAGGTCCTAACCCAGGGCTACTGAGTCGGGCAGCACTCTACGCTTTAGCAGAAACTCTGTGTGATTTTGATGCATGCTCAGGTGTGACTGAGAACCACCGCTCCAGTCTAGACCCTTAATATTCCCAGTGTGGACCATAGACCAGTAGCATCAGCAACCCCCGAGAGCTTGTTAGAAAGGTACAGTGTTGGGTCCCACTTCAGACCGGCTGAATCAGTATTTGTACTTTCACAAGATTCTCGGGTTATTTGTACGCACCTCACATCTGTGAAGCATTGCTCAAGACCAGGTTGGACATTGAAGGGCGCTGAGCCAAGGCCAGGCCAGGTCTCCTCCCATCTCAGTCATCGTTTCCCTGAAGCACACCCACAGGCTGCTCCACTCCACTTCCCTCCACACTGGTGTGATGTTATTATGAACTGGCGTTTTGCAAGCTTGGACGGCACCAAGGTTTCTTGCAGAGAAAACAAAGATGGAGGGCGGTGCCGCTTGAAAGATCATTGGTTTGCCAATAACCAATAGATTGCTATTAAAAGTATTTGTCAGGAGATTTCTTTTTTCTTAAGATACAATTACATTGGGACGCCTGGGTTGCTCAGTCGGTTAAGCCACTGCCTTCGGCTCAGGTCATGATCCCAAGGTCCTCGGGTCGAGTCCCGCATCGGGCTCCTTGCTCAGCAGGGAGCCTGCTTCTCCCTCTGCCTTCTCTGTCTGCTGCTCCCTCTGCTTGTGCTCTCTCTCTCTCTGACAAATAAATAAAAAAATCTTAAAAAAAAAAGATACAATTACATTTTTTTGGTCTGAGGCAAGGGTAATACAATTTCCAACATAAGTGAGTCAAGCCAACTGACAAAATAATGTGTAATGGGAAAAACTGGGCGTTTCTTAGCCTGTTATTACGTTGACATTGGGAAGGGCCAATAGGGCCAATCCGATTAATAATTTTATGTAATTCTGTAATAGATCAGTAATTAGCTCTGGTTTCCATACCATCTCTGGCTACCCAGCTCTTTCTGTGGGATCTCCCAAGAGTTCTCCATGACCCAGCGCTCAACAACTCTCAAAGTACCCTTTCCTTCCATATCAGGAGCCTCCAGGGCCTTAAATGATGTGGTTTGCATCTTTTCTGATTTGTTGGCGATCCTGCCCTACCACTTGTTAGATACAACTGATCCTCGCTAGGTGTAGAGTCTACATTTGTAAATGTGCTTTTTTGCTAAAATCCATTTGTAACCCCAGGCCAATACTCACAGTGCTTTTGCAGTCATTTGTGGACATGTGCAGAGTAGTGAAATAGGAGACTTGCCCTACGGACACATTCCCAGCTGATGTTGAACAAAATGATGCTCTGCCTTCTTTCAGCTCTCCTGTTGCGAACAACTGTCCTTTTCGAGGTCTATTCACTGGCACTTTTTTTTTTTTTGCATTTTTGTGCTTTTTGTTGGTGACTCCACTGTTTAAAATGGCTCCCCCAGCATAGTGTGGAAGTGCCGTTTGGTGTTTGTGAACACAGAAGACTGTGAGGGGCTTTCAGAGAGAGCGTGTGTTAGATAAGCTTCGTTCAGGCATGAGCTTTAGTGCAGTTGGCTGTTGAGTTTAATGTTAGTGAATCAACAGTATCTATTAGGTAAGGTGTCTTTATTATGTTTTTTTTTTTTAGAGATTTTTTTTTATAAAGATTTTTATTTATTTGACAGAGAGAAACACAGCGAGAGAGGGAACACAAGCAGGGGAAGCAGAAGAGGGAGAAGCAGGCTTCTTGCTGAGCAGGGAGCCCGATGTGGGGCTTGATCCCAGGACCCTGAGATCATGACCTGAGCTGAAGGCAGAGGCTCAACCCACTGAGCCACCCAGGCGCCCTCTTTTTTTTTTTTTTTTACATTATCTTTTTTTGATTGAAGTAGAGTTGACATACAATGTTGGTGTTAGTTTCAGATATACAACATAGTGATTCAGCAAGTCTATATGTTAGTCAGTGCTCACCACGGCAAGTGTAGTCATTTATCTTTTACACATTATTGGATTTGCTTTGCAAGCAGTCTGTTTACCAGTTTTGGTAATTTGTATTAATGAATGGGATTGTCCTGCTATGTTTCTTATTCACACTTTATCAGTTTGAACATCAAGGTTATGCTAAATTAATGAAATGATTCTCTGTTTACCTTTTCCCTAAAAGAGTTTGTACAAGACTGGTATTATTCATTTCATAAATAGTTGACAGAACTTGAAGGTTAAATTATTGGAGACTAAGGTTTTTATTTTTGATAGATTTTTAATTAATAACTTAATTCTATACTGGTCGTAGTGTTCACTGGTTTCTATAGTGTATATACTCCTATTGTGGCTAACAACAAGGTATCAACAGTTAAAATTGGCTCACAAAATTCCTTAATACTTAATAATTGGCCCTGGATTCCAATGTGAGGTGGCTTCAGGATACTTTTTTGAGAGAGAAAGAGGGAGTGCGCACACGTGCAAGTGCTCATGCACGAGCTGAGGGGGGAGGGGCGGAGGGAGAGGGAGAGGATCTTAAGCAGGCTCTCTTAGTATTATCTCGGGGGGCTTTTTTCCTTGATCAATCATGTTAATGGTTTATTTTTGTTTTTGTCATTCCTCTCTACCATATGTTTTATATTGTATTAATTTCTATTTATTTTTTCTTCCATTTACTTTCTTTGGCTTTAGTCTATTAGTTTTTTTTTTTTTTTTAAACTTCTTAAGTTAGATGCTCTGTCAGTCAGGGTTCTGACAGATCCATGAAATAGATGCAGACTCAAGAAAGGATTAATTGAAGGTAGTTTAATGAGGAGAGTATTTATACAGATGTGAATGGGTTAAGGAAACCAACAAGAGGTGAAGCATCTAGAATCCACAACAATAGGAAGCCATTATTACCCCTTAGTCTAAGGTTGTGAGGGAAGGTGCAGTGCAGAACCCCCCCCACGCCCCCCGCCATGAGACAAGTGGCCTTGGCAGAGGAGCTGCCCTCAAAGAGCTATGACCTTAGGCAGAGCAACGTCGCCTCACCCAACTCCATGGCTCAGTGAGGAGGGAGTAGGGAATAAATAATCCTGTTTCTCTTCCTACCCATTGATGTCTGCCACTGTCACCCATTGGGTAAACCCTACTAGAAGCCAGCCAAAAGGTACCTTGGATAATAAGGTCCTTGGAAGTGAGATTCTTGGGGGCATAGAATAAGAGAAGGGCAACTGATAGAAGGGTGTCAGAAACTAATCAGCAGAGAGACTAGATCATTTATTTAGTCCCTCCCCGCCCTTGCTAAATCTGTGTATTTACGGCTATATATTTCCCTCTAAGTACTATTTTAGCTGCATCTCATAAATTGTAAAGGGAGGTTTATTCATTATTGTTCATTTCTAAGTATTTTGTAGATTCTGGTAAGATTTCTTTTTTAATTTGTGAATTATTTGGGTGTATATATTTATTTCCAAACAGAAGGGTTTTTGTGTTTTTTGTTTTGGTATTAAATTTCAATATAATCTCATTGATCTGAGACTGTAGTATATTTGACACTAATTCTTGGAAATGTTTTGGGACTTGTTTTCTGGCCTAGTACATAATGTTCTCTGTGTGCTTGGAAAGCTTGTGTATTTCAGGTGTCTGTCAGTAGTAGTCTATATATGTCTATTTGTACCTATTAAATCAAGTGTCTTTATTGTTTATTCAGATCTTTTAGGTCCTTAGTGTTGTTTGTCTTCTTAATTTACCAATGACTGAGAGCAATGTCTTAAAATCTGTCATTATGATGGGGAATTTTTTCCATTTCTCTTTTACTTTCAATTTTTGTTAATATAATTGAAAACTATTTCATTAGAAAGACAGACTTTGGAGTCATTTCTTCCTGGAGAATTCAGCTCTTTACAAAATGTGCTTTTTTCATACGCTATCATTATTATTTTTTGTGTAAAAAATGATTTGCACATGTTTCTCCCTCCAGTGCGCACACTCTTGTCACATCCTTCTTGTCCTTACGGATTCTTGCTAATCCTTTAAGTCACAGCTCGTCTCATGGAAGCTTTCTTGACGCCTCAGAATAGGTCAGGCTATGTCTATGTGGATGATTTAACATCTTCGTTGTCTCTTTTTGGTGATTTTCATAGTTTGTAATTTTACATTTCGAAGTGATTATCTGATTTCATATCTGAGTCCCTCCACAGGCTGTAAGATCTATAATTGTCAGGGAAAACGTTTGCAGTTGTTCATCATTGCGTCTCTGGAACCTAGAACAGTCTTGGAAAGTAATAAGTACTCAGTAAGTATTTGATGAATAAAGAAATAAATAAATGAAGCGAAAGCTGCTTATAAAGGCAGTGTATTAGTTTATTAGAGCTGCCATAAGAAAGTACCACAAATGGGATGGCTATACAATAGAAACCTACTGTCTCACTGTTCTGGAGGTTAGAAGTCCAAAATCGAGGTATTGGCAATGTGGGTTCCTTCTGAGGGCTGTGAGGGAGGGATCTGTTTCAGGCCTCTTTTCTTGGCTTGTGGATGGCCCTCTCTTCCTTTTGTCTCTTCCCGTATCTTTCCTATGCAAATCTCTATGTCCCAGTTTCCTCTTTTTATAGGGACATCAATCATATTGGATTAGGTCCTGCCCTAATAATCTCATTTTAACTTGAATATCTCTGTAAAGACCCGATTTCCAAATAAGGTCACATTCTGAGGGACTGGATATTAGGATTCAGCACGTGAATTTTGGAGGGACACAATCCAGCCCATAATTAACACATGTTTATAAGCTACTTCCTTTACTGGCCACTGGAGGTTGAAGCTGAGAGGGATGGCAAATTCCTGATGTTGTGTGTGCACATGAGGGGGCAGTATGTTTTCAAGGAACAGAAGCAGGGGAGGGACCCAATCAGCCAGTCGTGGATCCAGAACATTAACTTGTAAGGGGTTTGCTTTTTTCTATAGTTGATGTTTACTTTTGCTTTTGTGGGATAATGTGACACTTTGAACACATGGGATTTTAAAAAAATGATATATTAGTCTAGGGGAGTTTTCCCCAATTTTTTAATCAGTGAAGTAAAGATTTTATGGCAGAATATGTTTAGGAAATACTTCAGATCCCCATCACTTTCTTGGAGTGTTACAAAGGCACAGTGACATAGTAAAGTTTCTGAGAAATCTAGCAATAATGTGACCTGATTAATTTTATTGAATTCAGTATTTCTTGAACTTATTTTAACCAAGGAACGCTGTCATTTTGATATAATAATTTACTAGTATACTGTATCATTTGATCAGATGCGTTTGGGAAATGCTGGCCTGGGGTCGCCTCTGTGAGTGGGAGAGAGCTGCCACCCCTGGTGACTTCCTTTCTGTCTTTTTTCTCCTTCTAATGGAGCAATCACCTCTCTCTCTCTTCCTGTTTCTACTTCATCAGTGCTTAGATCTGTCCCATTTAGCTTTTCTATAAATGGCAAAGGCTCTGGCCAAGGTTAATAGTTTTGGTTGCTGTTAAAAAAAGGAGTAGACATTTGTGTTTATTGGTGACATTTTGTTTACAAGGAGCTTTATAGGAGATTTGTAAAGAAAACTTCCTTCATTCCATTGCTCTTAGAAACCCTACAAGCCAAACATAAGCTCTTTTCTGGGTCTCTAAGTGCCCCAGTGATGATGTGGGCAGTAGTCACACATCTGTGACAAGATTTCTTCGTGAAGATCCCAGTTTTAAGAGCATCTACAGTGTAAAGTATCACCACGTAGTGGGAGGTTGAATTCAAACAACCAATGAGAGAATGAGATCTGTGTTAACAGGTCTGTGTTAATTCCCTCGCAACTAACCGCACAGGTTTTTGTGAGAACCGAGAGCAGGCTTTTTCTAAAGCATCTACTCCTTCCCACGTCCTCCCACTTAAGAGTGAAGAGGAAATTTGCTTGGGAAAACCCCCAGTCCCATAGCTCCAGCCTCTCTGGAGATGGATAGGTCAACACTTAGGTAACTGTGATTAGGGAGCAAGTGAATCACTGCATTTTCACGTCCTTACTCATCACCATTTGTGACAGACCAGCAACCCCTGGGCAGAACTGCCCGAGATCATATATGAGATAATAAGTAGGCTGTGGGAGGGACGTGAATTCCCTGACCTACAGCCTGGGGACTCAGTTGAAGGATGCTGGCAAGGCCACGATCCAAGGAACCAGCTGAGATTTAGGGAGACTCTGGGGTGATTTTGATCCAGGAACCAGAGCTGTGAACAACTTGAATGAGCAGCCCTAAAGGGTTCTCTTGGGAAATGTTCTCTATAGTCTTTTTGGCTTTTATGTAATTCTAGGGCCCTTCAGCTTAGAAATGAAGTAGTGAGAGTAGTAGCAACTGCTATAGCTTGCTTGCTTACTGTGTGTCAAGTACTCTTGCTAAGTGCTTTATATGCACAGTCCTTTAATCTGTAAAATCACCCTATGATGGGGGTTCTATAATTGTCTTTATTTTGTAGATGTTGAAGCAGAGGATCAGGAAGGTAAAGCCACCTGCCCAAGGTCAAACATGGCTGGGACTCACACCCAGACGTGACACCTGAGCTCCTGCTCTCGATCATCTAACTTCCTGCGGCGTACGCAACACTCTGTGAATGGAAATGCACTTTCCCATGGATCTCCCTCCATCTCTGCTAGATCGTGTGAGATGGGGTGAGCAGGTACAAGTACTCCCCTGTTGCAGAAGAGGAAACTGAGGCACAGAGAGGTTGAGTGACAAGTTCCATAGTGATGAAGTTAGGATCCACATAGTTTCCAAGTCCGGTTTCTTCCTGCTGCCATGCTGTTTTCCGGCCCTGCTTCTTCCTTAAGCCTGAAGCTATGGTCAGGGCTTGAGTTGAAACCCAAATAGTTACAGAGAGTGCACCATAAAACTCTTAGGATGGAGTTATTCCAATTTTTTTAAATTTAATTAAAATTTAATTTAATTTAATTTAATTAAAAAAATTGTTTTTGAGAGACAGAGCTTGAACAAATGGGGTGGGAAGGGGCAGAGGGATAGGGAGAGAGCATCTTCAGCAGGCTTCACACCCAATATGGGGCCTGAGGCAGGGCTCGATCTCATGACCCTGAAGTCAGGACCCGAGATGAAATCAAGAGTCGGCTGCTTGACCGACTGAGCCACCCAGGCTCCCCTATTATTTGTTGTTTTTAAACAACAAAAAAAATTTATAGGTTTTTTTTTAAGATTTCACTTATTTATTTATTTAAAGATTTTATTTATTTGACAGAGAGACACAGCAAACAGCGACAGAGGGAACACAAGCAGGGGAATAGGAGAGGGAGAAGCAGGCTTCCTGCTGAGCAAGGAGCCCGATGTGGGGCTCAATCACGGGACCCTGGGATCATGACCTGAGCTGAAGGCAGACGCTTAATGGCTGAGCCACCCAGGTGCCCCAAGATTTCATTTATTTATTTGAGAGAGAGCAAGAAGGAGAGAGAGCACAGAGGGAGAGGGAGAAGCGAACTCCTCGCTGAGCAGAGGGCCTGACACGGGGCTCAATCCCAGGACCCTGAGATCTTGAGCTGAGCTGAAGACAGGAGCTCAACTGACTAAGCCACCCAGGAGCTCCTAAAATTTATAGTTTTAGTTTGAAATGCAACTGTTTCGCTGACCTGCTTCCTAATGCTTCTCCTTAAATAACAAACAAACTCGATGTAATAAAACTAGAACAAAAGACTAAGTTGCCTACGCAAAATCCATCCTTTTTAACTTTATGGTCACTTGAGGGGCCAGAGAGTGAATATAAGTGTAGAGGTGAGAGAAACAAGCAGGGAGGGCGGCATGCAGGGAGGAAGAGAAGAGCTAAGAGCCTGTGAAATGAAGCAGTAGTCAGAACGGCCTCATTTGAAAAATTTCTTTGTGGGTTAAACTTTAGTGGCTTAAAAAAAAAAATCCAGACAGAGTGCAAAATGATAAAGCTGCTCTCTTATTGATACATAGGAAAATATTTACAGGTGAAATGATATGATGCCCAAGATTTCAAAATAATCTAGTAGGTAGGGAAGTGGATGGAGTAGGTCCTCAAGGTTGGCCACTTGATAATTGTTGACATTGGGTGACAGGTACATGGGGGTTTATTCTAATATCGTCTCTATATATGTTTGAAAATGTTCATAGTAAAAAGCTTTTGTTTTTTAAAAGAAACTATTTCATTATAGCCAACTGGTGCCATCTATGGGTCATTCATGGAAACTGTCCTTTAAGGGAGGAAAACCTACAAGGCCAAGAACATGTTGCAGAATAGCTAAGAAGCCAAACACCTGGCTATTCAGTTACTGGGAGGGACTAAACAGTGGGCAGCTGATGGGCCCCTTCTGCTTTAGGAGTCCGAGATTTGGGAATAATATGAATACCGACTTTCTATGTCTTTGCATGTCGGATTCATAGGCCCAGAGGTTAGCACAAGATTGGGTCAGCTGCTAGTAGTCACTGAATGCTAATTAATACGGTGTGAGTCTCTGGACAACAAAACAATGTTTGCAAAAGTGGAATGGGTCGTGTTGCAAAACTCGTGGCATCTGGGTCCCCAGGTGTGGATGATTCAGCCATACCAGCTAGAATAGTTCAAATGTTATGATTTCTTCATCTGTAGAAACAAATGGACTACATGCACTTTTTCTTTTCTTTTCTTCTTTTTCTGGAGAGACTTTAGCAAATCAACAAATAGTTTGGAGGTCAAGTATATTATAGTATAAATGACTTTTGACGCTGAAAAATAATTTTTCTGAAATGGTCTCTGCATTAATGTTTCTTAATCTCTCTTAGGTTATTTGGAATCCGTAACGGTAGCTGAGTGGCTCAGGGGTTGGACTTTTGTCGTATCCTGCCCTCTCACTGAGTTGACACTTTTCTACCCAAATATAGCCAATTGCAGGTGAAGCACCATTTTCATCAGGAAAGGGATGGGGAGACAAGTATTTTGGTGTCTATGTCCCCTGCCTCTCTTCCTTTTCTAGTTTAATCCTCACAAACACCATCTCACGTTGTATTTATTATATTTATCTTAGTTTGCTCTGACTGCCAGAATAAATACTTGGCTTAAACAACAGACATTTATTTCCTTAGAGCTCTGGAGGCTCAAAGTCCAAGATCAAGGTGTCTATGGGGTTCATTTCTTCAGAGGCCTCTCTCCTTGGCTTGCAGATGGCCCCATTTCTTTGTGCATGCATATCTTCCTCTTCTTATAGGGACAACAGTTTCATTGGATTAGGGCCCATTCCAATGACCTCGTTTAACCTTAATTATCTCTTTAAAGACTATCTCCGTGTACACCCGAAACTAATGTAACACTCTATTAATTATACTTCACTAAAAAAAAAAAAGGAAAAGAACCTATCTCCAAACACAGTCACATTCTGAGGAACTGGAGTTAGGATTTCAACACATGAATGGTGGGGGTGAGGGGTGGGGAGGGGACACAAGTAAGCCCATACCAGTGTTGTTATTATTCCATTTTTTGCTAGTGATGAAGCCAAGACTTGGAGAATTTCCATATCCTCCCAAGATCTCATAACTCAGAAGTAGCACAGTCTGTATTTGAAACTCTATTATTTGCACACTCTTCCTTCTCCCACACTGCATGCTGGTTTCTCTTCATGCTAGCGAACACTTTTCTTGTCTCTGACCTCCTCTCAATGAGCTGGACATCATCCTCTCAGCTTACCTGACCTTTGTTGTCTCTGAGAATGAAGACTGTTGTTGTTGTTTTATTTTGGTATTTAATGAAAGTGTTTTGATTTAGAATTTTAAAATCCAGTTGCATTTATTTCAGGAATAACTGAAGGTTTTTAACTGCTCATCTCCCCAGGTAGTTCGACATGGGATAACACAAATAGTAAAGGTGGGGGAATAGTGAGTTCTTGTCCTGATTTCCCTAGTCTGTGGTCCCATTGCCTTTTCTCAGCTTGCTCTTGAGGAGCCCTGAGCCTTCTTGTTCTCTCCTTTTATCCTGAACATTAGTTGTTAAATAATCTTCGTCTCCCTTCATCTGCTCCTCTTATCACTCCATCTTCCTCTGACCTGTTTCTCCAGGAAGATATCTGGAGTCAGTCCCTTAATAAAGTCTGAAGGCCCCCTCTGAGCAGACCAGCAGTGGTGAATCAGCAGGTGATTCAAAAGTCTGCTGACTTCCAAGTGGTAATTTACTTTTTAGGGGAACCCCAAATGGGTAGTTTTTATCCCTTTGCTGTCTTCTTGGTATAGGAATTTTTTTCAGACCTGTCAAAATTATTAATAATGAAATTTTCTGTTCAAGATGGCTGACCGAGAATGTCTCTTTGTCCTCCCTTCCCAAATCCCAGTAGAACGAATGGAGAAATAAAAAAATGAGCATAAAAATACCTTATATTTCTACTTTCACAGACATTTGTTTCAATTTTACAACAAATCTGCCAGGTAGATAGTAATACCAGCATTTTCCATTAGGCAGCTAAGTCACAGGGACATCTGGGTGGCTCAGTCGGTTAAGTATCTGCCTTCAGCTCAGATCATGATCCCAGGGTCCTCAGATCGAACCCTGCTCTCAGGCTCTCTGCTCAGCAGGGAGTCTGTTTCTCTCTCTGCCTGCTTCTTTCCCTGCTTGTGTGCACACACTCTCTCTCTGACAAATAAATAAATAAAATCTTTTAAAAAAAGAAAAAGGAAGCTAAGTCACAGAGAAGTCAACTAGCTTGCTGGAGGCAAAGTAACATATCAGCTGGGGACCTGGGACCTCAAGGGGAGTCCAGAATTGCCTCATTCAGAGCTCTTGTCTGTCTAGGTTATTTGGTTTAGCAAGTCTAACCATCTGATCAGGCAGCATTGACTTCTCATTACTTAAGAATTGCTTATATGGAGAAACCACTTGACATCTCATTTAAAATCCAAAGGTCTGTTTTTATTTGCATTAGGTCTCAATTTACAATGTAGGATGCATCTGACTTCACCATCCATTCCTCCAGATGAGGGATTTTCTCTAGTGCTTGGATGAAGCCGAGGCTCAAGAAGCCGCCTATTTTAGGCAGCTCTGTATTCCATTTAGTTTTATAATAGTATCTATGTTTTCACTTGGGGCCCGAAATAATAATCCAATTTGATATATAATTAAAAAAAAAACCCTTCCTCATATTGGTGTTTAGTTGAAAGGAATGCCAAATGTCCAATTTCTAATAGATAAGCAGAAACAGATGAAGCAGGTGTCTATGGAGGCTTTGCCTTTGTCCCTGAATCCAAAAAAGGTGTGAGAACCATGGTTTCAGATCATTCTCAAAAGGAGAGATTCAAGAGCAGTTATGTAAAGAAGAAATGCACCCAACTGATGCCTTACTGATGTCATTAAACCAATGTTTAATGACCAAAAGCTATTCAGGAGAAAAATGAGCATGAATCCCTATACTGGCCTTGGAAAACCACTTATAACTAAACATAGTTTATACTTATATACATAGCAGATATAAGAATGGATTTTACAAATCAAACCAAACCAAATCAAACAATCAAAAAACCAGTACCTAACTCTAAGAATTTAGGAGCTGCAGGATGTACCCAATAACTGAAGGATTTGAATATATACTAACATTTAAAAATAATGATTTTTCTTCTTTGGTGTATGCTTTTTGTGGAAATCTTCTTATTTGCTTAAATTCATTATATATTTAGAGAAATAAAACTGTGATTTTACTCTATGAACATAATCGCTGCTATTTTTTTTTAGAAGATCGTATTTATTTAGTTGAGAGAGAGAGTGGGGAGAGGGGGAGAGAATCTCAAGCAGAATTTGCGCTGAGCACAGAGCCCAGTAGGGCTGGATCTCATGACCTTGAGATTATGACCAGTGTCTAAACCAAGGGTGGGACGCTCAACCGACTGATCCACCCAGGCGCCCTAATCACTGCTACTTTTTAATTGCCTCCTCTACCATTCTCTTTATTTCTTCGTTTCTGAATGTGTATAGGCATACACATATTTACACACATGTACCACATGTACACACATACACACACACTCACACACGTAGCTAGTGGTGACCATACACGTATACACACATACACACCAGTGTATATACAGGATTATATTACATATGCTGTTTTTATATAAGCTTACATATAAGCTTTTTTTCCCCTTTAACTCTAATGAGTTTATTTCCATGGCAATGAATGGATGTATACATTAAAAAATGCTTTATTCCCAAGGCCAATTCATGAGTAGCCTGGCCCTCACCATAATGTTCATTCATGTTGGCAGGACCTCCTTCTTTCTCATGGGTGAATAACATTCTGTTGTGTATGTATACCACATCTTTATCCACTCATTCTGGCTATTGTGAATAATGCTACAGTGAACACAAGAATGCAGATATCTCTGTAAGATAGTGATTTCGTTGCCTTAGGATTACCCCAAAGTGGGATTCTATGGTAATTCTATTTTTCATTTTTTGAGGAATCTCCATTTGGTTTTCCATAGTGGCTGCACCAATATAGACCATCAGTATATAGTGTTTTTGCTGTCTCCACATTGTCACCGACACTTGTTCTCTCTTGTCTTTTTGATTGTTGCCCTTCGAACAGGTGTGAGGCGATACTGCATTGTGGTTGCCATTTGCATTTCCCTGATGACGAATGATGCTGAACACCTTTTCAGGTACTTATTGTTCATCCGTGTGTCTTTGGAAAAATGTTTATTCATTTCCTCTGTTCATTTTAAAATCAAATTACTTATTTTTTATTATTGAGTTGTATGAGTTGTATACAAATATGTGTATAAAATATATTTATATTTTAAAAATATATCTTGGATATTAACCCTTTATATGACATAGGGTTTCCAAATATTTTCTCTCATTCCAGAGGTTGCCTTTTCATATTGTTGATGGTTTCTTCTGTTGTGCAGAAGCTTTTTAGCTTGTTGTAGTCCTGCTTGTTGATTTTTGCTTTGTTGCTTGTTCTTTTGATGTCATACTCAAAAAATCATTGCCACGACCGTGTCAAGGAACTTCTCCCGTATGTCAACTTGTATTTCATTTTAATTAATTAATTAATTAATTAATATATTTATTTTACAACTTGTATTTTAAACTTAATGTGGTACCTTGCTTGCCACTGTTTTTTAAAGATTTTATTTATTTATTTGAGAGAGAGAGAGAGGGAGAGAGAGAGCACAAGCAGGGGGAGTGGCAGGCAGAAGGAGAAGCAGGCTCCCCACTGAGCAGGGAGCCCATGCAGGGCTGGATCCCAGGACCCTGGGATCATGACCTGAGCCAAAGGCAGATGCTTAACCGACTGAGCCCACCAGGCACCCTGCTTCCTTGCCAGTTTTGACTCATTTTCAGCACAATCACTTGCAAACCTGTTGTTATCCATCGTGTGTCAAAAATATTTGCTGGAATGTGATGTGAGGACAAGGAGAAACGCGATGACGGAAGATAGTACTGTAATGGGGGCGATGGTGAGGACACTTCCCTCTGGGAGGTGGTCGTAAGTGGAGGCATTGTCTGTAAAGTGTTTAAAAATAGTAATAAAACTAAAAGTTGGTCTGCTTTTTATTATCGCCATGTGCCATCAAGTCTAAACAATGTCAGTGATAAAATACTTACCCGTGCGTCAGCTGACCACTCTCACCCACTCCCTACTCGGAACACCGCTGTTCAGCACACACCAGATTGCCAGGCATTTTCCACAGTGAAGGAAGCAGTTTGCTGCATTTGTGCCTTCTGGATGAGAGCATTAAAATAGCAGATAGCTGACCTGTGCTGTCCAATCAAGTAGCCACAGCCACATGCAACTATTTACATTTAAACCAATGAAAAATAATATTAAATATTAATTTCCTCAGTCTGACTCACCAGCCACATTTCAAGAGTTCTTCAGCAGCTCCATGTAGCTGGCGGCTACTTTATTGAACAGGATAGACATAGAGTATTTCCATCATTAGAAAAAATTCTATTGGGGGCATCTGGGTGGCCCAGTCCTTTAAGTGTCTGCCTTCGGCTCAGGTCATGATCCCAGGGTCCTGGGATCGAGCCCCGCATCAGGCTCCCTGCTCAACGGGGAGCCTGTTTCTCCCTCTCCCACTACTCCTGCTTGTGCTCTCTCTCTCTCTGTCAAATAAATAAAATATTTTTTTAAAAAAAGAAAAAGTTCCGTTAGACAGTGTTGCTCTAGACTCTACCAACTGTCTGACCTTATGAAAATATCTATTAATTGCACACTATTTATAGATAGCATTATTATATATAATGCTATTTATTATATTTAATACTGCTTATTATACGTATTATATATTATGCTATTATTAAATTAATTATTAATAAACAGTATTATACGCATTATATATTAATATCTATATAACATAGATATTAATATATAATTTATTATATATTAATATCTCTGAAATAAACAGTGGCATAGCAAATCACCATTTTATGGAACAGCATTAAATGAGATACGGCTCTACTCATAAAAGTTTAAGAAAAGTTCTGTTCCATATAAATATTACTGAATGCCTACTGTGTGCCAGAACTCTAATAAGTACTGTAGATAGCAAAGTAATTAATCAGATTCCTGCCTAGGAGATCATTGTTTAGTACAGGAAACATATGGGTAAACGAATATTATATTGTAGCATGACATGTGTAATAATTGAATTGTGCTTGAAGTATGGAGTCAGCGCAAAGGAAGGTTTAATCAACTATCTCTACCTTGAAGGTGGGAGGAAGTTGCTATTTGAATTGAGGGAAAGGGCAATATGTTAATTTAATTGGAGAAATGAAGATCTAGGATGATTTATTCACAAGGATCAATTCAGCCCATGCCGTTGTAAAAAGGAATAAACAAAATGGTTACTGGTCTTCAGGAAAAATAGTGAGCTGTGTCCCTAAGTACTTCAAACATTGCTATTGCTAAATTGGAAGATGAGTTTGGTTGGTGGGATTAGGAATGGCAACGTAGTTAATGTCACAGAATCTGTGTATTTTGGGGAAAGACGATGTTTAGAGAAGATGTAAGTTTGGTAAGAAGAAAATGGTAACACGATTATTGATTCAAGGCATGAAAGAGTGAAGTGGTATTGAATGAATTGGGGATAATGGCATGCTAAGGTAGGGAAGTGGGGAAGGAGCATATTATAAAGGGCAAAGCATCTTGGGAAAAACCAAAGGGACCTTCTTAAATCTAGTGTTGAATTCTATCTAGAATAGAGCTAGAGCTTTTTGCCATAATTATGGCAGCATAATTACACAGCAGAGGAACTGGAGCCACAGAGGGGGTGTAGTTTTGTCAAACTCCTAACTGCTTTCTAAGTACATTGGTGCTTATAAAACACTTGTGGGATAAATATAAACTGTACTTTGGTGGATCTCAAAATTTAGTGAACCTGAGAGTCTCCCAAGGAGCTTGTTAGAAATAAAGATTCCCTCCCCACCTTGCCCCAGTGGGTTTGCAAGGAGGCCAAGAATTATTATTTTTTTTAAAGATTTTATTTATTTATTTGACAGAGAGAGAGCAAGCACAAGCAGGGGGGAGGGGCAAAGGGAAGGGGAGAAGCAGGCTCCCCACTGAGCAGGGAGCCTGACAATGGGGCTCAATCCCTTGACCCTGGGATCATAATCTGAGCCTAAGGCAGACACTTAATCAACTGAGCCACCCACACACCTCAAGAATTTTTATTTTTAGCAAGTATCCCACATATTTCTGATGAAGATGGTCCTATTGACTGCAGTTTAAAAAACACTAGTTTATCAGAACAATCAAATGGTCAGGTTACTGGAAGATTTCCTGATTATGTCCCTTTCAAAAGAGGGAAAAGAATATGCAAAGTGATTATTAGTTTTGATTTCCAACATCCCAGAAATTAGTTATTACATGTGGAAATGGAAATGGGCTGACCTCACTAAATATACTAAGAGGGAAATAATCGCTTGCACTTTAAGATTTATTTAATTTACAGCATACGTTTATTAGCAATAATGTGTTTAGTTCTGTAATTGGGCACAAGGGTCGGGCTTGTCTACCCAACAGCCCTAGGCAAAATGCTAAGCAGAGACTGAGTGGAAATCAAGGTCATTGTTGAAGCCAGTATACTGCCTCTCCTTCGGTTCTCAAAGACTCTTTCAAAGTTCTTTCCAAGTTCCCCTGAGGAATGTTTCCCACTTGAGGTAAGGAGGCAGCTCAATGTCCTGCTAGTTCACCATTATTGATTTTCCCTAAACTTCCTTTCTGGCCAAAATGAAGGGCTCTGCATCAGGGGATCTTCACAGTAGGGTGGATCCTCTAGACGAGAGAAGAGTACAGGGTGACTAGTGTGGTTTAATGTTCTGCCTCCTTGGGGATAAAAGGGAGTCAAGAGGGTACCTGGGCTCTTGGAATGGAACAGGGACAAAGGTGAGGAGAATGTAGTGAGATGTTTTGAACCTCTGTGGCTTCTTTATGTTTGACGTCGTACATCCCTTATAACTCCGTTTACTTTGGTTATTAAGTCCTTAAATGAACAGTGTTTATTCCTTGTTGGGTGGATGACAAGTTCAAGTGCAACCTGGGTAGACAGGAAGTCTTGGAGAGGGTTCTAAAGGGATAAAATTCCAGAAGAGGAATCGAGAACAGGTTGGCCTCCCAGCAGCCTGCTGGAAGAATATGGATGGGCTGATGGGGACAAAGGTAAAACCTCAGGAGAGGTTAGAAAATGGAAATGCCTTCTGTAAGTGCTAAAAATCTCACTAAGTCTCACTGTTCCTACCTTTAGGTAGAGTTCCATCTTACTTGCCTGGGACTGATATGTGTGAGGCTCTTTTCTCTGGACAGGAAGTAACTACGTACGTAGTCAGCCCAGGAAACGGAACTGATGCTACTAAGGGGGGTCTCCTTACCACTATGCTCAAGAAAAGAGTATGAAAGGGTTTCTGTATCTGGAGTGGACTTTGTAGCTGACGATAGACTGGAGGATTTGGGTGACGATAGATTAGGAAGGTAACCCTCCCGTGACCCAGCCTAGGATTGGCTGGAGGCTGAGGACAGACCAGGCAGGCCTGGCACCACAGTGTTGATTGGAAGGAAGTGCAGTGGAGGGTGGAGGGGGAGGGGCAGAAATGACCAGGGAGTGGGAAGACTCTGGCTTGGGATACCTGTTCTCAAAAGATCACCTTTGAGACACTTTCTCCTCCAACTTTCAGAGCTCCAAATAAACCACCTGACTCGTGATGTGAAAGCTCACGTCCCACAACTCATGACCCACAGCCACAGCTGAGACCACTGGCCCTGCAGGACCACCCCATTCTAGGAGTTTCCAGTTTAAGGAGACAGTAACTGTAGAATGGAACTAAAAGTCTCAGTGGTTGCTATTTATATCCCCACAAAAACTCTCTCATAATCTAAGGCATTGGTTCTCAAAGTGGGGGCCATGGACCAACAGCATTAGCAACATCTGGGAAATGGTTAGAAATGTGAATTCTCAAGCCCTCACCTCTGATCTCTGACTCAGACACTCAGGATCTCATCTCTGCGCCTTAAAGTACCCAACACTTAGCCAGTCTGAAAAACACATCTCCCCACAGCTCCCTACTCCTTCGATTTAATTGGGTTACTGTTTTAGAATTTGGGGGAATTTTAAGAATTTGGGGGGCCACGTTTCACCCCTCTCCCTTGGAGCACACACAGGAATAGCCAATGAATTGAAAAAACTCAATGGTTTTCTTTCCTAACCAACCGCCAGAGCTCTTAACATCTGAAATAAAAATAGAAGACAATTTTATTAGCAAAGAAAATCCATAGCAAATTGGAAAGCTGCGGATATGGCATTAAGATCGAGGTCTTGGAAAATGTATATTCTTATGAGATGTACAGATATCTTTATAAAATTCATGGAAAGGGAAGAAGAAAACAGGGTGGAGAGGTGTAGGCTCCGGAGAGTCTGCCCCATCTGCTGCTCAGCCTGTGTACATTTCTGGCAGGTGCCTTCATTTCTCACCCTTAATGATGGTGGTTCTCACCCTGAACACAGTGGCTCTTCCTCCAGCAGCTCTGTCTCTGCACCAGCGTCTTCTGCGGTCTCACTCACTTGCCCTAATTTCTCCCTCTCCCTCCATTTCCCACTTCTCTCTTTTGGTAGGATTGCCAGTACGCTCCTATCTATTCTAGACCGAGGGAGAATCCCCCTTGGCCCTTCCTACCCCTGCTGGCTATCTGGGGACATATCTCCCCCTCATTACCTTCATAGTGGTCCTCATGGGACAAAGCCGTGTTCACATATCACTTACGTACTTTTCTGGAGCTGAAGACTCATTTCTACAAATGCCTTTCAGGTAGGGTTGCTAGATTACCAAATAAAAATACAGGAAGTCCAGTTAAATTTGAATTTCAGATAAACAAAGAATAGTTATTTTAGTATAAGTATGTCCCATGCAATACTTGCCAAACACGTACACTAAAAAATTTATTTGTTGTTTATGTGAATTTCGAATTTAACTAGATGTCTTGAGTTTTAGCTGGGAAGCTTACTTGCAGGGAGCAGGGATTCCTACTTCAGTTGCCTAATCCAGGAGAGGTACTTTCTTTTAGAAAAGAACATATTTAGGGGCGCCTGGGTGGCTCGTTGGTTAAGCAACTGCTTTCGGCTTGGGTCATAATCCCGGAGTTCCTGGATCGAGTCCCGCATTGGGCTCCCAGCTCCACGGGGAGTCTGCTTCTCCCTCTGACCTTCTCCCCTCTCATGCTCTACTTCATTGTCTCTCTCTCTCAAATAAATAAATAAAATTAAAAAAAAAGAACATATTTAATCATAAAAATAAGGACAGGCTACTTGGACACAGCTGTGCAGGGTAATAAAATAGCCGCTGGCCACATATTGCTATTGAGGATCTGAAATGGGGATAGTTTGAATGGTGTATACCCAATTTTGAAGGCTAAGTATGAAAAAGGAATATAACATTTTTATATTTTATATTCTCAATAATTTTTTACATTTTGATTACTTTTGAAATGATAATAATTTAACATACTAGGTTAAAATGTATTTTGAAAATTAATTTCACCTGTTTATTTTTACTTTTAAATGTGGGAACTAGAAAATTAAAAATTATATATGTACCAATTTACATTTCCAGCCATGGTGCATGAGGGTCTGCTTTTCTCCACATCCTCGCCGACACTTGGAGGGAATGTAAAATGGAACAACCACTGTAGAAAGTGGTATGGAGTTTCCTTAAAAAATTAAAGATAGAAATAGCATATTATTCAGCATTTTCACTACTGGGTATTTACCCAAAGAAAATGGAAACTCTAATTTGAAAAGATATATGCACACCTATATTTATTAGAGCATTGTTTACAATAGCCAAGACATGGAAGCAACCCACATGTCCATCCATAGATGAATGGATAAAGAAGATGTGGAATATATAGACAGTGGAATATTACTCAACCATAAAAAGAATAAAATCTTGCCATTTGCAACAACGTGGATGCAGCTAGAGGGTATTATCCTAGGCGAAATAAATCAGAGAAAGACAAATATGATTTCACTTATATGTGAAATCTAAAAAATAAAATATATGAGCAAACAAGAAAAGTAGAAATGGACTAATAACTATAGAGAACAGAATGGTGGTTACCAGAGAGGAGGGGGTTGGGGAGATGGACGAAATAGGTGAAGGGGATTAAGAGGTACAAACTTTCGGTTCCAAAACAAGTAAGTCACCGAAATGAAAAGTACAGTATAAAATTTAGTCAATAACATTGTAACAATGTTACAATTGTATGGTGATAGATGGTAACTACACCCACTGTGGTGAGCACTAAGTAAGGTATGGAATTGTTGAGTCACTATGTTGTACACCTGAAACTAACATAACATTATACGTCAACTAGACTTCAATAATAAAAAAATTATATATGTGGCTCGCATTTGAGGTCTCCCTTCCATGTCCAGTGGACCTTGCTGGCCTGGAGTGGAAGCCAAGTCAGGGAGACCTAATGGCCATGAGGCCATGAGGCAGATGCCAGCCTGCCTGGGAATTAGTGTCTCCTCATTATAAGCATATGACGGCTGACTTGGTTGGGGTGTACCCAGTCCTTGAATGTAGTGTGTCTTCACAAAGTTTTTATTGTTTTTATTTTCTAGTCTGATGACAGCTTGGTGACTTTTGAATGATTGCAGAAAAATAGAGTCAGGGCTGATGTTTGCTATTCTGTGCATTTGGCAGTTGAGTTATGACATTAGATTGAAATGTGGGGGAGACAGGAGGGGGTACTGAAGGAGGGGGCGAGCTGGGAAAGATCCCGCCTCCCAGAAGCTGCGCCAAGTTGTTCTTTTTCACTTCTTTTTCTTTCTTTGGTTTTGTGATTGCAAACTGGTGGTGGCAGGACAGCTCTGACTATATTTGTTCGAAGCAGATGTCCATGTTAATTTAGGATTTTAGAGACTGAAAACCATAGAGAGTGGCACTATGAAATATGGAAGAGGCAAATGAAAATTTTGTCAGCCAGATCTCTACAAGTCTCCTGACTTCTGAAAACTGTTTACAGAACTGGTTTCTGAAATTGGGACGTCTTTTTATAACTGAAATATTTTAGGGTTTTGAAGTTTAGATCTAGGACTTAAATTCTCCTTGATCTGCCACTCCCTTTCTCCTGCTGCGCTCCCCCCCACCCCCCCATTTACCAACCTTCTTCTGAAGTTCCTGGAAAGTAAAGAAACATTAGTGAAAGCAGAGCAAACTTGAGACCTTATGGGAGCCAGGGGCTTCTTCAATGGTAAAAAACCCTGATCTCTACCAAGTTCCATTTAAAATCTGTATGCCAACCATGTCAAACTGAAGAATCCGTTCTTGGCTGCAGGATCTGCCATCTGTCAATTTCCATTTTTTGTTCCTAATCTTCACCACCCACGGCCTGGGTTACTGGATTGCCCTCCACAGATGCCTTGTCACCTGGTTCTAGGCTATGACATCCAAGATCTCAGGCCAGTGGAGAGGAGTTGCTGCCACATCCTTTAGCAGCGGGCCATCTAGTGAATCTGGTGGTTAGTTCACCGAATCCTGCAGCAGCTTCCCCTGGGACAGGCCTTCTTGTTGGCATTACTGTCATTATTTGAGGGACTACTGTAGTGCATATGTAACACATGGCTTTTCAGTAAGAGGAAAGCTGATGGCATTGGCTGGCAGAATGAGGCAGGGAACAGAGACACCGGGGCTGTGTGCCAGATGCCATTTTGGGAGAAGGAGAACGTCTCACTTCCTTGAAGCGTTGAGATCTGAGACCCAGAGGAAACTGGGACTGGGTGTGTAGGAGGAGGGGGAGGTGCTGAGCAGGAGATCTGACTGTGTGGGAAAGTGCCGCTGGCTGCACTCTCTCCCTCAGGCACCCTGGCTTGCCTAGACAGGGGTCTGAGGATTGGTACCTAGCTTGGAGCTCTGCCAAGCGAAGCTGGAGATTTGCCAGAAAATCAATCACTGGTCCTTGGTCCTTGTCCTAGACCAATGAGAAACTGGAGATACAAGGCAACGTTCTAGATGGAGGAGGACAGATAAGAAGAAACAGAACATTCAGGCATGTTGGGCTTTGCTTGCCAGACCGTATCACCAAATTCAACTATTAGACTTTGATTTCATTTTCCTTATTTACTGTCCAGTCATAAACATGTTACTCACCATTACGTTTGCACTATCTTGGGTTTCATCCATAAGGCAGTGACCCTGCAAATCAGAGCAGGCGAGGGAAGGACGGGGTCTGGATCTGAGCCTCATACATGGTGATGGTGGCCGGAGACAGTCAGTGGGGTAGAAAAGGAGCAGGACCCAAGGGCTTTGCAGTCTCCAGTCCTGGTTGAGGCACAGAGTAGTAGAATGCCCCAACAGCTACAGCAATGACAGGGAATACAGGCAGGTATCTCCACTCACGTATCGCTACGTGATAAACTGTCCCGAAGTTAATGTGCAAAACACCAGCTATTTATTACACTTACGAATTCTGTGCATCAGGAATTTAGAAGGTGCACAATGGAGATGGTTTTTCTCTGCTTTGGATCATCTGGGGCCTCAGCTGAGAAGACTTGAAGTCTGGGGATGTCTTGCCAGCTAGGACTGGAATGATCCAAAGACCTGTTCACTCACATGTCTTGTTGGACTGTAGCTGGGGCTGT
Organism: Potos flavus; assembly: GCA_028534135.1. NCBI lineage: Eukaryota > Metazoa > Chordata > Mammalia > Carnivora > Procyonidae > Potos > Potos flavus. The sequence continues at coordinate 77,139,005 of CM052898.1, read as the reverse complement.
TGGCCTGAGTACCTGCACGTGGTCTTTCCAGGTGGCAGCTTGGGCTTCTTGCCCGCATGGGAGCTAGGATCCAAGAGCTAGAATCCCAAGAAAAAACAGGCAGAAGCTGGATGCCCCTTTCTGACCTAGTCTCAGAAGTCCTACAACATTGCTTCCTTTGTGGGTTGTAGAAGTCCTAAGCACCTGGTCAGAATCAAGTGGAGGGGACTACTCTTCAAGGGGAGAATGATGAAGAATTTCGGGGTCGTATTTTAAAATATATCTTAAAACACAATCTATCTGCTGACCATAATTGTTTACATTCTTCCTGCATGCAAAATACATTCACTTCTCCCAAGTCCCTACAAAAGTCTCATTCTATTATGAAATCAAGCTCAGCCTCAAGGTGCAAGTGCAAACGAGGCCCCTTGGGTGTGGATCCTCAAATCCTTCTCCTTGGGTACCGTCCTTCTCAATCTGAAGAACTGTGAGCTGAAGAGACTGATCATGTGTCCCACTATGATGAGACAGGCACAGGATAACCACAATACACACTCCCATTCAAAAAAGAGGGGAAACAGGAGGCCCACAACAGCCCCTGGTCCAAAGCAATTCTAGAATCTAGCAAGGCGCACGTGACTAATTCCCCGTTAGGGCTCAGGGCTACTGTCATTGTTTTCTATGCGTCTTGACTCTGCCTTCTGGGCTCTTAGTTACCTTTCCTTGGCCACAAGAAATGGACTCATAGGCAAGGCCAGGAGGTTTGGGAAGGGAGGCAGCCACGTTCCTGGGCCACCCGTCCATAGCGGGCAGAGCTCTGGCCCCTGGGTTTGGTTCTGGAGCAGGGACCTGACCACCAGGGGGCAGAGACTGGTTGATAAAGTGAGATATATAGCTCTCCATCCTTGGGGTGGGGAGGACTAGACAGAGGTTAGTGTCTGATGTCCCTCACATGAAGTGGGGTCCTGGGTATAGGAACGCATTAGCGCAGGTAGCTTGGAGGACCCCCAGGTGGATGAGGCAGTTTTCCTAAAAGACAAAGACTAAAGCTCTTTCAATCCATGTGAAGTTGGTCAAGTCAGAAAAAACTTTATGCTTGTTTTTTTTTTTTCTCAAGCCAAATTCACTTCCTAAAGGTCAATCAAGGCCCTTCGAGAACTGTATTCTTCCCAGCAATCTTAAATAATGCATTAACTTGCTGTTCCCAGGGGACATAATCAAGGAGTTTTAACCTATAGTAGTTTTCCTTCAGAGCTGCTGGAATATTTTAATTATTTCCTTATGATTTGTATTTCACACACTTCCAAGTAGGATTGAGGCAGTATACATTCGAAAAACAAGACTATCAAAAGAAAATAAAAACTATGTGAATAAGTATGCTAAAAACCATATAAATAAATATGCTAAAAACTAGAATTAATTTAGAGTGACTGAATATTAAATTTACTCTGAATTTCATTCTGAAATATGCTTTTATATAACTGTGTCTATCGTTTGACATATCTTTGAAAAATGTACAAAAGTCTAAATATTTGCTTCTAGGAATATTTACTTCCAACTCCTTTAAAGCTGAAGCTTCTCTTAGTGTATATGGAGTGTTATTTAGAAGATATATTTTGAATGGAATGTTTGAAGTTGGAGGGGTCTTGAGAGATCAGTTCTAGTTCTTTCTCTCTACAGATAAAGCTTGGAGGATCCAAAGAGATTCAGGGGCTTGCCCAAAGGTCTGATTGAATGGAGCTGGAGTTGACAGCTAGCCAGTGTTCTTCTCTATAACATAAAGGAGATATTCTTAGATTGAAGTTTTCAGTTACTGCTAAAGCTTAATGAGAAGGGGAAAAAAAAACCTCCCTATATATTTACAGCAAGAAATTATGATTTGATATATACACAGGGCTGATTTCAAATATAAAGAGAGTCTAAACAGACATGAACAGGTAAGGGTAAGGGAGAATGCCATTATAAAGAATGATTCATCAGACCAAAGAATTTCAGCTTCCATGTGGTGTTTGCTGAGTTATTTCCTCCAGTAATTAGGATTGAATCAGAACCATATATGTGATATAAAGGATTTATTATAGAGGTGAGACCTTATGCAGTTGTGGGAGCTAATTGAGTGATATACATAAGTCTGGTATCCTGGGTCTGGTGCTGGGCCTGAGGTCCATGAGGCCAGCAGTCTGAGAGTGAAGACAGACATGAGTTGGGGAAGAGAAAGGACAAACTGGAACCCTTACCAGTCTCTCCATGTCTCCAAATTTCCAACTTCAGTGATGTGGGTGAGCTGCTGGCACATTTCACCCCAAAGCTGCTCATAAACGTGGCCCAGCATTCAGAGAAGCTAAAGAGGAGGTCCAGCAGGAAGTGGACAGAACCGTAGGCCTCGGACTGCCCAAAACCAACTAAGTGGGCCCAGAAATCAGTGTGTATGAGTGAACCACAACAGTACCTGCCTTAGCTCCCTCTATCTCAGTGTAAACACTTCCCTCTACCTTCATATCTCCTGCACACTCTCTTGTGGGGGCAACCCTAGCCCAGAACCATACAGAGAAAGGAATTCTGGGAGTTGTAGTTCCAGCTTAGCTCAGCTGATTTCATTCAAGCCACCACATCTATGAATTAAATGATTCTCTTTATCCTCCCAATAACCGCATATTCAGTGCGCCATCCAAACAATTGGCAGGTTGGCTATTTTTATTTTATATAATTAAAATTTTTTATTGAGATGTAGTTGACACACGATGTTACCTTAATTTTAGGTGTGTAACATAGTAACTCAACAACTCTGTATGTCATGCTATGCTCACCACAAGTGTGGCTGCCACCTGTCACCATGTGATGCTATTACGGTATTACTGACTGTATTCTCTATGCTGCGGCTTTCTTCCCCGTGACTTCTTCATTCCAGTAACTGGAAGCCTGTGTCTCCTTTCCCTTTCACCCATTTTGTCCAGTCTCTTACTCTGTTCCCTTTGGCAACTGCCAGTTTGTTCTCTTATTAATGTGTCCGTTCCTGCTTTTTTTGTTTGTTCATTTTTTTGTTTTTCTAGATGCCACATATAAGTGAAATCATATAATATTTATCTTTTTCTGACTTATTTCACTTAACATTAATACTCTCTAGGTTCACCTATGTTGTTACAAATGGCAAGATCTAATTCTTTTTATGGCTGAGTACTATTTCATTACATATATATGATATATATCATATATATATCATATTATATATCTCATGATATGATATATACACACATATATCTCACATATATATCATATATCTCATGATATGATATATATACACACATATGTGTGTGTGTGTGTGTGTGTGTGTGTGTATATATATATATATATATATCACATCTTCTTTATCCACTCATCTATCTATGGTCATTTAGGTTGCTTCCATATTTGGCTATTGTAAATAATGCTGCAATAAACATAGGGATGCATATATCTTTTCAAATTAGTGTTTTTGTTTTCTTTGTGTAAATACCCAGTAGTGATATTATTACTTAAAGTTATTTATTTATTTTAGAGAGAGAGAGAAAGAGAGCATGAGAGAGTGGGTGGAGGGACAGAGGGAGCGACTCTTCAAGCCGACTCCCTGTTGAGCACAGAGCCTGATGCGGGGCTGGATCCCACCACCCATGAGATCATGACCTGAGCCAAAACCAAGAGTTGAACACTTAACTGGCTGAACCACCCAGGCACCTCCAGTAGTGGAATTATTGATAGTATGGCTTTTCTATTTTTAATTTTTTGAGGAACCTCCATATTGTTTTCCACAGTGGCTGTACCAGTGTGCATTCCTACCAACAGTTCACGAGGGTTCCTTTTTCTCCACATTCTCAATAACACTTGTTATTTCTTGTCTTTTGATTCTAGCCATTCTGACAGGTGTGAGGTGATATCTCATTGTAATTTTGATTTGTATTTCCCTGATGATGAGTGATGTTGAGCATCTTTTCATGTGTTTGCTGGCCAACTGGATGTCTTCTTTGGAGAAATGTCTATTCAGGTTCTCCACCCATTTTTAAATCAGATTATTTGTTTGTTTGTTTGTTTTGGTGTTCACTTGTTATAAATTCTTTATATATTTGAGATATTAAGCACTTATCGGATATATCATTTAAAAATATCTTCTCTCATTGAGTAGTTTGCCTTTTTGTATTTCTTTTTTTTTTTTTGATAGTTTCCTTCGCCGTGCAAAAACTATTTTGGTGTAGTCCCAATAGTTTACTTTTACTTGCCTGAGGAGAGATATTTTGAAAAATATTGCTAAGGCTGATGTCAAAGAGATTACTGTCAGGTTGGCTATTTTGGAAGATTTTTAGGAAAATGTAGAGAGGGGCAATATATGCCAGCAAGACAATATTTCATGAAACAAATTAGCAAAGGGATTCATGAAAGGACACAGGACTATGGTTGTTACATAGTAACTTGTAAGGAACAAACTTTCCAGTAAATAAGGCACATTTGTATGTGAAATTTTAACTTCACTGAAACACTGTAATCTGAGTAGCTTGACTGGACCTTTTAAAAGGGCCATTGTTCATATGGTTGCACTTACGTGTGGAGCATAAGGAAAAACATGGAGGACATTGTGAGAAGGAAAGGAAGGGTGAATGGGGGGAAATCGGAGGGGGAGATGAACCATGAGAGACTGTGGACTCTGAGCAACAAACTGAAGGTTTTGGAGGGGAGGAGGGTGGGGGGTTGGGCGAGCCTGGTGGTGGGTATTGAGGAGGGCACGTATTGCATGGAGCACTGGGTGTGGTACATGAACAATGAATCTTGGAACACTGAAAAAATAAAATAAAAGTAATTGGGAAAAAAAAAATAAAAGGGCCATTGTTTCATTTAGAGAATAAATTGAACCCTTGGAGATTGAATCTAGATTGCTTTGAGAGGGAGAAAGAAAGAAGGGAAGAGAAGGGGAGAAAGAGACAGTGATCTTGAGAGTGAGTTTTAAAGTAAAAAAACAGCCTTTGCTGTGACCTCAGGGCTATAGCAGAACACGTGGTTTTTTTTTTTCCCTTGAAGGCTCTGGAGATGTCAACCGTAAAGCAATTACTAAAAATATCATTTGGCTGATTTTCCCCATGACAATCCATATGGGTGCCCTTTGACTGGGACATCTCCCCCACCCCCCACTTTTAGTAAAACTAACATACACCAGGCCCCAACTTTCTTTTACCTGGATGAAGCCTTAACACAAACTTGAATGACTTCCCTAGATGGGGTATGGACAGAATAGAAAACCTGAGCATAGGTCAGGTGGATTTGCAGGTGTGACTATGGGGCTAAATCCAGAGGCTACTTTTCCAAGAACAGAAAAATAGGCTATATTATTAGCTTCATTTTGCTTTTTTGTTAAGTGAGTAATGAAAAGGGGCTAAAATAAATGATGCAGTGACCATCTGGGGAATAAAGAATGCCAGGTGGGGATAGGTCCTGCTGGGAGCAGACAGAGGCATTTGGGTTTGCTATTGAGTTAGAGAAGAATTTGTCTTGGTCTGTGAATCGGGCAAAATCTGTTCACTAAGCTGGAGGTTGTGGAGTAGTTTCCCATCAAGAGATATAAGTGCTTACATTGCCTGCCATTTCTATAATAGGCATGTGTTGGGTTTTTTCGACATGGCTTTTTCAATACTCAAGTTCTCTGTAATATTGGGGCATAGTTTTTTTTTTAAAACACATAACATTAAATTTACCATTCTAATCATTCTTAAGGGTACAGTTCATTAGTGTTAAGTATGTTCACATTGTTGGGCAATAGACCTCTAAAACTTCCTTATCTTGCAAAACTAAAATTCTATACCAAGTAAACATTAACTCCTTTCTTCCCCCAGCCCTTGGCAACTATTTTTTTCTTTCTTTTCCTAAACCACTTTACTGAGGTATGATTGACATAAAAAAAGGTATACATGTATAATGTATACAACTTGATGAATTTGGAAATAAGTACAACCTCATGAAACTGTCACCACATTCAAGGCTATAAACATTCCTCACCTTACCTCCAAGTTTCCTCTCATCCCTTTTATTTCTAAATTTCTATCTATCTATCTATCTATCTATCTATCTATATCTATCTATCTTAATAGATTTTTTCTTATGTGGTAAGAGCACTTAACATAAGACCTACCCTCTTAGCAAATTTTTAAGCATACAATACAATATTGTCAACTCTTGGCCCTATGTTGTATGTTAGATCTCCAGAACTTACTCCTCTGGCTTAACTGAAACTTTATATGCTCTCATTGGCATTTCCCTATTTCCCCTTCCACTCAGATGCTGGTAACCATTATTCTATGTACTCTCTAGTTCTGTGAATTTGGCTATTGTTCATTCCTCTTAAAAGTGGGATCATGCATTGTTTTTCATTCTGTGTCTGGCTTATCTCACTTAGCATAAACTACTCCAGGCTGACCCATCTTGTCACAAATGGTAGGATTTCCTTCTTTTTCAAGGCTGAATAATATTCCACTGTATATTAATACCACGTTTTCTTTATCCATTCATCTGTTGATGGACAGTTGGGTTGCTTCTACCTCTTGGCTACCGTGAATAATGCTGCAGGGAACATGGGTATGCAAATATCTCTTTGATATTCTTCTTCAAATTCTTTTGGAATATGTATGACAAGTAGTATTGCTGGATCATATGGTAGTTCTATTTTTAATTTTTTGAAGAACCACCATACTACTTTCCATAGTGGTTGCACCATTTTACATTCCCACCAACAGTGCACGAGGGTTCCAATTTCTCTTCAACCTCACTAACACTTGTTATTCTCTGTTCTTTTGATAGTGGCCATCCACTAAGGTCATATCTCATTGTGGTTTTGGTTTGCATTTCTCTTCTGATTAGTGATGTTGAACATCTTTTCCTAGAGCATAAGTATTTATACGAAAAAAAATCTTGTGTGGAATAAAATGAGGAAAAATTAGGGTAGTAAGGCTGATGGTAAATCTTGTGCCCACAGTAACATATTCCCTTTCTTTTTAATCACTTTTTTATGCCATTTTTGGACCATCCTCATACTTTTGACTAGAAGCTAAATTTTGAATTTGTGAGTCATACATTGTTGGGATTGGAAAAGATTAAGGAGATCTAATGGCAACATCCCTATTTTCAAGTCAAGAAACCTGAGGATGAGAAAGTGAAAAAGAATTCAACTAAGAAGGAATATAAGGGGGGAATCTTTAATATAAGGGGAAAGAGACTTCTGATTACTGAAACTTAAATTCTAATTCATTCCCATTATGAAATAGTCCTATGGGATCTGGAAATATCAGGAAGACTCAGTTTCCAAAACTCTGTGGTTGAGCATATTTTGAATAATTGCCACAGTTTTCCTGAGGTTTCTGCAAGATGTCTTGTGCTGTCCTCTCCTCCTCTCCTGTAGCTCTGATAGAAATCTTTGAGTGATGGGCTTTGGAGCTCAGGTTAGATTATTTGGCTTTTAATTAAAATACATATTAACTTGTACTTATGTTTTGACAATGAGAAACAGTTCACATGTGTGACATGATGATAAAGGGAAGAGAAGTTAGGAATACAACAGCAGGTCGGTTCAACCATCATTCTTGATCCCCGGGCTTGTAGGTAGGGCAGGTGGTGTTGTTCTGTGCCTCTTGAGGTATACAAGATCTCAACAAATATGGGCAGTATCCTCAAGGCCAGTGCAGGCCCAACTATTCTTCCCAGAGTCTGCTGTGTATATTAGAGTTCTCCTGAGAAACAGAACCAACAGCTATATAAGTAGATTGATTACAGGGGCTGAAAAGTCCCAAGATCTGTGGTCACCAAGCAGAAGATCCAGAAGAGCTGATGAGTAGTTCCAATCTGAGTCCCAAGACCTGAGACAAAATGGTGTGAGTACCAGGAGGAAAGACAGCAGGCTCAAGTCCCAGGAGCTGATATTTCTATTTGATTCTGAAAGCAGGACAAGACTAATGTCCTAGCTCAAAGAAGTCAGGCAGGAGGAGGTCCCCATTACCTTTTCTTCTATTCAGGCCTTCATTGAGTTGGATGAGGCCCATCCAAAAAGGGAGACTCCATCTGCTTTATTCGATCTCCGATTCAAATATTAATCTTGTACAGATTTGTACAGACACACCAAGACCAATTTTTGGCCAAATGTCTAGGCACTCTAAAACCATCACACTGTAGCTACCTCTGAGGGTTTCCAAGATGACTTTGGGGACACAGGGACATATTTACCAGCTATGTGACCTTAGGTAAGGTATTTAACTTCACTGTGCCTCAATTTCCTCATTGTAAAGGTGGTAACAGTTCCTCTCTCACTGGGTTGTTTTAAGGATTAAGTGAATTAATATTCGTAAAGTGCTTAGAACCATGCATGGCAAATTATAAGTGCAACATGTATTTAATGCAATTTTAACACATTTCAATAGCTTTGTATTTATTTTGATGTGTAGTAGAAGGAAATACAATTGGCATGATTTCAAGGATATTTTTGCTTAGGATGAGGCAAAATAAAAAAAACAGTAGGTTGATTTCAAGACAAATACTAAGTAAATACCAGTATGGTAGACCTTGTGATAGGGGAAAGTGAATGATTCAGTTTGGGAAATACTGTAGATGAGAAAAAAATAAGATAATATGTAGGGTAACCAATGAAACCCAACCCAGTTTCCTGGGGGAGTTCATGGGACACAGGACCTTCAGTGCTGAAACCAGGAGAATCCACAGCAAAACAGGACGTTTAGTCTACTTACATGTAATGTGGAATTGCATAACATTTCTGGACGTTAGAGACCATTTGAAGCCCCATTTTCCTTTCCAACTAATGAACTCTTGAGCTGGGCTAGAAGCGGCAATTGGTTTACAAGTAGATGCTCATAAAATTTCGACAGAGCCACTGGCATTTGGATCATATGAGGACAGTGAAGTTAGTTGGTACATATGAGAGACAGTTTTGTTTGATAGCACCAATAAAGTAATCAATAAGATAGAAGCAGCTCAACCGGTCAGCACCAAATGAGCAGTTTTTTTCTTCTCTTCTTTTTCTAAATCGTGTGATTACCCCTTCTTTCTTTCTCACAAAAATCCCGTGCTTTCTACACAGGAGCAGGACCCTTTTCTGATTATTCCATCCAGAATCTGTGAGCCCCTAATTGCAATTCTGACACCCCAAATAAAGGCCTTTATTCTTTTTCAGTTTCCTCTCTTTTTCTCAGTTGATAGTAAGTTTGATATTTATCCCACAAACAGTTATACATTGTTCCTGGCTCGGGGGGTCTCCAAGGAGACGGTAGTAGGTGGAACCTTGGTTCTGATCTTGCTTTGGTATGTCTGTGACTTTATTTGTTTGTTTGTTTGAAGATTCATCCATTTATTTAAGAGAGAGAGCAAAAGAGAGAGCAAGCCAGGGGAAGGGCAGAGGGGGAGAGAGAGAATCTCAAGCAGACTCCTTGCGGAGCTCAGAACCCAATGCAGGGCTTGATCCCAGGACTGTAAGATCATCATGACCTGAGCTGAAATCAAGAGTCAGATGCTTAACCAAATGAACCATCCAGATATGTCTGCGACTTTAAACAAACAAGGGTCTTCAGTTTTCCTCCATCTGTGTCTTGGTCTGTGAAAGAAGAGGTTGGGATAAATGATCTCCAAACCCTTTCCAGTACTGGTTTTTAGATGTGAAGCACGCATTACACCTGTTGCTTCTAAAATCTCAACTCCACTGATGTTCCAGGTGAGAAAAGAACAATGAGCAAACCATGCATTGTGATTCTTTTCTGGGCTCTCAAATCCAGCCTGGGGCAGAGGAGAAAAAGAATAGAATGGAGTTTCTCCCCTCTCCTGAACTCCAATCAACCACAACCCTGACACAAAATGGTCAGCCCAAACTTAAGATCCTTTGAAAACACCCGAAAAAAGTATATGGTCTGGGAAATCAGCAGAAGAGAGACTTCTCAATAGGTTTAAACATGCAAGACTTCCATAAGAAGGCCTTGAATAGTTTATTAGGATGAGAGATGTCTTTATATAAAACCACGAAATATAGGTGACTTTAATTGTGGTTGTGTTTGGAAGTGGAAAAGGAAACTTTGGTGGTCGGTAGGAGCGGGATAAATAATTTACTTAGTTGATTAAAGGCTCTTGTTTGGAGCCTTGTTTCTCTTCATCAAATGACCTTTTCTAGTTGACAATATTCCAAGTTCCAGGCAAGTTGTGTTACATAAGAATGTAACTCACTGACCATCTGTTTTTGTAAGATTAAAATCATCTTACAGTCATGGCTTGGAAAAGCTAAATCACACCCATTATTATTTATACATATTTTTTTCCAGAATCAATTTAATGTAACAAATATCTATTGAGGGCCAGTTATGAGCTCAGTTCTGTGAAGTCATAAAGAGGAATGAGAATCTCAGTTGCTAGGAGCCCAGCTATAAAGGAAGTGTGACAGGAATCCAGTCATCGGCATTATATTGATGTTGCTATTTGTGGAAACCCTGATGATTTTTACTTGGCACTGAGATTCGCTTTATGTGAGATAGGGTGGGCAGACAGGCTCTGGGTATTGGGCAGTCTAAGAAGAGTTTCTGGCCTCCGAGAGCTTCATTCTCAGGCGTCCTGTCTTTTTTCATAATAAACTTCCTCTAAGGCTTGTAATGCCCAGACGCCTTTCAGGCAGCATTCTCTCTAATTATAGCTCCCCTGAGTCATTCATCAGAGGTTTCAGAACCAGAGAGTTGAGAGAGAGATGGACTATAAAAACAAGCTTATATCACTGGGGGTATAGCTCAGGGGTAGAGCATTTGACTGCAGATCAAGAGGTCCCTGGTTCAAATCCAGGTGCCCCCTGTACATTTACGTTTTTGCTTCAGAAGAATATGGATTGACTTTGGCTCTATTATTTTCCGTAACTCGTGGCAGAATAATAACTAATGTCCTTTATGTATATGCCAGGCACCAGTCTGAATTCTTTACATCAATTATATCCTCAATTTCTCTCCAAAAATTTACAAGATACATACCTTACCATCAGTATCTTCATTTTACATGAGGAGACAGAGAGACTTGGAGACGCTCGGTAATTGGCTGATCGTTGAAAATCTACAGAGAGAAGGTCTAGGATTTGGACTCAGAACACACATTCTCAGTGACTTTATGATGTTACTCATACCGTTCCAGTGTTAAAAGTTTTGTGACAAAATTCCACTTGGCAATGTTCCCAAGGTGCCAGGACTGTCCATCCAGTTTTAGAAACTTTGGGCTGCAGGGTCAAGCCAGCGATTGAGTGACCGTGCCCACACTGTGCAGCGCCCTGGGAAAGTAAGTCTTCATTCACAAAACACTGCTGGGGGTGAGCATGAATGGGCCCAAAGTTTAGGGAGCTGCGCTCTTTTCCTGCTCTAAAGCTCGAGGAATCTCTATTGCCTTTCCACCCCCCATTCCTTTCCTGCAGCCCCCTACTCCCACCATAGGTGCCTTCACTCAGGACCCAGGTGCGAGCCTGAGGTCAGACCTTCATCTGAGTCTAGCCCCCGCCCGCAGCCCAGGCCACGCTGCATCTCTAGAAGAGCCTGAACAACACACAGAGTGCCGACTGTGAGCCAGGACTGTGCAAAGCAGGAACCCAAAGGTGACTAAGGCATGGCCCCTGGCCTCAGTGTGCTCTCCACCAGGAAGCAGGCCTGCAAATACACAATCAGAGGGACAGGACGCGGAGGGAGCTGTGTCAACGCAGGACATGCAGACGAGGCAGCCATGCCTTCCATCCAGAGGAGGGGGGGTTAAGGGAGGCTTCCTTGAGTTGTTGATGGCAAATCCCAGTTTCAAAGCTGAATGATATCTCACAGGACCGAAGGTGGAGCAGAGGAAGGGGCGTGGGGAGGGGCGCCTGTGTTGCCAGGGGACTAGGCTGCCTGGGCCGAGGCTGGGGCCAGATGGATGCAGGTGGGGGCAGCGGGAGCACACAGCAAGATATGAGAGTGTCAGCAGATGAAGGTAAAGAGGCAGATAGGGATTCACATGGAGAGAATCCTGCCTGTGGCGCCAAGAGACTTGGAGTTTCTCGGGAAGGCATTTAAAGGGCGGTGACCTAGATAGACTCCCTTCTAAACAGGCTGCTGTGGGAGCCGCAGGGGGGCGGCTGTGAGCGGTGGAGGCTGGGAGGCCATTCAGGGGGTGGTGGCACTGCCAGTGTAGGGGTGGGGATGGACCTAACTGACGTCAGAGCTAAAATCAGCAATACCCAGAGATTAGCTGGAGCTGGAGAAGAGAAGGTGAGAGAAGCCCACGGCTGTCAGTGCTTTGACCAAATGACTGAGTACACGGTGGTGTCAGCAACCGAGATGGGGAGGAGGCTGATGGTATGGTTAGCGAGGCAGGCCTGGCGCGGGAGCCCGGAGCCTGCACTGGAATCCCGGCCTCAGCACCTCCTAGCTGTGGGACCGCTCTGTGCCTCAGTTTCCCAACCTGCAAAATCCATATGCTTGTATTAATACCCGTTTATGGCATTTTTGTAATGATCCCCTGGGAAGTTATAGGTAGAACCTTTAGTACTGTGTCTGGCACGTAGCAGGTGCCCGGTATCTATGAGCTGTTATTATGACAACAAAGCAAAATTAGGAAGAGGCGCAGGTTTGGGCCGGAAGGTGGCACGTTTGTGTTGGGGCACACCGGGTATGAAATCCGAGGTTCTCGTACGGCCTCAGAGGGGAGCGGCTGGGAAGGGGTATCTGGGTCCTCTGAGGCTGGTGAGCCGAGGCTCCAGCTCTGTTCCCTCCTCGGCTTCATGGAGGCGACAGGCCTCCTCTGGGAGGATTTGTTGCGATGGCAGAGATTCCCTTGACCTTTCGTCTCAGTCTCAAAGATACACTGAAACTGAAAGGAATGGGAATCAGAGGTGTTAAAGGTGAGTTTTGGACTTGGGAATGCCTCATTGTTGTTGTTTGCCTATAAACTATGACAGTTCATCCTGGGTGAGGTGCCCTTTGTAAATGTGATGAAAACATACACAATATCCAACACGTGCACATACACATATTTGCCTACAATTTCAGAGTTATACCGGAACCTCTGAAGTTTCTGGATACCCAGTTAAGGTTCCCTCCCTGTCCCATGCTCATTAGTGACCCATGATACTTAAAACATTCATTGACGTGGGGGTGGGGGGAAAAACATTCATAGATGTGCCCAGAGATTTCTGGGCAGTTGGTAGTGTATTTTAAAAACTGGAAAATTATACTGAGAATTATACTGAGCTTTAGGTGCTGGGAAGAAATGAGCATACATGTTCTGGGAAAAGCAGGAGCTGGTGTGTGGCTGGAAGGGAATTGAGGATGAATTTAAACCTAAGAAGAATCTCAGCTGTAAAAGGTATTTATGAAGTATGATGTAACTCATAAAAGGGAAATAAGTGTTTATGGGAAGCTTATTGCCATCAGGGGGTATAGCTCAGTGGTAGAGCATTTGACTGCAGATCAAGAGGTCCCTGGTTCAAATCCAGGTGCCCCCTCTGTGATCTTTTGCTCTTCTTAGCAGCCTCTTTAAAACACTGGGTTTAGGGTGAGGCGAGCACCCTAGGTGCCTAGGGCTCAAAATTTAAGGTTGTGCTCACTCGCATGCAAGTACCTTAGCTTGTTAATTCCCTCCCAGTAGAGCTGTGTGCATGTAAATTCACCCATCTTCCAACACATACACACATAAACACAGTCATCCACCCAGAGACATATATATACACACACCCCACACACCAGATGGCCCCCGACCACATACACACATCCAGACCCACACAGCGTCACACAGATTCACCAACAAACATACACATGCGCACACATGGACTTTTTCACAGATACCTTGGTTTTTCCTTTCTGTATATTCAATCTTATTAACCAGATCCTTTCTATCTTCCTTTCTCCAAACTTTTAACCATTGAATAGTTTGGATTTACAGAAGAGTTGTAAAGCTAGTATAGAGTGGTCCCGTACATCCTTCTCTCAGCTTCCCCTAACGTTAACACCTTGTATAACCACGGCACATTCATCAAAACTATGAAATAAACATCGGTGCAACAGTATTAACCAAACCTTAGAAGACATTCAGATGTCACCAATTTTTCCACTAATATTTTTTTCTCTGTTCCAGGATTCAATCCAAGATATCATATTGCCTTGAGTCATAATGGCTCGTTAGTTTCCTTCAATCTCTGACACATACTCAGTCTTTCCTTGTGTTGTTTGTTGTTTGTTTGTTTGTTTTTATAATCTTAACACTTTTGAAAAGTTCTGGTCGGATATTTTGTAGAATGCCCCTCACTTGGGTCTGTCTGGGGGTTTCTCATGATTTGACCCAGGTGATAGATTGTGGGGAAAAATACTTGCTGTCCTGTCTTTGGGGTAGAAGAAAAGCACTGCAAAAACTTAGGAGACTGCTACATTATAAAATTTTAACAGTACCATGTCTGAGGCTTGTCAGGATATGCGTTCTAAAGTGAGATACCCCACAGGGTACGCACGTCTCTTGGTGGGTCTCTTTGGACTTTGGCGTCAATGTATTTGGATGTGCTTCTCTGGTATATCTACTGGATAACAATGACCCATAAGACTGCCATGGATCCTAGAACAAGAAAAGGGTCTGCACTCAATCCGGGTGGTGGGGAAAGCTGCTCCTCTACGTGGCTATTATGACTTAGTCTTGCCAGCGTAAGTGGCAGCTTCAGCTTGGTTAATTCACCTTTCCTTTGTTTCAATAGCACAATGAATTTACCTCTTATTTATGCTATTCTGTGGTACATTGTAATCGTTTGTATATCTATGTATCAGACTGACCTTGGCAACAGTGTGGTGATAACCCTGAAACCTCAAGAGCTTAACACAGCCAAGATTTATATGTTGTCTGTGCAAGATCTGAAGCAGATCTGGTGGTCCTTCACCCTCTTGTAGGGAGGACATCGAGCAAAACGTGGCCTCCGGGGTCATCACTCCAGGGGTAGCGAGAGTCGGAGTCACGCCTTAGCTCACAGCTCATTGGACAGAATTTATCACGTGGCCCCCACTTCATTGCAAGGGGGGCTGGAAATGATCAGAAAGAGTTTGGATACTTAGTGAATACTAATTTTTCACTGCCATAACTGATCTTGCCTACTCCAGTGTGGGCCCCTAGCTGGTAACAATTATTTTGATTTTTCTTGTTATCGCCAGTGACTGGTAGGTACCTTGCCCATTGTCAGGGCTCAGAAAGTATTTGGTGAATAATGGCTATTGGCTAATTGAGTGAATGAGTAAATGAAGCAAGATATATAAACAAGGTATATTCTTAAATTATTTGGAAACTGATTTTATCATAAGGCAAGAATTATAACTCTCACACTGAAAAAAAATGACTTATTGCTGCTTTCTAAACACCCTCTTAAAAGATTCAAACTTTTGCTGACGAAGACAACTTTGGCTATGCCCATCAAGTAAAACACATAATGCTAATTTTTTTTTGAAGATTTTATTTATTTATTTGTCAGAGAGAGAGCACAAACAGGCAGAGTGGCAGGCAGAGGCAGAGGGAGAAGCAGGTTCCCTGCCAAGCAAGGAGCCTGACGTGGGACTCGATCCCAGGACCCTGGGATCATGACCTGAGCCAAAGGCAGATGCTTAACCAACTGAGCCACCCAGGTGTCCCTAGAATGCTAATTTTTTTTTGCTGCTTTGTTGTACTTTATTTTTTTTTTTTTAAAGATTTTATTTATTTATTTATTTGACAGAGAGAGAGAGATAGAGAGATCACAAGTAGGCAGAGAGGCAGGCAGAGAGAGAGGGGGAAGCAGGCTCCCTGCTGAGCAGAGAGCCTGATGCGGGGCTTGATCCCAGGACCCTGAGATCATGACCTGAGCTGAAGGCAGAGGCTTTAACCCACTGAGCCCCTCAGGCGCCCCTGCTTTGTTGTACTTTAAAAAATAAATGGTTACTACTCTGTCTCCCTTTCTAAAATTATCCACATGACCTTTACCCATTTTAAAGTCAAAATACCTTTCTTGCATAAAACTTTCAGCATATATCAAAGAATGTAGGAGGGAATAAAATTTGCTTGGATCTTTAGCACCATCTTTCGTTAACTGTTGTCTGTTAAACGTGATGGTGTCTGTACACGTGAGTGCATGTCTTATGCATGTACACATAAACATAACAAAAATGTACAGGCATGTCTTGCGCAACACCTCCGATCCTCTTGTCCTTCCCTGTTTCTGAGCCTCTGGCCAGCTTTTCTCCCCTGGCTGCCACCGCATTAGCTGAGGATGTATGGACTCCCTCCACGTCCCTCAGGTCCACTCTGCAGTCCCTCTCCTGCCCCTGCTGGATGCCTCTCACCTCCTGCTCTTGGCTTCCCTGTTGTTTCTGAGTTATGAGAGGTCATGAGACCCACTTGGTGCCCCACTTGGTGCAGAATCTGGGGGTGTTTAGGAGTTAATGCGTCCTGGGGAAAACCTTTCACCAACAAGATACAGAAGCTGAGGGCTAAGTCTCCTCCTCCCTTCCTCAGGACAGAGTGTCCTGCAATGCAGTAGTTCGTCCACCCTCTGAAGAGACAGCTTTACGAGATAAGCAATCACGTGCACTTGTTAACAAGTGACGGCGAGCTTGGCAATGCCCCCTTGCACTGACTTAGCCTTTCTCTGCCTCACTCCCTTTTACCTCACTCCTCCCTGGGGTCACACTTGGTGAAAAACTAGTAACACCTAAGCTTTTGCCTCGAGCTCTAGGCTCTGGGGTATCCAGGGACTGCAGACAGTCAGGGTACTCTTGCCAGCTCTCCCTCAGTGTTTACCGCCACGCGATAGAAATGAATTGCATCCAAACTCTCATTAAACAAGGTATCATCCCTGCCTGGCTCCAATTGCCAGGATCTGCATCTCTTCCCCCCAAGTTTTTTCATTTTCATTTTTTTTTTCCTGTTTTGGCAACCAGAGCCCCTTGTACATCTGTTTGTGGCAAGCTGGATGTGCCAGAGAATTCATGGCCCCTGGGAGCAGCCTTCAAATAACAACTGACAGAGGTTGCTATTTAAATAACTCAGATTCCTTACTCCCAGCCCCATGGGCTAACTCATCCAAGATGCCATCCACCTCGGCTCCAGAGTTCCCAATGGCATTAGAGGGGGCTGCCCACAGTATTAACTTGCATGGCAGAGTGTCCTTCATTGACTGCTTTCCTTTCCCTGTCTCACTTCCCCTCTCCTCCATCCGTGTATCCTGTGGTCACCTCCAGAAGACGCTCCTCAAATTTGGGTTCTGGACTCAGAGTCTGCAGCTATGGGAACCCAAGCCAAGACATCAGCCTAAGACAGAATTTAAAAGATTGTTATAAATTGATCCTTTTCATTTAATAATATATCCTGTACCTGATGTTAAAATTCTAAAACTTATCTAAAATATAAGTGTTTAAATGCTGCCTAATATTTATCATACGGATTGTAGAAAGAATATGTTGGACATTTCAGTTTCCAACTTTCCTATCCAGCTGTAAGGAACCCAGCGCCAAACAGAGCTGAATAGGCTTCGTCTCTGGGGGTCAGGATTGCAAATAAATAAGCTGCAGATCAGTCATTTGTGCACATGATAGGAAAGAAATAGCCAACATAGAGATTTCCCCTGACTTCTATTTGATGTTTTTTGAAGGTTGCACTGTAGCAGGGGTTCTTAGAGAAATATCAAAAGCATCTCGATTATGTTCTGCTTTAAAAGGAAATGAATTGCATCCAAGCTTTCATTAAACAAGGTACCATCTTGTCTCATCTCTCTTTGAAAAATAATGACAGCGAAAGCTCATTATGTGGTACTTTGCTGCCTGATGGATTTTGTTTTACTGTGGGGGCAAATTGGGCTTCCTGCTTCCTAAGGGACAGACCTCTCTCACTGTTAGACAGTTAGGATGATGGCTAAAGTTTTATTCCAACCCCCTGAATGATTTGGGGCCCGTTAACCAAACTCTGTCAGTTCTGGGTTCTCGTTTGTACATTGGAGGTAATAAGTGTTCCCTTACTGAGTTTGATGTCAGAATTGTATGCTGTCAATGAATCCATAGTGGCTGCTCAGTAAATGATAGCAGTTACTTCACAGTGATTATGTTTTTTTGCAGTGAAAGGAGTAGCACAGAGTGGAGGGTGGGGCTTAAGAAATTATCCAGGGGACATAGCGGTGGGACAGGCAGATATGTAATTAGATTCAGGGAACACGAATGGCTTTCTGCTCTAAGGCATCTTCTCTACATGTTCTTCCTGCTGTGCCAGAGTTGGACTCAAAGCCCTGCATAATTCCAGCCCTTCTGCTTGGCGTAGCCCTTTTCAAAGGACACCAGGAGCACCAGCAATGCCTCGGGAACCAGGGAGAAATGCAGATTGTCAGGTTCCTCCTTGGACATTAGAATCAGAATCTCTGGAAGTGGGGCCCGGTAATTTATGTTTTTTTTTTAATTTTAATTTTTTTAAAAATATTTTATTTATTTGTCAGAGACAGCACAAGCAGGGGGAGCAGCAGGCAGAGGGAGAAGCAGGTTTCCTGCTGAGCGGGGAGCCCAATGCAGGGCTCAAACCTGGGACCCCCCAGGATCATGACCTAAGCCGAAGGCAGATGTCTAACGGACTGAGCCACCCAGGTGCCCTGGTAAATTTATGTTTTAGAAAGCTACTCTTGTGCATCCAGGTTTGAAAATCCCCAGTCTACTTTGTGCCTTTAATCTGGGTTGTCCAGCCCCTCCTCCTGTGGCCGGCCCAGGGGGTTCTGCCTGATTCAGGTTTCCCTTCTTCAAGCCTTCACCTGAGATGTTCCGCTGGCTCTGTCTGAATTATACATGCCTTTCCAGCTCTGATTTTCATCTCTCCTCTTGTGTGTTATACCGAGACCTTAGATCTGCCATTGGGTGTGATTCCTACGCCTCCCTCTGTCCCCGGCAGCTCCAGACCACTCATCCCGGTGCAGTTGAGCCCCTGGACCTCAGTCTCCCTGGAGTCTGATAAGGAAGCTGATATTTCTACCAGGGTTTGGCCCCTGCAGGAGAGTTGGCCCTTGACTAGCCCAACTTTCAGGCTCAGGACTGCCCCAGGCTCCCAGAGAGAGAGACAGGCATGCTTTTTAAGATTGAGTCCCTGAAGTTATAAACCATCATTTCGGTCACATTTTATTTGTTAGAAATAAATCACTAAGAGTAGTTCATATTCAAGGGGAGGGGAATTAGGCTTTGCTTTCTGAAGGGAGGAGTCTCAAAAACTTGAAGGCATGTTTTATAACCACAGAGTCAGTCTTTGAGGGAAAGCTTCTTTCCATATACCACACAATTCTTTTTTTCTTTTTTTTTAGAGAGAGAGAGAGCGAGCATGCAAGCACAGAGGAAGGGGGTAAGAAGGGTAGAGAGAGAAAAAGGGAGAGAGAGAGAGAATCTTAAGCAGACTCCATGCCCAGCATGGATCCCAACTTAGGGCTTTATCTCACAACCTGAGATCATGACCCGAGCCCAAAATCAAGAGTGAGATGCTTAACCAACTGAGCCACCCAGGCACCCACATACCACCCAATTCTTTTTTTTTTTTTTTAAGATTTTATTTATTTATTTGAGAGAGAGAGATAGAGAGAGAGAGAGAGTATGAGAGGGGAAAAGGTCAGAGGGAGAAGCAGACTTCCCGTGGAGCTGGGAGCCTGGTGTGGGACTCGATCCCGGGACTCCAGGATCATGACCTGAGCCGAAGGCAGTCGCTTAGCCAACTGAGCCACCCAGGTGTCCCATGCTACCCAATTCTTAAGATGATCTGCTCTGTTGGTCCATTCTGGCAGATTCTAGATGCTCACCTTTACCTTTGGCCAGGGGTCCCAAACCAGCACTAGACAGAGAGCCCTTTCTATCTATTTCCAATACTCAATCCAGGTTGATATTGATATCCAAGGGTCTAGTATCTTTATAATGATAAGGTTCAGTCATTTATTGAGCACTTACTGTGTGAATTGGTAACTGGTGCATTGGTTATGCCCTAATTGCCTGTGTCTTACTTGGTGAGTCACATGTCCTAACACAACCAACCAAAGCCTTTGTTGCTAAGATTAAATTGAGTCAGTAAGTTCCAACTCTTTGTGTGCTAACCAGATGCAGAACTGCCATATGAATATATGCAGTTAGAAAAGAATGCAAAGCTATTCAGCTGAGTGGGTGAGAAGTGGCTGAAATCTGGTCCACACTCCACCAGCTGAGTTAATTTGGACTCCATGTGCCTAGAGGAAAAGGAGACTTTTTCCAGTGTGCACAGGTGTGCCATTGATCCGCTCAGCGTGAAGCCCTCAGAGCTAATTTTCACATCTGTGTGTGTGAGCTGGCAGAGGCCCTGGTTGGATATCTTTTTGTTGGACACGACAAAAACCAGCTCAAACTGGTTTTAGTAAAACAGGAATTTAAATGAAAAAAAAAATCTAGCTTTCGTAGTTGGCTTCAAACATGGCTGGATCCAAGTGTCCAGGTCATGGAACCAGGAATCTGTTTCTCTCCTTTTCTTGGATCTGCCTTTCTCCATGTTAACACTATTCTCAGAAAGATTCTCTAAGTGGTAGCAAGTTGACCAGATTTACTTCCTCTCTTAGCCACCCCAGGACAAAAGGAATTTTTCTAGTGTTTCCATTCCCGTGGTTAAGTCTCATGGGCCTCTTTCGAACCATTCATTGGCCATGAAATTCTCTGATTTGACTGTCTCTACAGCTGGAGAGTTGGTTCTACCCCATTCAAACCACACTAAGGTTGAGAGTGGATGGTTATCTTCTTTTTTTTTTTTTTAAATGATGATTTTTCCAGAAAGAAAAAGTGGAAATAGATTTTGGATGGATTAAAAACAATACATAGCTACTACATCTATTCACTGGATCCACAGTTGGGTATGGCCAATCAGCATAGAGTCAAATTACAGAAAGGGGCCTGAGAAGATGATGAAGAAAAAGCGTGGGTCTTACCAATAATCCCGTGGCAGCCACAGGTTACCTGAGGGTTCTCTTCTCAGGGAATTGAAAAGCTAGTCCTGTAGCCCAGTTTGGCCTCTCAGCATCGGCGATATAACTGGGATCTCTCATGTAGCCCGTGGATTCTATCTCATTCCACTCTGTTTTCCATCTAGCTCTTGCTCAGGGCTCCTTGTGGTATCTACCGCAGCCTGGGTTTGAAGAATACTCATGGTATGCTTTGCATGTGTCAGTCCTCGATGTCACTGACTTTTCCTTTCTCATTCTCACGCTGTCTCGCTTCTGAGTCTTTTTCTGAGGAGCAGGAGCTGACATCATAGGCACAGACTTTTCTGAAAGGACCCCAAAGAGCCTTCTTCTCATTCACAGGAGGTAGGTGGACCCACCTGAGAAAGGTCCAGGAGAGGATGGTCTAAGAAATGCTAGTTGATTGTGCTATCTGTCAGAATCCAGAGGTTTGATTGCAAGGCAGGAAACAGTCACTTGAGGAATTTATCCTATTTGGGGCCATGTGCTTCGGGTGGCCCATTCTTGGCCAGGGTTCTAAGCCAATCCATCAGTTGCATTTCTTAGTCTACAGAAATTGGTTAGGAAATAGAGTTACAACCGAAGGACAGCCAATGCTTCTCAAAGGGAATGTTTCTGGTTGTTTTAGGAAAGGGCTCCTTTTTTGTTTGCTTACTTCTTGCAGGCCTTGAACCTGGAAGTATGCAAAAGCTGGAGATTTTTTGCCCACTAAAAACCTTAAGGAATAATCAGCTCTGAGGAGCTGCTAGTATCGAGAAAGCGAAAGCTAAGAAATGGAGAGAAAACTAAACTACCTGATAAGGTAGTTTTAGACCCTGGAGAAGTCATGCCTGACTTACTAGACCACTCTTGGGCATTTCAGTTTCGAGATCCAGAAAATTCACTGTCTGTCTTTTCTATCACCTACAAACAAAAGATTCCTCAGGAATGCCTCCTGACACCATGCTGCTCCAGTGATTATGGAGGTCCACTAGGGCCTGCATGCTCCTCTTCAGACCCAAAGCCCAGCTTCTCACATTCCCAACCCTATCTCCAGAATCCCAGTTAGCCCCTCCTCACCCTGCTGAGCCCATTTCTCTCTTTGTAAATGTATAATAAGTCATGCCACCCACCACCTACGGGGGTTGAGGACTAATTAGAACACTTGTGAAATTCCTTGTTCTTACAAAATATCAGCAAAAGAGCTCTATGTATTATCTCTTACTCTTGATTCTCCTGCCCTTAAAAAAAAACAACAACCCACAAAAACTTCTGCACAATAAAATTTGTCTTTTCTTTTAAAATATGACCAATTATCTAGATTCACTTCTTTTTTCTTTTTCTTTTCTTTTTATTTATTTATTTGACAGAGAGAGATACAGCTAGAGAGGGAACACAAGGAGGGGGAGTGGGTGAGGGAGAAGCAGACTCCCCATTGAGCAAGGAGCCCTATGCAGGACTCAGTCCCAGGACCCTGGGATCATGACCTGAGCCAAAGGCAGATGCTTAACGACTGAGCCACCCAGGTGCTTCCTAGATTCACTTATTTTTATTTTTTTTTTTTAAAGATTTTGTTTATTTATTTGACACAGAGAGAGAGATCACAAGTAGGCAGAGAGGCAGGCAGAGAGAGATGGGGAAGCAGGCTCCCTGCTGAGCAGAGAGCCCGATGCCGGGCTCGATCCCAAGACCCTGAGATCAGGGCCTGAGCCGAAGGCAGAGGCTTTAACCCACTGAGCCACCCAGGCGCCCCCCTAGATTCACTTCTTAAGGTGTAAACAGCTCAACGAAAAATATTCCTCTCTGTGGTAGGGGGTGATTAGGGACCAAACTGGCTCTCTCTTTTCTGTTCTCTCACTTTTCTCCCTGGATTTTCCTAAATTCTTGACTTTGGGTTTCCAGTAGTGGAAAGAAATGCAGTTATTCAGACAATACCAACACCAGCGAGATGTTGACTTTGTTTTGAATCTGGGTTTATCCCCAATTAGTATCATTTTGAGAAAATGTTCCCTTGATTTGTGTGAGTAAAGTAGCTTTACTATGGAGGAAACTAACCATCTGATAAGAACACCAGGAAAGAAAAGAATGCGTGAAAATGTATTGGAAAGGAAGGGGAGAAATAGAGAGAGGATGAGCAGTAAAGAGAGGAAGGTGACATGGATTGAGATAGAAAATATACTTGAATCGAACTTTGATGATGGTGTCAAATTTTGGTGAAATGATAGAATACTGGTAGGGTTGCCAGATTTTAACAAATAAAAATACAAGACACCAAGTTTAGTTTGAATTTTAGATAAATAAAAATTTTTAGTACAAATGTATAATAATCTTTAAATGTAAGAATATGGGGATTTTTTTTTTCTAAGGTCGATGGGTTTCCTTGCTAACATTCCGGAACCTATGAGTGAGACTGACTCTAGCTCATATCTTGAGCTCAAAACCATGGAGTAGTTGTCCTATAAGTTCCTGAAACTTCTAGCCTCTTCCCTCTTTCAGCAGACACCTTTAGTGGGCTGAAATGTTCACATATTCTTTCTATCTGAGCACTGTGAATGTATTACCTTTTTTAAAAAATATTTTTTATTGTGGGAAATTTTCAAATACACACAAAAGTAGAGAGAATTACAGTGAACTTCCATTACTCTGTTTGAAGAGTTGTCAACATTTTGCCAATCTTGGCCTGCTTCCCCACCGCTCCCCCCGTCCTTTATTTTGTAGTAGTATTTTAAAGAAAGTCCTAAACTTCACGTCACCCTCAGATACAATGTTTCTTTTTTTAAATTTTATGTTCCCTCTCCTGTCCTTAAGTATATATCTGATCTGTTTAATTTTGCCAAGATTCCACTTTTCACGTTTGTTTTCTTTCGTATAAAATAGTTAATAGAAAATAACGTCTCTCTTCCTTCATGAGATGATCTTGCTTCATTTTCCTCCTCAGAGCATCCCTATAGTTCAAGACTTTGCCTCACTCTGGTGGTCTGTTCAGGCCTCAGGGATGTGGCCTGCTTTGTGCTGAGGGGTCTGTGGGCCATGGTGGGTGGGAGAAGGTGTGGGGGTGAGGGCTATCATTTTTTTACTTTCTCTCAAACTTCCTTCCTGTGACTTCCTTTCCTCCTTCCTTCCTTCCTTCCTTCCTTCCTTCCTTCCTTCCTTCCTTCCTTCCTTCCTTCCTTCCTTCCTTTTCTCTCTTTATTCCTAGCTTTATGCATCATGCAAGTCTGTACTTTTTAGGGTCACTATAGGATCCTCTGATTGAACCTTTAAATATTCCCAGGAGTAGGTTTGAAGACACGGCGAGCAGCATGATGGAGGACTGGGGCTCTCACACTTCGGTGCATACGGGGTCCCCTGAGGGCTTGTTAAAACACAGACCCCGAGCCCACCCCCAGAGGTTCTGTTTCCATAGGTCTGGAGTGGGGTCTGGTGGTCCAGGGGGGCACAACTTTAGAACCACAGGGATAATAACAACTTTCTGCTTATGCAACCCTGAAGAAGGATCCTTGTTCTGGGACCGTGGGCGGGTTACTTAACCTCTCAGATTTAGTCTCCTCATCTGTGATCAACAGATGGCCATTCCTTCTCCCTTTCCAGTGATGACTTGCTGCTTTTAAGAGTGTCAACGGAGAAGAGGAGGCAAAACTGAAAAGGAACAAAGGCCTCTATTTGGGGCCTCAGAACTGTAATTTGGGGTGCGCAGATTCCGGAGTGACCAGAAGCGTGTCCTACTCATGTGGGGAAATAAAGGGGTTTTTTAAAAAAGAAGGAAGGGGTAATTCCGTAATTTAGATAAAGAAGAGAAGAGGAAAAAAAAAAAAAAACCCACCCAAACCTGCTACTCTGGTGCTGACCAGTTGAGCAGCTTCTGATTACTACCCTATTGATTATTTTATTGGTGCTATCAAACAAAACTGTCCCTAGTATGCACTAGTTACCTTTCCTGCCCACGTATGATCCAAATGAGCCAGTTGCTCTGTTGAAATTCTATGAGCAACTGCTTGTAAACTACTTGCCAGTTTTGGCCCAATTCAAGAGTTTTGGTTGGAAAGGAGAACAGAGCTTCCAATGGAGTCTCTCATGTCCAGAAATGTTAGACATTTCCACAGAAGCAAGAGCTCACCCTTCCTTTGTGATGTCTTGTCAGTGGCTAATCTAGTTGCATCCATAGTGTGGAGTTTTGGGTCAACAAAAATACTGTTGAACTCAGGGGGGTTGTACTCTGGCTCCTGAAGAGAGGGAAGGATAAGAAGATCGCTAGAGGTCGTTCGTTCACTCAGTATGTATTGAGCACCTACTGTGTTCCAGGCACTGTTCCAGCTGCTGGAGACACAGTTAGATGGGATCATCATCATCAGGGAAATTGCATTCTAGTAGGATAAGAAAGTAGGGAACATTCCTGGTGGGGTCCTGAGGAACTAGGAAAAATACAGTGAGGAGCCAGCTAAATAATAACTTGTAGTATTCCCTCACAGTTCTGGAGGCTAGAAGTTCCAAGTCAGCTTCGCTGGGCTAAAGGCACGGTGCTGGTGGGACTGCACTCTCTCTGGAGGCTCTTGGGGAGAATCTGTCTCTTACTTGTTTTGCCTTCTAGAGCTGCATTCCTGGGTTCATGGTGCCTTCCTCCATCTTCATGTCTCTCTGCCATCCCCTCACCTCACCTTCTGTTGCCCCAGAAATGCAAGACAGTGCGGGGGCAGTGAAGAATGTAGAGGCAGGGTGGAAGGTGGCCCAGAAAGGGTGGGAACAATGTCTGGGAACTGTGCCGACAGGGGCTGCTGG
This sequence comes from Potos flavus, assembly GCA_028534135.1. Classification (NCBI taxonomy): domain Eukaryota; kingdom Metazoa; phylum Chordata; class Mammalia; order Carnivora; family Procyonidae; genus Potos; species Potos flavus. Next base: position 77,113,285 of record CM052898.1, on the reverse strand, counting down.
GGCTCCACAAAGCCATGTGGTCACGCAGCCATGATAAGCAATGTGGGTTGGAAGGTCTCCACAGATCAGTGCCGTACAGTTCTCACAATTACCCTTTCAGGGAGGTGCTGTTACATGTGACAAAACTAAGTCTCAGAGTTCAACTAGCCCAAAGTCACTTGGTGAAGTGGGAACACCAGGAGGCCAAGGAAGGCAGCCTGCCCCCAGAGCAGAGCCCCACAGAAAGCCTTCCTACTCAGTACATAGACTAGCAGCACTGGAATCCCCCACGAACTCAATCTCGGCAAAAATGCAGACTCTCGGGCTTCGCCCTCAACTTGCTGAGTCAGATTCTGTATTTTCACAAGAGCTCCTGTGATTCTAATGCAGGAATCTGTTAGGGAATCCCTGCCGCCAAGCCTTCCATTGGAAATGCCCTGAAAGGACCTTTCCAGCAGCTGAGGAAGCTACCTTGCTCTTTGGTGTTTGGTTTAACAATATTAGGGAGCCCAGTTTTTCTGATATGTCATCATCTGAGTAAGTAAATAACAACAATTAAAAAAAAAACCCTCCTGAGTTCATGTCTCCAGGCCTTAGGAAGGACATCACAATGCCCTCTAAATAGCAGTTACTTGTCTCCTGGGCATTAAAATACTTGCTGACTCGGTTATTCATCATCTCTGTGTGCTGCAGGGTCCAGGGTGATAAATTATGGAAGAGAGTTATTAAATTACAACAGTCTCTCTTACATCAGATGCTGGTGTTAGGCATATTTTGGGCACTGCAATCATCACACAGCAAGTAGAGAATTGTGATTATTGTGCTTATAAAAGATGCCTATTCACAGAAGTTTGTTTTTACCCTAGGTCCGTGTTAGGCTGGTATTCTATTTCTAACCCTTAGAGTGTGTGGTTTTGGCTGAATCAAGGAATAGAATAAATAGAAATAGAATCGGGCTAGTAGACCAATGCTTCTCATGAGCCATTTGCATTAGAATTACTTGGTGCTGGTTAAATGTATAGATCCTTGGGACCCACCTGGAAAATGAAGAGTGAAGGGCGAGATCCAGAGATTTTAATTGTTAACTGGCTTACCTGCCAATTCTTACATAAACGAATCTTTGAGAATTACCATCATATACATCAGACTTAACTCTGTTATCGGTGTGGATGATGAATCAGAAAAAGAGAGCAGTTATAATGACTTGCCTAAAATTTCAGTGCCCCACATAGAATAACACTTCCAACTTTCTTTTATGTAACATAAAAGAAATATATAAAGAAAAGTCTCATATAGATGGTTGGCTTTTTCGGAGAGCCTTTGGATCTATCAGCATCTCTCCTGATTTTTTTTTTTTTTTTTTTTTTTTATCTATCAGCATCTAATAAAGGCAGGGCTAGCTGATTGTGTGGCTACGTGTGAGGTACGCAAGGAAAAGCAAAAGAAACAGTAGTGCAATGTAAAAATTCTCTCATGTGATAGATACTAAGTGACCATTTGTCATCAGGCATGCCAAATCCAGAGGATTTTGCTAGAATTTATAGTTAAGGCACCTGGCGGAATTCCCGGAACGAGCCGACATAATGCCACAAATTGCCAGGAGGGGGCAGCAGAAAGCTGTCGAATGGCCTATAGAGGCTTCCTGAACCAAGGTTATCAATTAGGATATTCGAACAGCAGCCAAAAGCTGGCTATCCCAGGAGTGTCTGCTTAGGACACTGGACAATTTGAAGCTTGGCCCTAAAAGAAGAGATCTGGGTCTGAAGCAGAGGCTTTTGATGAAAAAAGGCAATGCCCAGGCTAGTGGGTGGAAGAGAAGAGCCGGAGTCAGAAAGGCAAACTGAGTAAGTCAGGAGCAGGGGTAAGTGGTGGGTGTGCCACAATGGGGTGGTGGACTCGTCAGGAAGCTAAGGGGCTGTCAGGGAGCACCAGCTTCTTCTGAGGCCCTTACCCCGATTTACAGCCGTTTAGGGGCACTGCCCTGGTAAGATCAGGAAACAGTGGGGCTCCTGATGAAAAACATTTCATAACCAGATTATGAAAAAACCTGGAACTTAATCCTTTATTTGACAAGCCCTTTCGTAGTGCAATCTTCAAATTCTTTTTTGGAAAATGCCTTAGTATTAAAAAAAACTTGAGGAAAACAAGACAGTGCGTGATTAAATACTGCAATTATGGTACAATCAATACTTGCTCAAGAAGCTTCAGTGAAGGGGGAGATCAATGAAGGTTTGAGTGTCCAAGGAAGGTTTTTTTTTTAAGGAAGTGAAATATGATCTAGCCTCAGCCAGCGAGTATGATTTAGAAAGGCAAAGGAGGACACTCAATGAGTCCAGGAAGAAAAATCTCCGTCTGTTTGGAAGCCTGTGAGGAGACCGCCTGTGTGTATCAAGGGGCCTGGAGTGTTTGGTGGGCTGAGGCATAAAGACATTTGTTTGACCTTTGTTTGATGGTTTCCGACACATTTTGGAGGAAGAGGGTCCAGCTTCTTACGAAATAAGAGTGCATCATTCACTTAGAGGAAATACACATTGATGCCACGTGCCTCTGACGCAGGGAGCTCACAGCCTGCCAATCTTCGAGCGGGGAGAGGCTGATTCCTTCCACTTAGGGCACCATAATCTTGACTCTTGCCAATAGGCAGGATCTGCTCAGTGCATGTCTGGATCTATAAAAGATTATACCCAAATATTATGAAGATGATAAAAAGTTTTATTGAAATTCCTGAAATCAGGTTAACCAGGTTAACTGTGTGCTTACACAGAGATCCATCTGTGTGAGATCTCAACTAGGCAGAGAGATCTGTCTTCACCCACGAATGGGCTGGTGATCAGTCCTTACAGCCATGGCCCAGAGAGTAATTATGATGTATTTGGGTAGACTTTGTATATACCGTTTCTCCTGGGATGTTAGCTTTGTGCTTGTTATTACTAATCACTCATAGGTCTTATTGTCTTTGCTTACACTCTAGTTAAAAACACTATCTCCTTTCAACTAATTTTTATAGAGTGCCTCATATGCCCCCAATACACTCTGTAAAGTGTTAGCCAGTATGTGGATTCTTGCCACAGCAGCTCTTGTTTCCCTGATGTAGTGTCTCTCAACGTTATTTATTTGTGTATTTATTTGTTCATGTATTCATTCATTAATTCATGCATTTATTTTTGAGTCTGAGTAACCTGAAAGATAAAACACTTCCCATCAGCAACAGTGGCTCCCGGTGGCAGTGATTCTCATGGGAATGGAAAAGGAGCTGAGGGTGAAGTAGGACATATCACCCATCGCCAAGGGAAACATCATGGAGATCCCAAGAAATCCTCTCTAACCCCTGTGGTGCTTTTAGCTAAGAGGCTTTGCTATCACTTCAGGATCCAGAGCTGTGCGTGTGTGTGTGTGTGTGTGTGTGTGTAATGCATGTGCACGCAGGTATCTAGCAGTAATCAGTGTTCTCTGTCTGCTGTTGGTTTGCGAAAGTATTCCTTTTGGTGAATCCCTTTGGTAGGTCCAATCACTTCCAATTTGGGATCCAAGGGAAAGCATGTTCCTCATGGGAAGTACCAAAGGACTTTCTCGGTGAACATGTCTGCGTTTCTTCCTGGCAGCATCAGTTTAGAGGGAGCTCAAGGATAGTACTATTTAAGCATTTAGTGCCCACTATTGGGATATGCATTCTTTCAAGAAAGCATTTCCCTTGAGGACATTCCTCGGGGTGGCAGGACACCCACAAACAATTATTTGAGGAAGAGAAAGAGCTAAGGTTAGGGTCAGTGGTTCGAATCTCCACATAGGAAGAATAATTTAGATGAGAGGAAATTAACCATTGGAGGTATTTCCTACGTCTAAATGACTGAGCGTTTTAGGAAGTAATTGACAAATCTGAAATCACAGTTGCATGTTGCGTTAGTGAGTCCAGGCCATATTCCAATAGATGAGGGTTGCTTTCGTCTGTAGATGAGACTATGTTTTACATGCAGAGAATAGGTAGTTTATTTCCTCATTAACTGATCTGATCCACACTGCTGGATCCCAGTATTTAGCCCAATGGAATAATTTTAGTCCAACTCAGAAATTTAAATGGTCTCTTTAAGTTTATACTTATTTTGTTTGCATAAACACTCTCTTCCTGTCGCCACCCATTGTGCCTCTTTAAAGTGATGATGGATCCATTAGGTGTTGTGGTGTATGTGACCTTGGCTGGCGGGGGTGGGTGGGGATGGAAATCTTGGACTGGAACTGGAATTCTTTTCTGGAACTGCTGCCATCTCTGCGGCAGAGGGGCTGAGCTGGGCTGGAGGACTCCAAGGTCAGCTGGCTCCTCCAGAAGGCTGTTCAGCTGACCTCCACTGCTGAGCCCCAGTGGTTTGACCTCTCTCATCAAGCTGGGTTTCCCTGTTACCTGAGCCTTGCCCTGGTTCTTGCTGTGCTGTGGGTCCCCTGAAGCTTCGCAGGGACTCCCTGTTGTGATTGCTTCTGTGAAACTCCCCAGGCAGACTTTCAGGGGCTTTCAGGGAGTTTTGGGTGCCAACTATGGGACCAGAAGGCAGCTTTGGAGAGCTAACGGAGACTTTTCCTCAGGGATGCTCACACCAGTGTATTTTCATTCTGGTGCCGGAAACCATGAGCCAGACAGAAGTCTTTTCCTTTTTGTAAATTCCCTCAATCCCTTCCTAATATGTCTCTGTTCTCTGAGACTCCAGTCCAAATAAGGGAGACTGAGGTACATCTTCACCTTCCTCTGCTTCCTTTCTTCCTTCCGCCATCCCTCAGGTTGGAAGGGAAAGACTTCGGGCTTCCCGCTTGCTCTCCATCTTATCTTCTTTCTACCCCAGGGCAGCAGGCGTCATAGTGAGTCATCAAATGTGCATGGAGTGACCTCCCTCGGGTGCATTCCCACCCTACATGTGGCCCATGGACCAGCAGCATCACTATCACCTGGGAGCTTATTAAAACGCAGAATCTCAGGTCCTGCTTGGACCCAATGGACCAGAAGCTGCATTTTTAACAAGTTCCCCTGGTGACTCATGTGCACATTCAGGTTTGAGAAGCACAGTTGTAGAAGAAACTGTAGGATCTTGCTCACTTAGGCTTAGCCCTTAGCAAGTTAATGGGAATTAAAGAGATTTAGGAAATTCTTTTTCTCTTGAAAAGCCTTACTCTTATAAACCGTTAAGTTGCTGCACAACTCCAAAACTGCATATTAACTGTTTTTCTTTATGTACTCTAGCTTTAATAAATCATCAACCTTCTAAAGGGAAATAGATGTTTCTGAGAGATTATGGGTGGTTCGGTATGAGGAAATACAGAAGAGAAAGCAACTTAATCATATTAAAATATTATCCCTTAAAGATTTTGGAAAAAACAGAAGAAAATAATGAGAGAAGAAGTAAGTAAAACAGTTAAGTTGGTGACAATATAATTTGTTATACTTAAATCTTTTTGTAAAGACTCGGGTACTGTACAATTTATAAGTAGAAAGCAAATTTAACTGATTCGTGTCACTATATCCATGTTTCCTAAAAGTGTGTTTTGCCAAAATGCCCGAAAAAGTGGGTTTCAGGGGCACCTGGATGGCTCAGTTAGGTTCTAACCCTTGATCTCAGCTCAGGTCTTGATCTCACCATCATGAGTTCGAGCCCAGCGTAGGGCTCTATGCTGGGTGTGGAGACTACTTAAAAAAAAAAGTGGGCTTCATAATCAGTTTTTAAAATGCTATATCTTACTCTATAGAAGATATATCTTGAACTATATCTTACTCTTGGAGACTTACAATAAACATTGTTATTATAAAGGTGATGCAAAGTCCTGAGAGGAAATCCCTCTAACCTCATCTAACAGGGTTTTCTACAACTTGTCTGTGGAACACAGTTTCATGTAATATCCTAGAATACCACAAAACCTGTGTCCTCTAGAACATCCTTTAGAATATTCTAATCTGGGGCACCTGGGTGGCTCAGTTGGTTGGGTATCTGCCTTCAGCTCAGGTCATGATCTCAGGGTCGTGGGATCAGCCCTGCGTGTGCTCCCTGCTCAGCAGAGAGTCTGCTTCTCCCTCTCCCTCTGCCCCTTCCTCCCTACCACTCATGTTCTGTCTTGCTCAAATAAATAAAATCTTAAAAAAAGAAAGAATATTCTTTTTAAAAAAGATTATATTTGTTCATTTGTCACAGAGAGAGAGAGAGAGCACAAGTAGGGGGAGCAGCAAAAGGGGAGGGAGAAGCAGGCTCCCCACTGAGCAAGGAGCCTGATGCAGGGCTCAATCTCAGGAACGGTCCTGGGATCATGACCTGAGCCAAAGGCAGATGCTTAACTGACTGAGCCTCCCAGGTGTCCCAAGGAAGAATATTCTAATCTAAAATAACCCCCTTATATTAACTATGCAACGATTGCCAAGTCTAAGTCGTGGTGTTCCCAAGTGCGACCTGGTGGCTCATAACTGGTCTAAACTGACCCAGATTCTCTTCGCTCACCATCAAGGTCAAGGGCCCTAGGATCCACAGGGCTTCCTCCAGGTGGTGCCTCCTCCGCCCCAGTATCCTGGCCTGGCTGCTCTGCTGAGATGCCTTTTTATATCTAGGCCTTGTTTTCTGCCTATATAATCAGCCAGTTCAGTTGACACCATGGATTGTTGACTTGCCTCTCAATTCACTTTCACCTCAGATGCCACCTCTTAGGTCTTGGAATTGAGCACTGAACAGATAGATGATAAAGAAGCTGACATCTCCCTCTCACAACCCCAGTTCAGCTCCCAGGTGAGGTTCCTGAGACTCTCGCTGCTCAAGAGGAGAGCTGCACAATTACTGAAGTAAACCTACTCTGATGAGTCAGCGCAGACTGCCGGATGACAGCTGCAAGAGCCAAGACATGGCTTTGCAAGCCCCCAAAGAGGAGACACATCATCTACACGGGGTTTCCGTGTCGTTTCTTGGCATAGTCTAGGAAAATTGCTCATACGCCGTGTGAGGCTAGTCTTACAATTTCAGATTCTTTCTGCTAACATTGCCTAGATGAAGTACAGGCATGTTTAGAGAGGTTGAGGTCTCAGAGATTCTCTTCCCTTTTTCTCTCATGGCTGAAAGAATCTGGTGTGCCCTGTGTTTGAAAACCAAGCCTCATGCTAGAGTTACGCATATAATCAATTGTGAATAGGTTAATTGGAAGTTCATGGAAGGATAATTCCATGGAACTGATTTTGCTGGATATGAGTCAGAAGAGAGTCCTGTGGTCAAAAAATGTGGGGAACTGCTGGGATGAGAGTTGGAATATTGGTGGGGTCAGAGAGCGATGGAAGGAGTGACGGTAAGCTAATGGATGGCCAGAAGGTAGTCGAATCACACATCGCTGCTCAAGACGTGGTCTCATAGTAGGCAGGATATACTTCCCTGCCCCGACTAGGGTTTGGCTATGTGTCTTGCTTTGGCCAATAGGATATTAGCAGACCTGACGTGAGCAGAGGCTTGAAATATGCTTGTGCAAGAGCTTCTCCTGGGGAGTTGCTGCTCCTCGGTCTGGGCCTCAGAATGACTACTCCAGAGGTGGACCTGAGCCTAAACACCAAGCTCAGCCAATCCTCAGCCTGGAGCAGAGGTCCTCAACTGAGGCCAGCCTAGATTAGCCAAATTATTATCAACCCGCAGACTTGTAAGCATCAGAGTCATCCTGTGTTGTGAGCCACGGAGTTTTGGGGTTGCTTGTTATGCAGTGCTATTGTGGCGATAGCTGCCTAATATACCAGATTCAACAAAGTTAGACAGATTTCTGCATTGCACTGTTTCTTAGAGACTTTAATCTTCTGTGTGCACGGCAAATCTTTAAGATGGCCACCGAATTAGTGGCAACTCGCATTAGACCTTTATTTTTCAGAACAATTTATGATATTGAGGCAAGTAGAGATATAACCAGAGTTATATCTTTCCCCCTAGCTCCAAATGCAACATACACACACAGAAGTTCACCCCGATAAGAAGTGTTGCTGATATGATGGGCTACGGCCTCATGGTTAAGGGGTCATGGTGTTAGAAGGAATAGTTTTGGATGTAGGGAGGGGAAAGGTAAAATTTTTGAGATTGCTCCGTTTATTATCTTTATGCACATAGCTGTTAGTCTATTTATAGCAAATATTCATTCTCTGGGAAACGGCTACAAAAGACAGCATAAAATGAAGAGGATACATACTGTCTGAGGTGAGGGAGCTACCCACCTGTGAGGAATTAAGAGCGGAACTAGGAGGGGTGGCAGTAAGGTAATCCAGCTAATTACCACAGCTGCTAGTTCACTGTGGGTATGTTTCCTTCCTAAGTTTTTCTTGTGCATCCCTTTCTCTTATGAGGGCTGACTGGAGCTGCACCCTCATGGCAGGAGCCTCCTGCATTGAGCAAGCCTCTGGTAGGGGACCCCAAACTAATCTGCTGGAGGTCAGTCTTCAGGAGAAATGTGCCGTGTTCCTCCTGGGTAGGCATGTACTTTCCTTGCCTGCTCTCGCCACTGGACTGATGAAACCCAAAGCTAAGGCAAGGACACCAAGGAGGCCATTTACTTCTACCCTTTGGGACAGGGGTTGGAAAAAGCTCTGTTTGTCAAGAGCCACACAGTAAATATTTTAACTTCACAGGCCACGCAGTCTCCATCGCAACCACTCGTCTCTGTGGTTGTAGTGTAAAGGCAGCCACAGATAGTCTATCAATGAAGGAACGTGGTTGGGTTCTAAGAAAGCTTACTTACAAAGACAGGTGGCAGGATGAATTTGGCTTGTGGCCATAGTTTGCTGAGCTCTGCTTTGAGAAATGATTTTATTTGTTTATTTACTCATTTATTAACATACAATGTATTACTTGCTTTGGGGGTACAGGTCTGTGATTCATTCCCCTATGATCCTCTGTTTTGTTTCTCAAATTCCTCATATCGGTGAGATCATATGATAATTGTTTTTCTCTGATTGATTTATTTTATTTTTATTTTATTTTGCTTAGCATAATACCCTCTAGTTCCATCCACGTCATTGTAAATGGCAAGATTTCGTTTTTTTGATGGCTGCATAGTATTCCATTGTATATATATACCACACTTTCTTTATCCATTCATCTGTCCATGGACATCTGGGCTCTTTTCACAGTTTGGCTATTGTGGACATTGCTGCTATAAACATTGGGGTGCATGTGCCCCTTCGGATCACTACATTTGTATCTTTGGGGTAAATACCCATTAGTGCCATTGTTGGGTTGTAGGGTAGCTCTATTTTCAACTTTTTGAGGAACCTCCATACTGTTTTCCAGAGCGGCTGCACCAGCTTGCATTCCCACCAACAGTGTAGGAGGGCTTCCCTTTGAGAAATGATTTCTTAACAGTGAACAGAACAGATTTCTTAGCAGCGAACTGTGCTTTAAGTCAACCAAAGCCTGATGTCCAGAAAACACATTTTCCTGAGGTTTCTCCCCTGCACATCTTGCTCATGATCCTGTGGAATAAGGTGTTAGGTTGGAGAGTCCTGGGTCTATGTCAACTTTCCTCTCTCTTTTTTCACAGACAGGACAAAAGCATAATTTGTAATGCTCTTGTGAGGTGAGCTGAATCCATCATCATTTTGCCTCTCTTTTGCAGGTGCTTGACATTTACTTTCGAATCTTCCACAAAAGACATATGGGGGGAAAAATCTAATAGCAAGATAAATTGCAGGAAATGAAATACAACAGTTTGGTTAATTGTAAAAAGGTGGGTTAACTTTGTAATAACCATCGTGAGACATGAGACCCTGGTGTATCGCTTGGGCAGTAGATGGGTAGGCAGCATATTTAGTGTAGATGAGTAGGCATAACTCTGAATTCAATTTCACAGTAATGAGACCCACACCATCTGCACAATAGCCTTCCTCCCTTTCTGAGCATTTGAGACTTTAATGACATTACCTCAAAACATGGCCCAGATTTCTTCCCTTTTATGACTTTCCCAAGTTTCGTGCCACCACTATTTCTCATAGGATAATGGCAGGTCGTGCGTTTAAGCAAGCTGAAATGAGTGACACAAGAAGTCATTCCTGCTGTTCGTGATCCACTTAATTACCAGCTTTGCTAGATCACCCATCAGTAACCCCAAAACTTTTCTAAAGAGACACAGCCACAGTCAAGGGAAGAGATTTGATGGCTGCCAGCATGTGGCTGCATTTTTCTGCCTTTGGATACCAGTGGATTCATTTTCTGGCTTGCCAAGGTCTTAGGCACCTCTATGCCTTTGTTCCAGAGCGAGCAGCTTCTCTAGACATGTTGGGAGTACAAAGGTTGCAAGCAGAGAATTCTGGCAGCTAATTTATAAATCTCTATCTTAAATTCTATCCTATTGGCTCTCCTGAACTCTGTGAAATCTAATTAGACAATTCTGCCCGATTTTCTCCCCAAACCTTATGTGCATTTTGTATCTTCTCATTTTGATGCCTAATGAGTGGGACTGGGTTCATGCTTATCGGATGGTCTTCCTGAGGTCTATGGAACCATTTCCAGAGTGAAAAAAAAAATCAGAGGCAACAATTCCAATTAGCAGAATGTGTGTAACTTTCTTCTAAAAGAACCCAGAGGAGTGTCCTGGGTGACATTTGCTTTGGATTCGTTCTTGCTTTCAGTACCTAAGCGGGGAGGCTTTCTGCTCCCTGATCCCTGTGTTTCAAAACAACCCCCCAACCCCCACCCTGAAAAATCAAGGTGTAGTGTGTCCAGTGTGTTAGAGGCTTTGGAATTAACCCAAACACCAGCACAAAGTAGACTGTCTAATTGCTTCTTCTATCGCATTTATTCTATTGTATCGATTTTATTGCATATTTACTACCTTGTGTGACCTATTGGATCTATTGGAAGAGATATGTTTTAAAACACATTATGTGAATATCACATATTCTGATGAAGGTCAGATTTTGTTTGCCTTTGTTTTGGCAACCAGTGTCTGTCCATCTCACTTTTCCTACCAACTATTTGGAGGACCCACTTTCCCCTTTTTGTCATTTAAAATTCTACTTTCAACTTCAGACTCACCCAACTCCATGTCACCTTAGCCGGTCAAATCACTGCCTACCTTCTGGCCACCAACATGAGTTTTAATTGGGTCACAGGTTCATTGTTAAGCCAATGAGGTATCTTTAGACTATCCCTGAGACATACAGGATAGAAAGAAGTGTTCTTTCTGCTGAATTTGAATAAAACACACTGTAGCTCTTAATGTAGTTTCAGCCATGTTGCTGTCATGTGAGTGTGAAGCGTGGGTTCAACCTCTACAGGGCAGAGCCAAGAAATAAAGAGGAAGAAAGGCTTTGGGTCCCTAATCAGTTCACATCTGATTTCCCCATGGATTTTTCAATGAGACAAGTTAATAAATTCTTTTCTTGCTTCAGCCCCTTTGGGTTGTATTTTGTTACTTATAAGCAAACGAGGGGTAAATATTCAGATCCAGATGACCACTGTTCATGCTGGAAGGAACCTGGGGGCTGATCCTCTTCAACACCTTTAGAGTGAATAAATCAGGAAGGTGGGACACTGACTTGACGCCAGTTACATAGTCTGCTGATGGTGCAAGTGTGTGTAGCATCTGGGTCTCTTTCCTGACGTTAAATTAAGAACTATATCTATCCTTCGGAGATGAGACGCATTCCAGAAAGTTGCTTAATCTTTTCTATTTATTCTCATTCAAATATGCCAGCTCTGATGTCCATTCTTACTTCTATCTTCTAAAATAAAATCACAACTGGCTTGCCAACTAAAAAAAAAAACCAAAAAACAAAAATAAGACTTACTGTAATAGGCATTTGACATGTCAGTCCGAGTTGAAACTATGACATCTCCTATGGCTATGTGATGGGCCTGCTCTGGCCTTTGTTACCTCGGAAGTGGGTGCCGCCTACCCACTGGCATTAGGTAACTTGATTTCGCTCCCACTAATGAGCCCAAGCTCCCAGACTTGGGGACTGAGCCCCCATCCTTTCTCTCCTGGAGTCAGCCTCTGCTCAGGTACCTTCTCTACTTTGGCTAGAGTCGCTGGCCCTCCCCAGAGTTGCTGCTAAAGTCTTATCTCCACTTAAACTGCCCTTCCCCACCTCACTGAACTCTCTTCCTAGGATTCTACATATGGTTTGAACTCTGGTTCTCCTTACAAACCTGTACTGCTGGTCCTTTCTGCCTCATTAAAGGATACATGTGGTGTTTTCTTGCTCAGATGGCCCTTGGGACTCCTCTGACAATGCTCCTGGGGAAACCTGGAATATTTCTTTTTCTTTTTCACAAATAGAGCAATTACCTTATTTGCTACTCCCAGAAGATTTTAGCGAATACTGAGGGTCTAATTGAATTTTAGACTTAAGAAAAAGTAAATATGAGCCAATATTTAAAAAATGTGTGGGTATTATGTCACAAGTATCTAGTTTTAGACTAGTCTTTATTTTTTTTTATTTTTATTTTTTTATAATTTTTTAATTTTTTAACACATAACGTATTATTTGCCCCAGGGTACATGTCTGTGAATCATCAGGCTTACACATTTCACAGCACTTACCATAGCACATACCCTCCCCAATGTCCATAACCCAGCCACCCTATCCCTACTCCCCTACCCCCCAGCCACCCTTAGTTTGTTTCGTGAGTTTAGGAGTCTCTTATGGTTTGTCTCCTTCCCGATCCGATCTTTTTTTATTTCCCTCCCCCACCCTCCATAACTCCCCGCCCTGCCTCTCAAATTCTTCATATCAGAGAGATCATATGATAATTTAGACTAGTCTTTAAAAAATGAGATGACCTGGCAACAATGGTTCCCCGTTTTCACATTTTACAACTGTTGGATATGAGTTTCAAGTGTCCTTTTGGAGAGAATGTGCCACAGTCTCCAGCATTCCCTATTAAGTGCCGTGTGCACAACAGCCCCACAGCATCACAGGGGCCGGCCAGCCAGGTGTGAGGTAGGCCCATGAGTGTGGGCCAGGGTTAAAGGAGAGTGGGGCTGGAGGGAGAGGGATGGTGCTTGTTTCCGGTTGGGTTCTCTCTGCATTGGAAATTGGGTTATGGGAAGTTTGTTGGGCTTTGCTCTCAGGATCAGGCCCTGGGGTGAGAGGGAGTGAAGGAAACAAGACTGAGAAGAGAGAGAAGTTGAACAACAAAAGGCCTCCGTCAGTCAGTCCTACAGGGGGTTTTGCAGCTGGGATGGCCTTTCAGAGTTGCCCTGGATTGAGCCAAGTAGATTGGGCCTTTATATTTTCCACCCAATCTCTGGATGTGGTTGCTCCTGAGAAGACAGTATACCCACGGTAGGGAGGCTCTCTTTGGCTGAGCGCAGTCCCCACAGAGGGTCTCAGCTGAGAGCTTTCAGCCTCCACAGCTCCCAGCACCTGGAAGTGTGAATGCTTTGGCCCTGGAGAGGCAATGCAGGGGGCTCTCAACAGCAGCTACTAGAGCGAGGTTTGGCAAACTGGGGCCCAAGCGCCCAATGCAGCCTGCCACATGTTTGAGTAAATAAGATTTTATTGGAACATGGTCATGGTCATTCACTTCTACCCCATCTGTGGCTGCTTTCCTTCCACAATGGCAGAGCTGACTGTGTCGAGAGTATTTACTCTCTGGCCCTTGAAGAAAAAGTTTGCTGCAGACACCTGGGTAGGAGTAGACCAATCCAAAGTGTCTTCTCCAGTGGAAGGTCTTTGTGACACTTTCCAAATACTAGGGTAGTAGGAAGCGGGTGGAAGGAGGGGAAGGTGAGCATTCTATGTTCCAGGTAAGCAGGAACATTCTGGTTCAGGCAGGAGGCCTCATTAAAAAATTTGCCTCGAGCCATTTAGGTACCAGAAGGTAACTTCTGCAGGTCTCAATGAGCTGACTGTAGTCTGGCTCAGGGTTTTCTCCTTCTTTTACATGATTGGGTCAAAGAAGGAGGTCCATGATTGTTTTTACGAAGGTGATGTAATTCATGAGAGGCTCATATTTTTAAATTCATTTGCTAGCGCTAGAGAGGGTGGGCAACTCAGTCTTGTGTTTAAACAGGGTCTGGGATTTAAAAGGGTCTGGCATATTCAGGAGCTCTTGGGCCCATGGTAGAGGGAACAGAAGAGCTCCAGAGGAGCCATGGCTCAAAGTCTCCATGGTTAGAGACAAACACATCGGAATGTCCGTTGGCCAAGGTGTAGAACGAATGAGACTGCCCAAGCTTTAGGAAGAGCTTGTTCATTTCCACATTCAGTGTTCATTTCAACGTGGTACATCTTTATCATTGACTTAAAATAGGTAGTTTCTATAACAACCGTCCTAACTTAAATAGATGCATGCTCATCTCTTTGTTATGGGGGAAAACAATGTTTCAAAGACTCTGTTCTGCTTTGCTAATCACTTTCAAGGCTGAAAAAGATGTTCTGACTCATAACTTCATAGGGGACTGAGCCCGTCTTGCTAAGTTGTCTCTGTGAGCTCTGCCTTACTATTTTGGGGCAGAACCCAGCTGCCTGTGGAGGTCGGAAACCCATTTGTCTCTGTGCAGCAGTGAGGTGAGATGCATTTGAAGTCTTGAGTCTGGGCTGAGACAGTTAAAAATGCAAGACACTCAGAGTGTGGATGACACCCACGAGCCCTTCAGCTGGGCAGGCGGGAGGGGAGGTTCAAGATGAAAGGAAGCTTTTGAAGGGTGAAGACAGGGTTCCGTAAGTCGTGACAAAAGACCATCTACGGCAGGATCACTTGGAGAGTTTGATCTTAAAAAAAGACTCCTGAACCCCAACTTGATCTTCCCAAATCAGGTTCTATGAGTGTGGAACCCCAGAATCTGGACTTTTTAAAAACAAGGTCTTCAGGTGATTCTGATGCACACAAGTTTGAGGAACATCTTGGCTCAACTTTTGCTCGCTTGCTATCTGTCTACCACAGCCAGGGGAAAATGTATTTATATGACTAGCAAGAACACATTTGTTGGGGGGATAAAATTCCAGTGAGGGACTTGTATTTTAATGGGTTTGGCATTTAGGGATGTGGTGGTGATGCCATTAGGGTTTATGATTTTATGTGTACAAACTGCAGATTTGTCATTCATTCTTGCTGAATTCAGTCAACAAACATTTAAATATTGATTGATCACCTGCTATGTTGCAGGCATTGTGCCAGGCTCGGTGAGCACCAGGAAGTATAAAAAAGAATGCCTAACCTCAAGGAATGCAGCAATCTGGCAATTGCTGCCATTTCACACATGACAGACTATGGTTCAGATGTCAGGCAGCTTGCAGGAGTGGGCTGCCACCAAGTGGCAGAACCGGGACTCCATTTTGAACTCCCGAATCTCCTAGTCCAGTGTTCTTTTGAGCCCACCTTCTATCTTTTTAAATGGAATGATGCCCTTTCTTTAAAAAAGTAGACTTGGCTTGGAACATGAAGAATTACACTCAGCTTATTTTACCATCTTTATTTTAATGCCCCAGCCATCTCTTTGGAGTCAGAAATACTGTTATCATTTGGAAATGATTCTGACTATGCAAGTCTCTCACTGTAATCACGTTCAAGCCGTGAGACTTCCTTGAGTGAAAGTATTCTTTAAAATAAGAGTTTTTTGAAACTCTCCTAAGGAAGCTTCCCTACAAAGAGGTCATGGAGAACAAGATCAAGTACTGCAGAGATGTTGAATAAGAGGAAAAGGGAGACACAGTCATTGAACGTGAGACCTAGGAGGCCATTAGCGACCCCCAGGGTGAGCAGTCCTGTCCAGTGGTCTGGGCAGAAGCCAGAAAGCAGGAGAGGGAAGAGGAGTTGAGAGAGGAGCAGGAAGATAGAGCTGAACTCAGTTAGATGGTCAAGATACATGGGATCAGATAAATAGTGGGAACTGAGGCAGGGAGCAAAACTTGGCCAAAGAAATGGGGAAATTGAGCATAGGGAGCGGTGGGTTAGAACTGGAGTTGGGGCAGAGCAACACCCAGAGGCCAATGTTTACACTCACCCAAGTGGGCAGGCCACATCTTGTTACAGCGGCTGGGACTGCATAGCTGGCTCTGATGTGGTCTTTGGCCAAAACACGTGATGAGGTCAGCTCAGACTCAAAGGATTAGGAAATAGATGTTTGATGGGAAAACTGACAAATCACACCGCAAGCAGGAAAGGGGCCACTTTTGCAAATAGTCTACCCACTCATCCTTCTGCTTCCATGAGCAGGCAGAGCCCACCATATTGGCATGGAAGTCATACTTCATCGTCTGCACAGAAAATCAACTCCCTTTCCCCTGGGGTGAGGTCTACTCAGGTACCACTGAATGAATCAATGGCAACACAGTTATTACATCTCCACTCCCTTGTCTTAGGCCTGGACAACAGGCTTCTTGGCCCTGATTGCCTCCAACGTGCTCTGTAGTCCTTTGACCTTGAAATGCTTTTAGTAATGGCTTGCCACCCCAGGGACCCAGTTCTGGGAGGAATGTATAATGGTAGCAGAAATGAACAATACAAAAGAGGCAATTGAGCCACGTGACTTCCGGGAACATCCAACACAAAAATGTCATTTCGACACACTCCCTGGTCTTCTCAGGAGATAACCAATAGCACCATGAATTTGATGTCGTTAAGCAGTAAACTCCCTAGGTGATTACGTTGGCTAACCTAAATATGTAAAGAATGTTGCCTTCCTCCTTCACCATCACTGTGCTGCTAGGAGCTGCCTTTCGGACTTCTTTGTGGTTGAACAGAGCTGGTGCCAATTCCAAATTACGCAGTGAACCCCTTCTAAGGGATGGCCCTTGAATATCAAATATGCTGCTTCTTCTCCACAGGGCATGCAACCACAATTAACATTCCTCTCGTGCCTTTTGTGAGAATTACAAACTAATTACAGAATGCATAATTAAGTGCTTCATCTTTTAAATGTGAAAAAAAAAAAAGAACCCCACAACAACCAAGCATTCCTCCCTTTGAGCTTGATTTTACTATTGGTGATTAGCAACATGATTCAGTCTGAAATGGGAAGGGTGTGCTTTGAAGCATACTTCTCATTTTCTAAGCATAATAAAAGGTTGGAAGCTCAGGACAGGTTTGATGTATTTTTCCCCCGTAGAAGTAGAGTTCATTGGAAATCCCTTGCCTCTCACCTTTTGTGAATTATTGCTTAGTTCTCATGGGGATTGTGGAGTGCATCCTCTCCTCATTGGCTCAGGTCAAGGTAGTGACTCTCTGAGCCATAAGACAACAACTACTGACATTCACTTCATGGCTATAGTCAGGGAAGCTTCTTTATACCCATATCTCATTTAGTACTTACAACAAATCTGTAAGGAAGCTGTTTGTATCTCAGTTTCACAGTTGAGGGTCCTGAAAGCCAAAGAGTTGATGTGATTCAGAGTCATATGACTAACTAAAAGAAGGCTGGGGTCTGTGGCCAGGCTCGGTATGATTCTAAAATTCCATGTGCTTCCTCCTATAACGTTATGGAAAGGACCACACTTTGGGGTCCCCCACTTTATCTTTCTCTTGTGTTTGACCCAGCGTTGCTCTTTGTGAAGTTTGGTAGGAGTCGAGTTATGACAGCACAAAGTAAATTGGCAAACGCATCCATTCAAGGAAGCAGATGTAATAGTGTCTGTATGTTGAGATTTGATTATGGGGTCAGACCTTGTTATAAGATAATTTCCCCTTAAAATGGCTTAGAGAGTATGGAGGAAGCCTCCATAGACATGAACGTGCTTCAAAGTAATTAGACACATGTATCAGAAAAAATTCTTCTGCTATTTCTCTCACCAAACTTACTTAAAAAAAGACTTTTTAAAAAAGATTTTATTTATTTATTTGAGAGAAAGAGCGAGTAAGAGATCATGAGAGAGTGGAAGGTCAGAGGGAGAAGCAGGCTCCCGGAAGAGCCGGGAGCCCGATGCGGGACTCGATTCCAGGACTCCGGGAACTTGACCTGAGCTCAAGGCAGTCGCTTAACTGACTGAGCCATCCAGGCGCCCAAAAAAGATTTTCTTTTTAAGTAATCATTATCTTCAACATGGAGCTCCAATGTACAACCCCGAGATCAAGAGTTGCACGCTCCACTGACTGAGCTGGCCAGTGCCCCCATACTCATAACACTTCTGACCCAAGATGTGTGGGTTCTTTCTACACCCACCAATTCCTGGACACCAGCTGGGAGTCCTGCAATTCAGTTCAATTCTGATGCTGTCTCCCTGGAGTTAGTATCAGATCCCACAAGTTAAGGGCTCAGTCCCACAAGACTACCCCCCACCGGTTCAGAGGCCAATCCCAAGTCCAGATTGCCACCTGTAGTACAACTCAGGGAAACACTTACTTGTGGAAATGGTCCAGTTTCAATAAAAAAAAAAATTTCCACCTTTCCAAAGTATAGAACCATTTTGATACATTTTGGGTTTATTTTAAAACTAAAAATCCAGAGGCACCTGGGTGGCTCAGTCCTTAAGCATCTGCCTTTGGCTCAGATCATGATACCAGCGTCCTAGGATGGAGTCCCTTATCAGGCTCCCTGCTCAGCGGGGAGCCTGCTTCTCCCTCTCCAGCTCCCACATGCTTATATTCCTTCTCTCGCTCTCTCTCTCTTCATAAATAAATAAAATCTAAAAAACCCCCTAAAAATCTATTTTATGTTCTACCAATTTCAGTGAAAATATTAATTTTTAATACTTTGTTTGTTTAGTGAAGTTTAAGATTTACAACAAAATTGAGAGGGAGGTACAGAGATTTCTTAAATACCCCCTCCCCCACACATGTCTAGCCTCTTGCGTTATCAACATCTCTCACCAGAGTGGTACATTTTATACTAAGGATGAACCTACATTGGCACATCATAATCCCTCAGAGTCCGTAGTTTACCTTAGAGTTACTCTTGGTGTTGTATATTGTATGGGTTTGGACAAATGTATAATGATGTGCGTCTATCATTGTAATATCATATAGAGTATTTTCACTGCCCTAAAAGTCCTCTGAGCTCCACCTGTTCATCTGGATTTTGGCCATTCTAATAGTATAGTGGTATTTCATTTTTCCTTGAATTTGCATCTCCCCAATGATATTTGAAGGGGAGCGTCTTTCATATGCTTATTTGCCATCTGTATATCTTCTTTGGTGAGGTGTCAAAGTCTTTGGTCTATTTTTAAGTCAGGTTGTTTGTTTTCTTATTGCTGGATTTTAAGAATTCTTTGTATATTTTAGATAAGTCCTCTATCAGATGTGTTCTTTGCAAATATTTTCTCTCAGTCTGTGGTTTGTCTTCCAAGTCTATTGATATTGTCTTTCACAGGGCAGAAGTCTTTTATTTTAATCAAGTCCAGCTTATCAATTATTTCTTTCATGGACTGTGTCTTTGGTGTTATGTCTAAAAAGACGTCACCATGCCCAAGGTCATCTAGGTTTTGCCCTCATTATCTTCTGGGAGCTTTATAGTTTTGCATTTTATATTTAGGTCTAAGATCCAGTTTGAGTTAATTTTTGTGGAGGGTATAAGATTTGTGTCTAGATTCATTTTTTGCATGTGGATGTCTAGTTGTTTCAGCACCATTTGTTAAAGGGACTGCCTTTGCTCTATTGTATTCTCTTTGCTCCTTTATGAAAGATCAGTTGACTATACTTATGGGGGTCTATTTCTGGGCTCTCTCTTTTGCTCCATTGATCTATTTGTGTGTTCCTTTGCCGATACTGCCCTCTCTTGATTACTGCAGACTTATAGTAAGTTTTGATGTTGATTAGTGTCAGTTCTCCAATTCTGTTCTTCAGTATTGTTTTGCTCTTTGGGGTCTTTTGTCTCCATACAGACTTTAGAATCATTTTGTCTATGTCCATAAAATAACTTGCTGGGATTTTGGTCAGAACTGCATTGAATCTATAGATCAAGGTGGGAAGAACTGACATCTTGACCATATTGAGTCTTTCTGTCCATGAACATGAAATGTCTTCATTTATTTAGTTTTTCTTTGATTCTGTTTATCCATTTTGTAGTTTTTCTCGAATAGAACTTGCACATATCTTGTTAGATTTATGTCTATGTATTTAATTTTTGAGGTGCCAATATAAATGATATTGTGTTTTAATTTCAAATTCCAATTGTTCATTGTTGACTTTTGCAAAGTATTTTTTTAAATTAATTTTGTGTAAAATACATTTTTGATCACAATAGAATTAAGTTAGAAATTTATAATAGAAGGAAAGAAGTTTGGGAAACTCACCAACATGTGGAAATTTAACAATACTCCTAAGTAACCAATGGGTCAAAGAGGAAATCATAGGGATCATTAAAAAGTACTTTGAGGTGAATGAAAATGAAGATATACCAAAAATCATGGGATGCAGCTAAAGTAGTGCTTGGAGGTAAATTTATAGCTATAAAATACCTGCTAGAAAAGAATAAAGATGTAAAATCAATAACTTAATCTTTCACTTTAAGGCACTAGAAAAGAAAAAGAACAAACTAAACTTAAGCAGAAGAAAGGGAATAATAAGGATGAAGGTCGAAATTAATGAAGTGGAGAAATGAGAAACAATAGAGCAAATAAACAAAACTTAAAGTTTTGTTTTTTTTTTAAAGATCAACAAAATTGACAAACTTTGCACTAGATTGACCAAGAACAAAAAGGGAAGAGTCAAATTATTAGTATCAGCAATGAGGAGGGGACATTATTACTGTCCTAGTCAGCTTGGGCTGCTCTAACCAAATACCATACACTAGGTAGCTTATCAACAACCGAAGTTTAGAGGCTGGGAAGTCTGAGCTCAGAGTGCCAGCATGGTTGGGTTCCGGTGAGCTCTCTCTTCCAAGTGGCAGACGGCTGACTTATTATAGTCTCACATGGCAGAAAGAACATGTTCTAGCTAGCTCTCTGGCCTCTTCTTATAAGTGTACTAATCCCATTCATGGGGGCTCTACTTCCATCATCTAATTACCAAAGCCCCTACCTCCAAATGGTATCACCTTGGGGATCGGATTTCGACATATGAATTTGGTGGAGACTCAAACATTCAGTATTCAACAACAACATTGCAGAAATAAAAAAAAAATGTCAAAGGAATATTATGAACAGCTATATGCCAATAAATTAGATAGCTTAGATAAAATGACCAAATTTCTAGAAAGACACAAACTACCAAAACGAAATCAAGAAGTAGAATGTCTGAATAGGCCTATAATAAGAAAAGAAATTGAATTAATAGTTAAAAAAAATACCCACAAAGAAAATCTCAGGCCCACATGGATTTATTGGTGAATTCCACCAAATATTTACATAGGAATTAATACCAATTTTTCACAAACTCTTCCAAAAGATAGAAGAGGAGGGAACATGATTAATACAATCTGCTTCTTCGGGTCCCAACTCCACAATTTCAGTCCATGGTTTACAACTCATCCCTTGCATGAGTTGAGCCTACTACTTACCTCTTCAGTTTGGTCTTGGAATCCCTAAGTGTGATTCCCATGTGTGAACTGGCCCTTTGGAAAATCCTGATGAAAGGAAGCCTAATCTCCTTGGTCTATTCCTACCTCTTGGCTTGGCCCTCAGAGGACCAGACCCTGTACAACTGAGATGCTGTCTCTCTCTGTTACTTCCTTTGGCTAAGAAATGGTATAGCCACCCAAGAGACATGGGGGCTAGACGCTACTCATCATGCGTCTGTCTGTATTTAAGCCAATCAACAGCAATATAGACTCCCTCAGAGTGTATGCCAACTGATTCTGGATCAGCCTCCAGCCAGGATCTGTCTGGTAGCACCAGGTCAAGGGAGGGTGTGTGCAAGCACATGGCTAGGTTCAGTCTTTTCCCGGGAAAATGAACCATCTTTAAGAGGTTTTTGACTCCGATAAGCAGGACAACTCGATGGCTATGTATGGCTTTATGGTCTGTATCAGAAGCTTCTTGGAATAAATTGATTCACAGGAATGGCTTATAATAGCGTCTGGGATATAAAAAACCCTCAGCAAATGTTAACCATTTATTGTTCACCACTTTTATGGTGCCTGACTCTTAATGGAGACTCAATAAATGATAATTTATCACTCCTGCCAACTCATGCTATCTTGTGTATCCCACAGAGTTTATATGAAGTCAAGAGAGAAATAATCTTGTGGGCTCTTGGTAATCTGCAAGGCACAAAACAAAGGCAAAGGAAAAATTTCCTAGTAATAGCAGCATCCATGATTTTCAAAGAAGCATGAGAAAAAAAAATAGTAGACATGTATAAAAGTTTTTGATTAATTGATCCCTATAAAAGGTTATGAAATTCTTAGCAGGGTTAAACAATAAAATCCCTTTAGCAAACCTATCATTAGACCTGCTGTAGAATTACTAATTTTTAATGACATAAGAAAAACTTAATGTGTTTTTCTTATGCCTAAATCTAATCTTTTGACTTAAATCTAACCATAGATTTATTATATTTGATAGAATTCTAGGATGTACATTTTGAGACAATTCACACTAATTATTCCTTACATTTTCTTTCTCATTATCTTGTTAAAATTGAGGGAGAAGACTATTTTTGAACTTGAAAGCTTCTATGTAAAAGGAATAAGGTTCCCATTGTTTTTTAATGTACTCTAATTACTCCAGAAAGAGTCAGCCAGGGACTAAGACTGTTTTATAAAAATAACCCCAAATCAGTTTGTTCTCTCTTGTCTCTGCCCCCTCCTGCCTGGTGGGATCTTGGTTTCCTCTGCAGTGTTCTGGAAGTTCCTGGAGCAGGTCTCACACGTGCTCTTCCCCAGTCTGCTTTTCATCTTTTCCTCTCATACACTGATCTGCTCTGGTGACTTCCTCCCAGACCTGCCCTGCCACTCTCGATGGAACTGTTGTTGCTGCCTCAGTGGTGCCAGTTCTTGTCCAAAAGCCACTGATGCTAACCCAGTGTGTCTCGTCACCACAGAACCTGCTGCTACTAATGCCCCCTTAAGAGCCCAAGGAGATCATAAATCAAACCACCTATACTTACTCACTTGTTTAATACAGCCCTATTTCCCCATGATTCCGACTTGAGTCTACAGAGGTTAGGGAACGCTCTGAGGGGAAATGACATGTCCTTCTCACAGATACCTCCACCCCTCAGAGCCTGCGTCCCTGTCCTTGAGCCTGACTCCTCCTCATCCTGGCCTCTCTTTCCTGGGTCCTAGTAGCGTCAGACCTGACCCAGCAGCCCACATCCCCAGGCCGGCACAACTGGGGACCATTCCCAGACTCCTGTTACTATTAATGAAGTCCAATTGGCAATTAATTTTTAAAATCAAGCAGATCTGTTCTTTTTGAAAAAGGAAGCGCCTTACAAAGGAGGTGATAAAATTTCTATTTCCAGAAGATCCTTGCAGTTCCCTCATAGAAAGCCTCTCAAAGTGTCCCCTGGGTCGATTTTGTATCAGATGTATCCCAGCATGGGTTCTGGGGTCACCCCTGGGTTTGAATCCTATCTCTGCCATTTAATTAGCTGTGTGACCTGGGCAAGATGCTTAAGTTCTATGAAATTTGATTTGTTCATCTGTAAAATGGAGATAAAAGATAACTTTCTTATGAGATGGCAGTGAGCACTAATTGGTATATGTAAAGTGTTTAAGAGAGAATGTGGCCCATATTGGACATTATAGTGCCAATACCAATCTTCAGTGATAACGGCCCTTGAGGTCTTCAAATAACTTTGGAAGAAGACAAAGGCCCTTCTGGCTTGTAGTAACGAGGGAGAGTTTTTATTATTTTTGTGAGGTCAAAGGAAAGATGGAAATTGACATACCTCAAGCCCGCCTCAAAGTGTAAAATTTTGGCCTAAAATGAATATTGATAACAAGAAATCTCTTTTCCTGGTGTAAAGGATGGGAGGGGGGTATCACTAGTTGAGGTGGGTCACATTAACTAACCGTTGCACCTTCTCTCTTGGAGGCACTCTTAGGGTGGCCAGATGAAGCAAAGAAAAATACAGGACACCGAGTTAAATTTACATTTCAGAGAAACAACAAATACTTTGTTAGTGTAAGTATTCCCACATGTTGCATGGGCATCCCACATTTTGTCTGGCTATCCTAATCCTCCTACCTACCTCTCCTTTGGAGATCCTGGCACCATGTGGCTTTCTGCTTTGGACATTTGTCTGTCCATGTAGGTTGGTGGTTGACACATCCATGTCAGAAAATCAACAATAATCCTGAATTACAAAGTTCATACATCATGACAAGGAAAAGCAAAGTCTTCTAAAACTCAGCTCTGGAGTGTGATTCTCACGAGGCTGCTGCATTTGGCTCGTGAGGAGATGCTGGCTGGAGGGCTTCTGCCTGGCTCAGGTCTCCATCGTCCTTAGCACTGAAATAGGCAGCTCAGAATAGACCAGCCTTTGTGGCCAAAGGCAGCCCAAGGAAACACTTGATAAATAGTGGTACTTACTAATATTTGTCCCCATTTCACCTGGCTCTGCCGATCACTTGGAACCATCTGTTCCAGTTCCACTGGGTGAGAAGACTTGATGGAAATGCCCATTAATCACAGCTGCGGCTTCTGGGAAGTGGGATTGATGGCAATTAGTGGATGATATTTATTTGGGAAGCTGCATTACTTTGTGATAATTATAGAACGGTGAGTAAGCCATCCCCTCCCCCCAATTCATTAATAATTAGAGCCGTAGAGACATGTAGGAATTGCTCTGGTATTTCACCGATCTCTCCAGGAGGGGATTTTTCCTGGGCAGCTGGAGCATGTTTTGGAGACGGGCCCATCTCAGCGGTGACTGTCGATCCTCATCTTTCCAGTAGGAACATGACAGTCTGGATCTTCCTTAGGGCCCTTAAGTGGCCATCTGCCTTCCTTTCCTTAGTTATAGTCTCTCCTGACTTAGTGGGGAAGCTAGAATTATTAATAAAAACTCATTGACTGAAGCTTACAAAAATCAATAATAAAACTTTATATTTGTAGGGGTCCTTGCAAGACTTCTTCGCACATTTTATCCTTTTGTGGATTCACGGTGATCACTGAAACCTCTGTTTCACAGAAGAACAAAGGTGTTGGGACTTTCTTGAGGTAGTTAAACTTCTAGGATTAGAATCCGGGTCCTGACTGTTAGGGCACATTCTGTTGATGGCTCTGATCTTTTGTGTTCACCTTCCTGGGAGAGGGAAGTTCACTTCACTAGCACTTGATGAATAATTTCATGGCACCAGAAGAAGGTGTCATTCCTATTCGGCCCAAAATTTCAATTAAGGTATCATAGAAATGAGCAAATATTAACTATCCCTCCTCAACCATTTATTAACCGGTATACCATTGCTAACCCTTCAAGGCAGGGCTGCTTTCTCCTGTCAGTCTATATAGTTATTTCTAAACAAACTGCTTTCTCTACTACGCCTGTACGGTCTAATCATCGGAGCACTAGGCGTGTGTGTCTATAGAGCATTTGAAAGGTAGCTTGTCCAAACTGAGGTGCACTCTACGTGTAAAATACATGCCAGATTTCCAACGACTTAATATGAAAAAAGGAATGTAAAATTCCTTATTAATAATTTTAAAAATATTGACATGTTGAAATGATAATATTTGAGATATGCTTGGTTAAATAAAATATATTACTGAGATTAAGTTCACCCTTTATTTTTTGCTTTTGTTACTGTAGCTACTAGAAAATGTAAAGTTAGGGGCACCTGGGTGGCTCAGTCAGTTAAGCGTCTGATTCTTGATTGTGGCTCATGTCATGATCTCCGGGTTGTGAGATTGAGCCCCACGTGGGGCTTTGCGCTGTGTGTGGAGTCTGCTTAAGATTCTCTCTATCTCCTTCTCCCTATACCCTTCCCCCGCTCCCTCTGTTAAAAAACAAAAGAAAGAAAATGTAAAGTTACAGATATAGCTCACATTATATGCCTAATGGACAGCATTGTCAAACTATAAGCTCCCTGCATACAGGAACCGTGTTTCCTCAGTAACTAGTGCAGTGTTTGCTACATAGTACATACTTCAATATATAGGGAATAATTACATGGGGTCTTGTAATCGATAGAGTGTATAAACATTAGAGAGTTGGAAGGGACCGTAGAAGTCCTATGTGTAGACCAAGCATTCTGTCAGCGATGGAACGCCATCTTTAGTTGTCCTGATGTGTGGCATCCTGCCTCTGGAGGAAAGTGTTTAGTGATTGGAAACACAGGGCCTCAAAAGGGCATCTGCCCCTGGCTGGGCCTGCCTTTGCTCCACCAATCCTTACTGCATACTTGGGTGCCTGTGCACGTGTGTGCTCACATGCACACACATGCACTCACGTGCACAGGCGCCCAAGTATGTGTGCATACACACATCCCAGCAGCCGTCTCCTTGAAGTAAGGAGTAACACCAGGTTCTACCTCTCTCCCTCTTCCCTGTCGGCTCTGCTCTTGGCCTCCTTCCGGGATCTCCCTCTGTCCAGCTTCCATTGGTTTGGTGATGTATTTGCATGATCTTTTGGGATTTTGTATTTGTTCTCTCCCAAAGCACTACTGCCCGGTTAGTGGCTCCCTCAGCTTCACATATCCCAACTCCCAAATAAGAGAAGGGCATAGCCTCACCCTCAGACCAGGCTTTGTGGGTAAAGACCATTGGTTTGAGGTACCACCCGGAGCTCGTCCTGCCCAGACAGGGGACCTGGGATGGGAGCAGCGTGCCCTCTCATTGTCAGATGGCATCCATCCATGGGAAAGCTTCCCTCGGGTGCAACTGAATCTGTCTCCTGGAAACTTTCACCAATTAGCCCATCTTCCTCTACCTCCTCCTCCTTCTCTTCATCATTTAATAGAAATAGCTAATATTTATAGAAAAATTCCACGAGCCATTGCCTCTGCTAAGACTTTCACACTGCTTATCTTATTTAACTCTCACAATTGCCCTGTGAGGCAAGTAGTACTAACTCCATTATAAGATGAAAGAGCTAAGGCTTAGAGAAGTTAAGTTACCTGCCAAAGGTCATCCAGAAAGAATGGCAGAGCTGGGCTCAGACTCAAATTCAGTCTGATTCCAAAGCCTGAGCTACTAGCCATGTTGCTATACTGTTTTGAAATCAGTTAATTCTTTCAAGAGTTTGAAGACAGCACACCCCTCTTCCCTGGCCCAAATACCAATCATAATTCTTTTTTTTTTTTTTTTCAGAGTGGTCACTTTTATTTCCTTCCACTTCTCTTCTGGTTCTGGCTACCTGACCAGTCCTCTTCTTCACATGTTAGCTTGGTGTTGGTCGTGCTACCATTACAGAATTAGAGGAAGTGTTGGTATATGAGAAAATAACAACATACAGTTCTTGAGAAAAAGAATTTTTACAAATACTGTATCTTATTTGAGTTTCACAACAACCTTGAGAGATAGTCTTCATATTTTCATATATTGTGATAATAGCAGACAAGAAATTAAGTGACTTATCCAAGGTTATACATGTGATAAATGAAAGAGTTGAAACTTTAAAACTAGACCTTCCTATGCAGACTCCATCTTTTCCCCACTTAGGTGTACCCATACGTGATGTTGGGGTCTTTATGGATATTGATGTATTAGCCCCCTGGGGCCTTGGTTGCACGAATTCCTGCACCAGAGCTCCCCGGAAAGTCTATGAGACGACTTTGAAAGCCAGATTCCTTCTTTCAGAAATGTTACAAAGGCACTGCCATCTATTTATAAAGATACAAGCTTTTTTTAATTGAACTATAATTAACATATAATGTTAGTTTCAGGTACAACATATTGATTTGGCAATTCTATACATTACTCAATACTCACCACAGTGAATGTCGTTACCATCTGTTCTATACAATGTTATTACAATGTTATTGACTATATTCCCTATTCTGTAATTTTCATCTCTGTGATGAAAACGCTTTTATAACTGGCCATCTGTACCTCTTAATCTCCTTTACCTATTTTTCTTATACCCCAGTCACCTCCCTCTAGAAACCACCAGTTTGTTCTCTGTATTTAAGAGTCATTATTCACCATAGCCAAGATGTAGAATCAACCCAAGTGTCCATCAATTGATGAGTGGATAAAGAAGATGTGCATAAATACAGTGGAATATTACTCAGCCATAAAAAATGAGATCTTGCCATTTGAAACAACATGGATAGACCTAGAGGGTATTGTGCTAAGTGAAATAAGTCAGAGAAAGACAAATACCACATGATTTCATTTATATGTGACGTCTCAGAAACAAAGCAAATTAACAAATAAGACAAAACAGACTCTTTTTTTTCAAAGATCTTATTTACTTGAGAGAGAGAGCAAGCAGGCATGAGCCAGGGAAGGAGCAGAGAGAGAGGGACAAGCAGACTCCATGATACAAAGCTCAATCTCATGACCCTGAGATCATGACCCGAGCTGAAATCAAGAGTCCAACGTCTGATAAACTGAGCCACTTAGGCGCCCCAAGACAAAACAGACTCTTATATAAAGATGTAAGCTTTTGAAAGAGTATTTGCATCTTTTCAGAAAGGCTTAATTTTGGTGAAAAAAAAAAAAAGACAAGAGACTGAAAGGAACCATCACAAACACCTTGGTGGACCAAAACTTGCAGCCATGCGGGCTTCTGGTCGAGCACTTTATAAAGTACCCGGTGTGCGGCATACCTTCAATAAGCATTCATCGGAGTGAGTGAGCTTACATAGCTTTACAAGGGTGGAGATAGGGCAGACTAACCTACTTTCTCCATGTAAGGAGCAATCAGAGCCTCCTACACCGAGGTCACTTTTCAATATTTAGGAATGTTGAGTATTTGATGACATCACTGAGCTAGAGCTCAAATATAGTTATCAGAGCCAGCCCTGGCTTTGGTCACCATCTTATACCCGCGGGAGAATGCTTTAGAAAGGTCCTTTTGGAGGGCTGGTAAATGGGTGCCATGGTGACCAGGTTCCAAGGTAACTCGACACAACTGGGATGGTGGCAGCATGAGTGGCTGTAGTCAGCGTGCTTCACCATTGCTTCCAGGAACACGGCTGCCCTACTGTTCCCCGGGGGAAAGGACCAGCGCATGACCAGCAGCTGACGGGTTTCAGTGGAAATGAAACAGTTCCAATAAAGGTTCCTTTAAACTCACCACTGGATGACATTGTAGGCCCATCTACTAAGCGTTGGGAGCTCTCTTTGATTAAAGCCCTCTGTCTTTAACACCTCCCTGCCACTATAGTCACAGTGCAGTTAAACTAAGTAGCATTGCTTTGGCTATCAGATGAGTTTTCACAACTGAAGCTTGTTTGCTGCCCCTTTTGCCTCCGCCAATTTGCTGGGAAACAGTGGTACCATTTTTTTTTTTTTTCTGAATGGCAACTTAAATGCAGATTGCCCTACTATTATACCTGCTTAACAATAACATGTATATAAAGACAAGAATAATAATGCTTTGCAGCTATAATCATTATCATGTTGCATCCACACACAAACCCTGGGAAGTACTTATTATCCCCATTTTCCAGATGAAGATGAGAATGGAGTCTCAGAAGATGTACATGTCTTCTTCAAAATCATGTAGCTGGTAGTGAAGCTGGGCCTCCAAACTAGGTGTTTTCAACCTCCAAGGTGTCCTTGCTGCTCCACCATATTACGATACAAGCCCCTGCATGTTTTTCCAGCCTTTTCTCTTGCTGCTCTTCCCGAGCCATCCCCATCTGCTCCGTGACATTCCTGTTGAACTGTTTGCTTTTCTCCAAACACCATTCTGCTTCTCGATTTGCTGCTTTGTGTTTCATTCAGGAATCTCCTTTAGCTCTTTGCCTCCCTGGACAGTGTCTCGTCACCTGTAGAACCCAGGTGAAGCATTACCTCCTCTGTGAGATATTCCTAGAGCCTCTTTTCTTTATTAGAAAAGACCTTTTGTTCTCATAAAAAGCAGTTATCTGTTTTCCCCTCTGACACTCTCCACTACAGTGTGAACGGATTAAAGGCAGGGCCTGGTGCTCTTTGCTTCTGCTTTTCCAGGACCTACGTCAGTGTCCAGAAGCAAGTAGAAACCTAATAAACGGCTTTTGAAATGAGAGGCCCACATGTACTTCCAATGGTTAAACACAATTCAATTTCATTTGATTTATGAATGTGTCATTCCTTTCTGAGGACTGACACATCCTTGCAGAGAATAAGCTGTTTGGCCCCTCCATGGGGTGAGGCATTCTGTGTGAGGGATCGAACAGCATTCCAATAGATCACGAAGGCACATTTTAATTGTCAGAATGAGAGTCCTCCTCTTCCATGGCCAAGATTCGTGGTATTTATTGTTACTTTCCACTCTTTAGTCTTTGGTTGATAGCTCCTATTAGCATGTTTTTCTGTAAAATTTGTCTTAACAATTACCGTGTCCAGGGTCCCATTTACAGCCCTTATTACTTGGAGAAATTTGAAAAATGACTTATTTTTGGCTCAAGAATGCTGGACACTGTGCCGTTTTCTCATCTCTTTATAACAACGCTAAAGACAATTTATTTTCTCAGGAAAAACAATTTCTCTGTCATTGTGAATCCCACACTTTGTCCTTCTTATTGAAGATAGTGGTCGGAGACGACACTACTTTTCCTAAATGACAATAAGAGAATTATGGGCAAGTTGCCACTGGGTTACTGCAGCTTCGTTTTGGATAGTCTTCTGATTTCTCTTCCTTCATCTATAGTTAGAAACTTTTCCTTTGTTTTCAGTGAAGAGAGTATCTTTTAGACAACTACTTGCTAAGAATTAGACTTAAATATCATGAAGCGCGTATCAGTGTTAGTATTTGTGTAGGCATCACGAGGTATTTTTCCTCGTCCTTGCCAAGAGAACCCCAAATGAATTCCCGGCAATAATATATCCAGCCTCAACAGAGTACTTAACGATGAGTTTAACTGTATCAGGGCTTTCTGACTCTCCTTTGCTGGATAATGCCTTTCTCTGGCTCTCTGGAAGCTAGGGGTAGAACTTTGAGTGTCAGTGAGCCCAAGTGTAGGTTCTCTAACTTGGCTACTCCTATCCCCCTTGCTTCTTGCGTTAGAGCATTGAGATGACAAGGCTAAGGTAAAAAACCCAAATCCTTAGAGCCGTAGAGGGAGGGACAGCAATTGCTAAATACTTGAGGTCGTATTTGAGCTGCTAAACCAGCTGTAGACTCCTACCTCTTGGCTTGTTAAGTAAACTAGAAATGTCCTTAAAGTTTGAGCCACTGCCTGTTAGACTTGTTATCACTGTAGTCATTTGTTGGCAGGGATGAATCTAGTACGGGGAGGATGGTCCTTCTACCACTCGAGCGGTCAGGACACTACCCGGTGCCCAGACCTGTCTCTGCCCAGATTATGAGCTACCTCTCAGAAATACATTGATTTTTCCCAACTGGTGATGCGTGAGCTACCCATTTCTTCGTAAATTCAGCTTGCATTAATTTGCATTTTATCTGTGTTCTTTTCTCTGCCGTCTAAGTTCTCAGCATTTGTCTTAGTATTTCCAGGCAACAGCAGGTAGTAGGTGAACTGACTCCTATCGCAGCAATTATAATGAATACTTTGCTTTACTGTTTTGACCGTATGACTGTCTCTTTGGTCTAGACCAGTGCTATCCAGCAGAAATATAATGAGAGCTTCAGACATAATTTCAAATCTTCTAAAAGGAAAAAGTACGTGCCTATTATAACATTAACAATAATATCTTGTGCCATGCAGTGGTTAGAGTGAAATGTTATACTCCCAAAACAATAAAGTGTGTTTAATGGGAAAAAAAATGGCATTGCTTTAGTTTGAAAATTTAAATGACTTAAAATTAATTTATTGAACTGGCCACATTTCAAGTGCTCAGTTGCCTATGTGACTATTATCTTGGATAGCTCAGGCCAATGCTCTAAAGCTCCTGTGGGAAGGAACTATGTTCTTTGCAGGCCTCCTGTTGGTTATTGCTTCTTCCTGGAACCCTTCCCGGGTCCCCCAGTCCTGGGTTAAGGATCCTTTTACAGGCTCCTATAGTCCTCTGGGCTGACTCGTCCAGTGCTGCAATTACTTGCTTACTTGTCCATAGGTTCCTTACAGGCGAGGACTATTTTTAGTTCACTGTCATATGTCCTGTGCTTAGTAAAGGGCCAGGCATATTGTCGCATTTGTTAAATACGTACTGCTTTCTTTCATGAATTCTAAGACTCACCCAAACTGTTGTTTTTGGAGCATTTATCAGAACAAGAGTTCCTTGAGGGTAGGAATCATGGCTCATCCATCTCTGCATCCTCTTCACCTAACATAATGCTCAGCACATAGTAGGCACTTCATAAGTGTTTGTTGAATGACTATGGACCCCGTTGCCACAACCCCAGGCTTTGCAGCCCTTCTGCCCTTAGAGCTGAGGATGGCTGGTGTTATAGGCAGCCTCAGCTTGTCCCTCACTCTTTGAAAATTAGAGTCACCTTCTGAAGGCCTGTGTCGGATTCTCTGAGCTGGAGATTGCCCTGCGTCCTCAGTCTGGCTGGTGCTGGGCCTGTCTTGGGCTTCTCAGGCTCCCTCTGCCTTTCTCAACAACTGGCTGGATGACCAGAGGCAATGGCCCCACTGGCTTGCTGGGCTCAGAAAGGAATGCTTCCTCCTGGATAATGCTTTACTTTGATTTTTACGTGGTTGTGGTCTCCTGGTGTAGACTGATTTCTGGGCTATAGCCAGGCTTGTATAGTCTTGGGATTTCCTCTTCTGCCTACCAGACTAGATTTGCTCTTGAGTTGACCTCAGTTAGTTGTTTGGATTGTACAGTGACAGGGAACACCTCTAGGGGGCGACATCCACTTGCAATCACCTTAGATATGAAGAGTTATTTTGACAACATTCCAGCAGATGACAATAAATTGTTTTGAACATGGGGTGCCTTCTCCTGGTTCACACAAAGCCCCCAAATCCACTAGTATCTGAGCTGCCAGTGATGTGCACCTGCAAATCTAGCAGGAGAGTCTAGTTGTAGTTTCTTGCCCCCTCCTCTTACCCTTAACCTTCTAGTTAGTCTTACTGGGCCAGGTATAGAGAAGCCATGCTAAATAGGAAAACCTCATGCTTGGGGGATGAGACACATTTCCCTATGTCCTGTTGCCAGCATCAAGGGGTGCACCCACATGGACGGCCCCTAAGCCTTGCCTCATTCCTTGCACTCTGCTCTCATTCCTTTATTTTCTGTAATTGATCTGTAGACAACACCTGTACTATATTGGGAGTCTGCTTAAGGTTCTTGGATGGCACTCCAGTTTTTTAATGGGCACCAATGGAACATGGCCCTGGAGATTGGAGCCACAGTCTTGGAGCCTTGGAGGAATATTCTATGCAGGATTTTTTTTCTTTTTTAAGTTAAAGAGAAAGCCATTTAAAACCATTAAAATGAAAAGACAAAGAAACAAAAGGGAACTATTTAGTGGTTCCAAGAGAAGGAAAGTGCTAAAATGCTTGTGATGCTAATTTTCCTTTTAGTACCAATTGTCTGGACTGGTGGACTCATATTTAACTCTGAGCGATTTATACAGCTGTGAGCATCTCCATGTGTGAGTCCATCGGGAGGAAGGCAGCCCTCTGATTATGGACTTATCATGCCACATTTCGGAGCCACATTTGGGAAGGAGAATCTATGACCATAGCCCTACAGGGCTAAACTCCATCACCTCAAGCCAGTAGGTTCTGAGGAAGAGCACATCACAACATGCAACATTTCCTCAGTTCTGTCTTATTTCAGAGCTGGCTTTATCCCAGAGTCTCCTTGTCCTCCAATACTCCTGAAAATATATTCCTGCTTAGGAGAGAAGAACCAGTCATTCTCTTGTTTGGTTCTTCTAAGGTTGGACTATCCCTTGGAATATTCCAGATTATTTCTTGGTGGTTTGTAAGCCAACTTGATAGCGGGGGTCAGAGGTCACCCACCCACTGCCTACCGAAGTGCTCACTGACCTGGCGCAGTGAAGATTTGCTCAACTTTCTTTCCAGAAACTATGTAACAGATATGCCTGAGATTAAGAGGAAAATTTTTCATTCTGTGACATCAGTGTGGATACCTAATGGAACTGGATTGGGGGAGAACTGAATTCTAGCATTGATCCTGCATTTTCAAGTAGTTATGTAGCTTTGGGAAACATCCTTTTTGGATACTGCTCCTCTTACATTAAAAATGCAAGATTTGAAAGAGGGGAAGTTTCCAGAACTCTGACTTAGGGTGCTGTATAACTTGGCAGGTATTTCCAATGCAAATACCGAACCCCTAAAAGCAAGAATACCAAATGTCTGGCACTTTGCTGCCACACTGCCCATAATCAATCCCACTAGTCTTTCCTATTTAGCTTGAGTGTGGTCTGAGAATCCTTCTCAACACAACGAAGGGGGCCATTACCAATCATGAAGTTGGGAGGTCCAAGATGGAATATTCTTGCTGTCCCAGACTGAGAGTTCAAGGTTCTACATCTCTCATGGCACTGAGTTTCCATTTTCCTAGAAGCTCCTAAAGCTAGGTAGTTGTTCATTATGACAGGCATCTTAACAGACTCCCTAGGATAAACTCCCATTCCCAACTTGTGGCCTACATCAAAGAAAGGGTGTCTAAATGTGAAAACAAATGAAATGAAATAAACAGCAGCAATAAAGACAGAGGCTGTATCAATATTAAGGAATGACATTTGATTTGTGCTATATTAAGTAGGAGAGATAGAGAATTAAAAAAAAAAAAAAAAAAGATTCCAAATCTAGTTGGGCTAAGCATCCTCACATCTCAGAATAGGGGGAAAAGTCCCTTTGGCTAATTCCTTTGGTTAATAAGGTGTTAACAATTCTGTGTTGATTTGAAAACTGAAGGCTTTTTCTTTCCTTGGTGTAAACTGATGGACAGTATAGCCCATTGTCTATGCTCCCCAGGGAAAAGAAACATGTGGTCAAGGTCTTATATTCTGTATACTTTTATGTTAATCCCTTGAGTCTTATTTAGATCCAGTATTGTATAGTTGGACCAGAACTTATTTTATGTCATTAGTTTTCACTAGTGGTTCTCAGACTTTATGGGTAAGAGGACATCCTAGGGAGCTTACAAAAAAATGCAATTTCTTGGGCCCTGTCTCCAGAGAGTGTGACTTAATAGATGTGAGGTAGTGCTCAGCAATATGATTTGTTATCAAGTCCCAGATAGTCCTTAGATCACAATTTGTAAAACAGTTATCAGTGTATAGTGAAGTAGTTCTTTCCTGAGCTTTAAACCAGACATCGGTGGCTTCCATTTTAAACGTAAATGAACCTCGTGGTGCCATAATTTAATTCCGTGGTGTTCAGTTTGTATCATATCTTAAAGAATAAATTGAAGAAGCTGCATAGAGAATAGCAGTGGTTTTTGAGTCTGAAAACCCCCTAATGACAAAATATTCATATATCCATGTGACAATATCGAACTTTTGGCATCTACTGATGGAAAACATACACAATCATGAGAAAATGCTATTTGTTAATTAATACCTTAAAGGCATTTATAGTTCATCAATAGCATTTATGCACAATTAAAAGTATTGGTGTATATGTGTATGAAAAATATTGTTTATTTAATCTGTGTACAGTGGACTGGGAAACCATAGGAAGGAATTTCATCAGCTAAGCCATGTCTCTCCCATCCTGCCCTAAGGGTTCTTGACATAGAAATTGGGATCATTGGGAATAGGGAAGGGCCTAGGAAGACTTGAGTTTGAATTCCACAAAAGACACATACTGGCTGAGTTATGTAGCTACTCAACCCATATGTCTTCATTTCCTGATCTGTAAAATGGTGATGGCTGATACATTCCTAATGGGTCTCCTGTAAAGATTGAACTATGTAATATATGCACAGTTCTGGCCAGACTTAGACAACCACTTGTTTTCTTTCTTCTTTTATAAGAATTAGTGAAGGAAATCTTTAAGACTATAGCCACAGGAGAATCTGAAGCTTTATGTTTTCCCTTTTGCTTCAGCTTCAAGGTCCCGGGAGGCTTTCCTTCTCTGCGTGAGATGGTTTTGGGGGACTTCCCAACTGGGGCTACGCTGATGCTGCTTTTGTGGCTGTAGTTGACCAAGAGTCTATAAACCACAGTAATCCTGGAAAGACAAGGCACAGAATGAGAGTGGGCTCCTGCAAAGTTACCAGTGTCTGACATTATTTTTCTTCATTAAAAAGATTCTCGGCACTCATGGAGTCGTGCAGAACAAACAACAGCCCCATCCCCTTCCATTTGGAGAGGAACACAAGGAGCATCACCCATAATTAGTGTGTTTTTGTTCTTAATGTTCCCGAGTCAAGTCTACAGATGGAGCCAAGGTTATTACATCCACTTGGAACATTCTTTTTTGCCCCTCGTCAGGAGCTAGCAGGAGGAAGGTTGTGTTTCTCTCTTCTTCTGCAACTATTCTAAAATTTGACACTGCAAACACTCAGGCTCGAGGTTTAATTTGAGTATCTATGGTATAAAATTACCAGTGTTCACATCCCCTAGCATTTTCCTGACAAATTAATTGCCAATACAATTTTCAGGAGCGGGTGTGTGTGGAGGGTGGTGGGCTCGCGGGTTCAGTTTACGGGAGGTAATTATGGGTGCCCTTGGCCAGGAAAGAGCAGAGATGATATTAAGGGAGCCGATGTTTTGGGTAAGCAGCACCTGCTCCTTTGCCTGCTCCACGGACCCGTGGATCTGGGAAACACATCTAATTCAGAGGATTTAGGGTGTCACACCTTTAGTACACGGAATTGAATCTCTTCAACACAGTGTGATCAGTGACAGCCATGGGCTGTCTGAAGTCACACCAGGTGTCACCATTACCTGGGTCTTGGATCTTTGTTCCATTTTTTTCAGCATTTCCAGTCTACAGAACAGCAGGATCAAGAAGACAAACAGCAAAAGGCCTAAGGCAGAGGGTAAAGAGGTTACAAAGAGATTCTTTGTTTTGGCTGCGTCTTGAATTTCGGGGCACTTTTGTTGACATATCTGGAAGTAACTAGGAGCTGGGAAAACATTGTGACCTTTTCAGAAATAGCCTCTGCTCATTCAAAGTCTTCCCTGAAAAACTCTTTCCCTGAAATATACATCTTTAGACAAGACGCCTAAGTTCCCTTTTCAGCCTGTCTCTCTCCACCGTTGTAATTCTTCAGTGTCAGAGGCATTGGCTGCTGGCGTTGTTTTCATTTTTATTATGTTTCACTGTCACAGCAACAACAACAAAAACAAGCAAACAAATAAAAGCCAGCAAACATCCCAAGCTGGGGTGAGGAAGGGGCGGAGTTGGTCAAGACCAGAAGAGGTATCAACCCTTAAACATCCTCCTGAAATATGTTCAAGTGTTTAAAATATTAGCGCTTTATAGATTTCTTTTCATCTCAAAGATAGTTTTGGAAATAAAAGGTTGTAACCTTGTGTGACAACAAACAGACGACAACAACCAAGTAACAGAAAACTAGAGAAGCAGGTACAATGATTCCATTAAGTCTTATTCTCCATTTTTCTCTCTGATGCCAGTTTCTTTTAAAAATATTGCAGACCCATGGGGCCCCTGGGTGGCTCAGTGGGTTAAAGCCTCTGCCTTTGGCTCAGGTCACGATCTCAGGGTCCTGGGATCGAGCCCCACATCGGGCTCTCTGCTCAGCGGGGAACCTGCTTCCCCCTCTCTCTCTTTGCCTCCCTCTCTGCCCACTTGTGATCTCTCTCTCTGTGTCAAATAAAATCTTTAAAAAAACATTGCAGATCCAATGAGGATGAGATAATATTTCTGGCATTCTAGTTCTTAGAATAATGGAATTGGAGAGAAAGGAATGAGGCTTCTTGTCGGCCAAGGTTAGTGGACAAGGGTTTCATGGGTAATTGTAATTTGAAAATCCCAGAGTCGGGCAGGACCATCTAGTCTAATCTTTCATTTTACAGAGGTTCACAGATGGTCAGGGACTTATCGAAGATTGTCAGGCAAGTTAGTAATTGAGCTAGGGCTCAAACTTGATGTGATTGTCTTTAAAGCAGCGATAAACAAACGTTATGGGGCCATAACCAGTTACTTTACATGGAGATGGCCTTGAATTCTTAATTTGAAGATCAGCTCTATTCTACATAATTTACAGATGATGATGCTTTTGATACAAATGCCATGGTGCTGACAGGGAGGTGGAGCTGGGGAAGGAGAGTGGATGTTTATTGAGCACCTTCTAGGCAAGGCACTTAAAATTCACAATTGCATGTAATTTTCATGTGTCTCTAATGAAGGAGGTATTATTTCTATTTTGTAAATGAGAAAATCAAGGCTCTAGAGGTAGAGCACTTTGACCAAGATCTTTCCGCTGTCCCTATAGGATTTGAACCCATCAGTACATGCTCCAAAGTCTGTCTGTAATCTAACTTTGTTTCACCCCATTCCAACATTGTTTCTGTTACTATTTTCTAGCACCAGGCAAACCACAAAGAAGGGTCAAGATAATCAACCTTATCATTTAACACAAGCATTTATAGTGCATCTGCCAAGTACTCGGCTTTGTGCTGGGTAGTGGGAAAATAACAAAGAGATATGAAATCTTTGTGTAACTGAGAAAGGCTGTAGAGATATGTGGCTTTCCATTGCAATTGTAGGAAATCCAAACATTGTTCTGTGGCTTACAAGGCCCTATATTCTTGCTAGTTACAGTGGGCTTCAAGGACCCGTAGTTATCAGCCTTATCTGGTAGCTTATGAGAAACACGGAGCCTCAGGACCCAGCCTAGACACTGAATCAGACTCTACATTTTAACAACATCCCCAGGCGATTTGTGTTCACCCTCAGATTTGAGAAGCGTTGCCTATAACCTCTTTGTTATTGCCCAGCCACAGTAGCCTTTTGCCCATAAACGTGATTATCTGGCTCCTACCTCAGGACCTTTGCACTTGCTCTTCACTTCCTCTGACCACTCTGTCCCCCAATTTCTTTCATGGCTCTGTTTTGTCATTCAGTATTGACTCAAGCAACATTCCGTCAGAGAGTCCAAGAGTGCTGTCTCCTAGGGTACTGCATTATCCTGTTATATTTTCTTATAGTATTTATTATTCTCTGAAATTATGTATTAGTTATTTGTTTCCATGCTTATTTTTTTTTAAAGATTTTATTTATCTATTTGACAGAGAGAGAGTGAGAGAGATCACAAGTAGTCAGAGAGGCAGGCAGAGAGAGAGGGGGAAGCACGCTCTCCGCTGAGCAGAGAGTCCAATGCGGGGCTCGATCCCAGGACCCTGTGATCATGACCTGAGCCGAAGGCAGAGGCTTCAACCCACTGAGCTACCCAGGCGCCCCTGTTTCCATGCTTATTATCAGTTTCCTCTCACTAGAATGTTAAACTCCATGAATGCAGGAATGCTTTGCCTGTCTGGTTCACTGTTTTATTTCCAGCACCTGAAACACTGCCTGGGTCCAGCTTGATGTTCAATAAGTATTTTATGAATTAATAAATGATTGAAGAACAGAAAGTATTTTATTGCTTTTGCAATTTCAACATGTTGATATTAAAAGCTAAGGTTATTTGCAAACATTTATCTAACCAAACTACCAATCTGTATGACCACAACATTTTCTGTGTGTTTGCTAGTTTGAGATAAAGTTCTTTGGAACTTCAGTTCATGGATCAAGGAGAGGAAAGCTGTGGTAGGGGAAAAAAAAGTTCTTAAACTTTTGCCAATTTATTATAAATTGATTTCGGTAGGGTGGCATTTGGGGAATTTTGCTTATCTGCATAGGTGAGTTTTCCTCTTAATACCCTTTCGGCAATTCCCTTGAGAAATTCAGATGTTTACTTTTGGCACATGCAAATATGTGATTGGAAATCTTCTGTTTTTATTTATAGGCACCTACAAGGAAGTGGTTTATTTCTTCGTTAAGAACACCGCTTTAGAGAGACTTCATGCATACTTTACGAGCTGACTCTGCAAAAATACACTGCAGATACTCCTGGAATGAACGGCTAAGGTAACTGCTCTGAATTCTTATGAGACGGTCTGGGAAGAGCTTGCTCATCTGTTATCTATCAGAGCCCCCATAAAAAACACAATAAGAAAAAAAATTGTTTGATACTTAATATAAGCCAGATGACTTAGAAAACAAGATCTCATTTTAATTCTCATAATAACCCTACGAGGCAATACCCATTTTACAGAGTGAGATGTGATGATGAAGACGTTAAGACTTAATCAAAGTCATCTTGCTGGTAAGTGGCAGAGCTGGAATTCAAATCCAGGTTCTTGCCTCCACAGTACTGTCCATTCTTAGTGAAACTTCATACTCTACCATCCTCTGTCCATGGTAGGGTGAATCTACAGCTGCCCTTTTATTCAAAAACTTTTTTTGTGAGAGCCAAATTTTCTACTTCCTTCAGAAGAACACCGCAGGGACCAATGACATTATAAAGGACTAACGAGGAAAACAGAAGTCCCACATGGACAGAGAATGCCCTAGCTCTGAGGAGGGGAAATCCAGAGATGAAGATTTTGTTTACCTCACAGAGCTGTGTGGCATTTTTAGTCAGTGGATCCAACCAGAATATAATTTATTAAGAATTCGAGAGATCAGTCATTGTAATTTCACATACACATGCGTATTATTTTATTAACCAGACAATGACCATCATTGTCAGGTGGAGGATCTAATTCATATTCATGACTTGTTTTGTTCACAGAGGAGAAAAGAATTTTGAAGGCAATCTGATATTCAGATGAGTGAATCTTTCTTTCTAGTTACCTGAAGGCATTGAGAGGAGAGGTTGCTTGGACAGTTCCCTCTCCCCATTAGATTCTACTCCTAAAACCCTATTCCTCTTAAAGAGATGTTCTGGAGGCTTGATTTCCTGAGGGCTCATTTTAAATCTTTTCTCCTGGAAATGAAATACCCTAACTCTATCCCAGTGCCTATGCAAAGGATCAAGGCAAGATTTTTCAGGTGAACCTAACAGGTTCTGTCTGGGTTCCCAGGAGTTTCCTTTTCCGTGCCAAGAGGCCATCCTGCAAAATGAGTCCTGAATTTCATTGCTAAGTCCTTTGAAATTTCCTGGCAGAGTTTGGGTAATTCCCAGTAGATGGCGCTCATCAGCAACTTTCTGAAAAAGCCATGCCTTGAGTTTTTTACAAAAGTACCGCAAAAAGGTTTGAGATTACAGCCTTTTGGAAGACTAGAGTTTTGTAAAAGATACATTTTTTGCTCATTTCCAGGTTCATTGCCTGGTTCAATTCCGAAATCAGAATTTGAAGGGAGGAAGGAAGGTTGCTTTCCCTTAGTTTATAAAGTTACTTTCTTTAGTTTTTTGGAAGTTTGGTAACTTTAGTATCGGCTTAGAGGAAAAAAGAAATCTCAGAGAATGATTCTTCTCCATCTAGCCCCCATTTTGGCTTTTTCCCCGCTTAGAGGATCTGAATATATCCCTCCCTGCTCTCGGAACACATTGTACCCCGGAGGTTTTTCTTTGGATGTCAGTTGCTTA
The DNA here is from genome assembly GCA_028534135.1 of Potos flavus. Classification (NCBI taxonomy): domain Eukaryota; kingdom Metazoa; phylum Chordata; class Mammalia; order Carnivora; family Procyonidae; genus Potos; species Potos flavus. The sequence goes on along the minus strand of CM052898.1, from coordinate 77,071,974 downwards.
GAACCCAAACTTACCTTCTTCTTGAAACAGGTTTTTAGAAATGGTGGTGAGGCCCCCATTATTGCCTGCTCGGCTCCTGCTGTGCTTGAAGTTCAGAGTCTCCACACTATTTCAATAAAGTTCAGGCATTGTGTACACCATTGTTTCTATGGAGAATGAATTCTGAACTCCTGTTCTCTCAGTGGAGCTGCAGGGGCTGACACAGTTTTCCTGGCACCTGTAACTTGCCAATTTATAAATCCAATTTATTATCCTGTGTCATAGATGGAGAGCTCATGAGCCTTTACTCTCTGTTATCCTTAAATGGGCAGTTACCCTCCCGGCGCAGACCTGAGCTTCCTCCCCGTGCAGGGCTTTGGGAATCCACTGTTCTCAAAGCAGAAGACGCCTTCCCTCAAAATCACGTCTTTGATTGTGTTTATACCTTCTTTCAGTAGTTGAGTAATCCTATCTTTGGCAGAGGCAGCCCCACAATAAATGACAGAATTTTAATCACAATGTTTATACATTAGAAAGGATATGTAGGAAAAATTGAAGTACAAAAGGATTGAAAATGCAGTTCAGGGGATAGCAGAATCAGAGGAAAATTTGGATGGTAGGTAATTCACCAAATCTTCTTTTAGAAATTGTGGGTCATTTTATCACCAGTTGATAGGACATACCATTCGTTCTCAGTTCAGGCCCTGTCTAGTCTAAGCAGTGATGAGGTCCTTAGGTTGGGTCTCAGGTGTCTCCTAAGACCTTAGGGTACAGCTGATAATTCTTAGTACAAAGCATAGTCTTAGCTCTTTGCTAAGTCTCAGCAGGGTAGAAATACTAAATTTAAGTGTTACGTACATAAGAGACAATAAGGCTTTTTAAATCATAAGCTATTGCCAGACATATACAAGAGTCATTTTGCTGAGTATTTATTTTCCCCTTTCCTTCCTATTATTTTCAGCATTTCCTCCCAGAGAGTGTTCTGTTTAGATCTCTCATTTATTTATGCATTTGATAAGTATTTACCAAGCTTCTCCTACATGCCAAGTCCTCCTCTAGATAAGAGGTCAACAAATTATTGTTCATGGGCAGAATCCAGCCCACCACCTATTTTTGTTAATAAAGTTTTAATAGAACACAGCCATGCTCACACATTTACATATCATCTCTGGCTGCTTTCATGCTACAGTGACGGGGGCTGAGTAGTTGCAGCAGAGACTGTTTGACTTCCAAAGCCCTTTATAGAAAGACTTGTCTGTAACGAAGATACGGCGGTCTATGATCCTAATGAATTAACAGTTTTGGGAGGAGATGTGATGCTAGAGCAAAAGAGACCATAAATAAGTATATATATATATATATATATATATATATATATATACACACTGCTAAGTGCTGTAAAGCAAATAAAGCAGGCAAGTGATATATTAGAGAATGGATAGGGAACAGAGGAGTTATTTGAGATGGCATGGTGAGGGGAGGCCTTCTGGAAGGACTTACATGTGAACAGATCTATCTGAGTATAGAGAGTGGGGGGTGTACATAAAGAGATTTGGGGAAGAGCCCCTGGGGCAAGGTAAGTCCACCAGCAAAGGCCTAGTCTGGAATTAGGTTGGCATGGTAAATGTTCAGAGAAGGGTTGGTTATTTTGGGGTGGACAGCGAGAGGAAGAATGACAGAGATGAAGTCAAACAGGTGGTCAGGGGCTGGATCAATGGGGCTTTACAGTGTTTCCCCCCAACACTGGGAAGCCTTTGGGTGGTTTGAAACAGGGTAGTGACCTGAACTGATACATAGTTTCAAAGATCATTCTGGGTGTCGGGAAATGGATTGGAGCGGGGCAAGGGTGAAAGAAGGAGACTGATCAGGAGAAGTCTAAGTGAGAGAGGATGGAAGCAGTGGCGGTAACGAGAAGTGGATTGATCTTGGACACCTTCTGGAGATGCGGCCGATGGGACATGCTGATGGATTGGATGTGGGGTGTGAGGGGAAAAAGAGTATTTAGGGTGAGTTTAGGTTTTGGATGGAGTAACCATGTGGACGGTGGTATTTATCTACCTGGAGAAGACTGAAGGTGGAACAGATTTGAGTAGACATGTGGATAAAGAATTTTGTTTGGGGAAATTAAGTTTGAGATGCCTATTAGATATCCAAGTAGAGCTGTCAGAGAAGCTATTAGACATGTACTTTTGATGTGATATCAAAAGTGGACTGATAGCAGAATTGGAAATACGAACTTTAGAGTCCATGGCATATAGGTGTTTTTCATAGCCATGGGAGTGGAAGAGATCACCTAGGAAGATAATCATATTGATAGAAAAAAGGAGAGGGCTACCGAATAGGTATAAATATTGTGAAGATCTTCTCACAGAATGGGAGAAGTATAAATCAGATCCAGATTCTAGCCATGCAGCCTTGGCCCTTTTACATCTTTGGTCCTCTGTTTCCTAATTTTGGAAATCTTAAAAAATCTATGATTTTTTTAAGCCTCCGATTTAACCATTGATTGGTTACTAAGTCATATTTCTTATCTAATCACGAGTCACTTCTACATGGATGAACAAAGCTCCTCGATCTTCATGTGTTCTTACTTGAAATCATTTCCCAGATTTGTGGATAAAGGAGCAGAAGTTTTGGGAATCCAGTGTTTGGAAACTCTCGTTTGATCTGCATGCAGCTAGCATCATGGAGCATATTTCCCCTAGCAACCTTCCCACCTTGTGCTGATACTGTTGAACCAGTGGTGATGCTTGGTTCGGATAGTCATCTGAGCTGACGTTGTGGAGAGCAGCCACATCTCCATGTAGGGGAAGGGCTATCTGCAGCCTTGAGTTCAGAGCAGACTTCGGGGTTCCAGGGCTCTGACCTTGGCTGGAATATGGCCAGGAGGCTTAGAATTGGGAAGTTCTCCAGTCATTCCTTTCGGTATTTTCAAAGAAGCACAGACACTGTCATCCTAAAGCCAGTGTACCTTTGCCCCCACTTGAATCATCCCAGACCGGAGATTTGGAGATTGCTGGCCTCACTTACTATCCCCTACCCAAGACAGCCTAGAGGGTTGATCTCAGGCCATCTGAGACTTTGCGGCTGAAGAGTCTGCATTTATAGAGTGATTGAAGCAAGTTACGTATTTTCTTTGAGCTTAATTTTCCCTATTTGTGAAATGAATGTAGTATCAGCTTTATTGGGTAGTATTCGGATTCATGGAGATGGTTTTTGTGAGAACGTCTAGCAGAGTCAGTATCAGTGTCTGCTCCTGCGGGGTACACTCCTGGGCTGTCCTTGGTGTGTATTCCCTGCCCCCGTGACTTCATGCAATGATGGTAAGACAGGAGAACTAGGGCCGGCCTTGGGAAGGAGGCCTGGAGAATGAACGGGGACGGTAGAGCTGGTGAGAAAAGGGATATCTATCACCTGTAACATTGGGGTGCTGCTCCTGCATTCCCCTCAATCTCCTATGTCTTATAAATTTTCTCCAGGTATAGTGTAGTAGTTCTATCATTTGTGATATCGTGATTTATAATAAATATATATTTTATATTTCGTTTTTGTCCATTACTGGCACAGAGCTGCCTTCCACCCTTAGAATTTCCTGTGATGAGGGTGGCAAAGTGTCTTCTGTTATGCTAATGAGGTGACTTTTGGAAAGCTACCTAAGGATGGGGGCTGGTTGCCAGGGGAGCCAATTGTATGATTGGAGGGTTTAAACTTTTAGTCATGTCCTCCTCCTCCAATCCTGACCTCCAGGAGAGGAGCTCTAGGTGGAGTTCAGTCATCAATAGCCAGTGAATTAGTCAAAAACAGCTATGTAATGCAGCCTCCATAGAAACCCCAAAGGATGAGATTCAGAGAACTTCTGGGTTGTTGAACCCGCACCCACCCACGTGCTGCTGTGCCAGGTCCCAAACTCCGTAGGGAGAGAAGCTCCTTTGTTTGGGGCCTCACCCGCTGTTTCTCTTCATCTGGTTATTGATTCATACCCTTTAATATCCTCTGTCATAAACTGGTAATCTAGTGAGCAAACTAATTTCTGAGTTCTGTGAGCCATTCCAGCAAGTTAATCGAACCCAAGGAGGGGGTCGTGGGAATCTCTGATTTAAAGCCAGTTGGTCAGAAGCACGGGGCAATCTGGACTTGGGATTGGCATCAGAAGTGGGGGAAGTCTTGTGTGACTGAGTCCTTAGCCTGTAGTGTCTGATGCTATCTCTGGGTAGATAGTGTCAAAGTGGACTTGAATTTTAAGACAGCCAGGTGGTGTCAGAGAATTACGTGGTGTGATATAAAAAACCCCACATATCAGAATTGGCGTCAATATCATATCATTAAAAACCACCTTACCTCTTCCAACCCAGCACAGACACCAAATGTATTGAATTTAAACAAACTCCACTTATTGTGCATTTCTTTTATGTTAAGAAGAAGGTATACTGTAAAGAAATGCCTGATCAGGGCACCTGGGTGGCTCAGTTGGTTAGGCGTCTGCTTGGGCTCAGGTCATGATCTTGGGGTCCTGGGATCCAGCCCTATGTCGGGCTCCCTGGTTAGCATCAAGTCTGCTTCTCCCTCTCCCTCTGTGATCTTTCTCGCTATCGCTCTCTCTCAAATAAATACATAAACTGTTGAAAAAAAAAAAAGAAGTATTGGATCAGTGAAGTCAGAGGGGAGGGACCATGCTTCCAGCTTGGCTTACATCCAAGGTTGAGGTATCTGCAGAACTTCTCTGTCTATACGACAGAAGAGTTTACTCAAGGCCAGTGCATTTGAGTTACTCAAACTTTTATTTATTTTTTGAATTTACTCAGACTTGAAGTGCTTATGATTCATCTTGAAATCTTGTTAAAATGAAGATTCTGATTCAGTTATGGATGGTGTGAGGTCTGAGAGTCTTCATTTCTAACAAGTTCCCAGTGATCTTGATGTTGCTGCTTCAGGGACTGCATTTGAATAGCAAGGCTCTAGATTTCTCCAAGGTTGAAAATGCTATGATTTTATGGTAGGGGGTATAGAAGGTATATCTCTGTCACCATTCATTTCTTTATTCATTCAATAAATATCAAGGGCTTGACATGGGTCAAGACCTGGGATTGTAGAGGTGAATGTGGCTGAATCCCCCTTAGAAAGTCAGGCTCTAATCAAGGAGACAGACATGGAAACAAACATTTTTGAAAACCACTCTGACCCAGATTCCTGAAACAGTGATTTCTTTCATTTCCTTAAAATCCTTATCTATTCTCTGGCTCAGTTCCTTCTATTCTCACATACTGAGGCCCTATTAAAAGATATGATGTAGGGCAGGAAGCTGATTGGCATGTATCTAATGAAAAGAGAACTGGATTCAGAACATCGCAGAGTTCATTTTGAGTCCCAGCTCTTTTGTAGCCACGAGGCCTTGGTGGAGATTCTTGGGGCCTCAATTTTCCTATTGCAAAAAAGAGGAGAATTAGAACTAGGTTACTTATCACATGAGATTTTTATATGAGATAATGGATGTAAATGTGTTTGAAACTAAAGGGATGTATTAATGCAAAGAGATTGCCAGGTTATCACGTGTACATGCAACATAGTGTTATCTACAATGGTGAAAAATAAGTGTCTCAAAGATGGGACTGCAGTAAGGTTGGGACCATATGACTAGTTCCAGCCAATGAACTGGGAGCTGCAATGACATGTCAGTTCTAGGCTGTGGCAGTTTAAAGCCAATGTGCCTCCTCCATCCTTCCCCTCCCCTGATGCAGAGACCCCAAAGGCCACACACACCAGATTGTCTAACTACATGGTGGAAGAAACCCAGATCTCTTAAGTCGCCATTTGCACCATATAGGAGGGCCACCTGTCCCACATCACACTTTTTGTGAGGATAGAATGAATTTTTATTGTGTCAAGCTGTTGCAGTCCTAGAGTTATTATCAAGGAATAGCCTTTCCAATTCTAAGAATACAGTTAACTCCTTCAGACTTTCTGTGCATTTAGGTATATAGACAATTATATATATATAGCATTGCCTTGTGTATTCTTCCATAAATGTCCTGTTACTGTATATATTGTACTGCAATTTATTATTTTCACTCAAGAATATATCAGAGACATGTTTTATGTTGGGTCATATAAATCTATCTTATTCTTTCTGTGGATACAAAGGATTCATATTAGGCATCTAGCCATTCCTATATTGATAGATATTCCATTTCTTGCTCTTTCATTTTCTCTTTCAAACAATATTAAAATAAGCATATTTATACGTGTTCCTTGGTATACAGGTGGGTGATTTTTTAGAACAGATACTGAGCAATGGAATTGCTAAGTTATAGGGCATGTGCATATCGATGTTAATAAACACTGCCAAATTGCCATCAAAATTAATGTTTTTGTATATATATACATATATATTTTTTGCATTCAGTACGCATTGAATTTATACTCCTACCAGCAGTGTATGAGAGTGCCCATTCTTTATTACCTTCATATTACTTAAGTAAGAATATCTAAAAAAATCAATGTTTAATTTACCTATTGCTATGTAACAAACCACCCTAAAACTTAGTGGCCTGAAACAACAACCATTTTATCATTTCTCATGATTCTATAGCTTTACTGGGCTTAGTTAGGCAATTCTTCTTCTTGTGATAGAGGCAAAGTCTACCCTTATCAGGGGGGATTCAACCGTACTGGAACGTCTACGATGGCTCGTTTTTGTGGCTGCCACTGTGTCTGCTCTGTGTGGTGTAGACTTCCTATAGAAAAGCAGTTGGATTCCTGGGGGAGTTCCCTTGAGTTGTCTTCAGGCCTGGGCTCTGAAGTCCTAGAACTTCATTCCTTCCGATATTGGCCAAAACACTTACAGGACAGCCCAGGTGCAAGGGCAAAGGACCCCAAAATTGTTGGCAGCAATTTTTAGAGACCATTTACACAGTTATTGTGTGTCCTGAGAACAATATTTGTGTCTTTGGGTTTAAACAAAGTTGAAGAAATGATATTTGCATGACTTCTAATAAGCAAGTGTTGCTTGGAGTGTTTGAATCTTGATTATGAAGTGGAATGTGCTCTGTGCTCCTCAAGTTGGAGAAACATGAAGTTCTGCTAGGAATTCTCTGAGCTTGAAGGTCAGCCATCCTACCAGTGACTATATAAGTCAAGGTGTGAACAAGCTGTAATTTCTTCCCATTCTAACGCTTTCTAAATATACCAGTAGAACATCAAATGAAGAATCAAGTTCAGGCTCATTTCCAGCTATCCATGATGTATTTGAGAGATCAAGGGTAGCTGTCTTGGAAAATATTAAAAATAAATGGCCTAGACATGTACGAAGTCTGCAACATTCAGAGTGATAGTTCGTCAATCTCCTGCCCCCGAGATGGGGTAGGAGGTGAGGCAAGCAAAGGAGTTGTGGTGGAAGGGGAGCGCAGGGGCTTGGAGGCAAGTTCATTGATACCACGAGTATAACACATAGATCAGGACAGTTTTTCTCACTTGTGGCCTTGATTTCGCTACACATTGCAGTGTGGCCCCTGGAATGGTAGGAAGAGATAAGAACCAAAGCCAGGGAACCGGAGTTTGGGATAAAGGGGGAAGAAGAAGATATTGGTCATTTCTACCTACTCATGGCTCTGAGAAAGGGCTTTTTTTTTTTTTTTTCCCGTTCTGCCTATGCTAGAGAAGAGGTCTATGGAAAATATTTATGATCTTTTATGATCATGAATTTGCTGGAGGAAGGCCATTAAGTGTTAAATTTAGGCCTTCCTAAAATGTTGGATGCGGAGGTAGAAATTCAAAAGCTTATGGAGGAGTAAGACCTTTGAAAGGAAAAAGGGAGGAGCAGAATTGGGCAGGGAGTCTGGACTGTGATACTGAACTGGCAAAGCCTCTACTGGGCCAGTGGAGGATTTGGAGATGGGAGGCTGATGGTCCACTAGAGGAGTCCTGCATTGGGTGGAAATGGGTAATGCTTGCACCACACGTTTTGCTTAATTATTAGCTGGAGGCTGCCACCAGGATAGTAGGACCTCAGCTACAATGCTTTAGTCAGTCCTTGACTTTCGGGTTACTAGAAGAGTGTGCCTTTGGCCTGAAAGTGGAGACGGCTCAGTTATTGTGTGTCTTTTCCTTTCAGCTGGGCCTACAGCTCTTTCTCGAAGGAGGATCTGAGTTGTGCTTTTTTGTATCTGCCATGTGTAACTTATCTTTGTTCAGTTTTTTTCCCCCAAATTTTCTTTAAAGCTGCCTTGCAAGAGCAAGGGGTTCTCTCCTGTTGATATCGTCATCAGACCCTTGGTTGCAAGTGTTTTGAGAGTGACTTGAACCTGCTTAGGAGAAAAGGGGATTTTTAGGGCTCATACTGTGGGAAGGCCAGAAATGACTGACACCAGAAACTCAGATGCTCCGAAGATGGTCACTGCCTCTTATCTCTACTCTTGGTATGTTGGGTTTGTTGAGAGTGCTGGAAAGTGTGTCTGCCTTGCACTCGCCATTCCGCTCCTGCCAACAGAGGGACACATTTCCTCTTGGTTCTAGTTTTTTTTTTTTAATCTCAACCAAGGATTCTTGCTTAAATCTCAAGCAAGGACCTTCCCCCCCCCCCCCGCCCCCACCTTTTCCCTGGTCCCAGTTTCATTTTCTAATTGTTTCCAACAACAGACGTTCGGTTTAAAGGTGAATGAACATTCAGTTTTAATCAGGCTCTTTAAACAGTATTCGGGCCACTTGAGGCTTTATCACTAAGAGCAGTCGATGTTTGCTTTGGGGGAAAATAAAGAATATCGAAACCTCTTTCCAGCCTGCATCGATGCACACGCTTACCTCACCCACTGCTTTGAGAACCTCCATCAACTAAGAAGATTTTGTTCAGTTTTATTTTTCTATAGTTTTGGTGTCAGTTGGAAACAGACTACCCAAAAATCAGCGGCTTCAAGCCATAAGCATTTAGGCTTGCTCCCCAGTCTGTGGATGTGTCTTCCGGTCTCAGCTGCGGGCTGGGTGATGGCAGCTGGGTTTGCTCACATATTTGAGTGTCACCTGTTGTAGGGCGCTCTAGGCTGGCCTCATCTGGGACAGCTGAGCTCTGCTCTGTGTGGGCCCCTGTGCTCCAGCAGGCTGGCCCAGGCTCGTTCATGTGGTGGGGACAGGGTTCTAAGAGAATGAGCAGGCGGGTGCAAGCCTTTTGAGATATAGACTTGGGGCTGGATCCAAACAAGCCAGATCCAGGGTATGAGAAAATAAACTTCACCCCTTGATGGAAGGAGCTACAAAGTCACATTGCAAAAGATGCAGATATAGGGAAACAAGAAGAAATGTGGCTATTTTTGCAAAAAACCTTACCACAGGTTTAAAACACACAGAAAGACCTCAATTTTTTTTCAAGATATGGTCTTTTATTATAAAATTAAAAATCTTCTACACTATATCTGCTTTCTCCCGATATTTGTACCCACTCTGCCTCCTGTCACCTCCCTCCCTTCACACGCCATGCACCTCTACATCCAGCCGAGGGGGGCGTAGAACCTGGAGAGGATTCAGAGAAGACAGATTCTCTGACTTGACAGAAAAAGAGACATAGGGGCTGAGTTTACTGTGTGTATAAGGAGGACCGCTGGACAAATAAATAAAAGGAAGAAAGGAGATAAAGGAGGTGGGACTGGGTGACCCTTAAGATACCATCAGGATGGCATATATAGAACTTCGAATTTATAGTCTTTTTGATTCACTCTGCCATTTCCCTTTTTCACAGAAATTCCCCTCACATCAGAGAAGGGGGCAGCCAGAGGAATAGGGTTGAAAAGGCATTCAAATGATAAAACAGAGTAGGTTAGGGACAGCAGCATGGAGTTAGGGAAAGCAGGAGAGACGAGTTGCGTTTATTGAGTTTCCCCGAGACACTAAGCTTTGTGTCTACATCTTTTGCTGTGTTTCACCCCTCCCCCAACCTGTGCGCCAGGCAGTACCAGCCCCATGGTGCGGCTGGAGAAATGGAGGCTCAGCAATATTAAGAAATGTGCCCAAGTCTCACAGTTAGCGGCAGCTTTGCTGTTGTGTGTTTATCCTTGAAAGTCAGTGATTGGAAGGTGAGGAACAGAGTGGGATCAGCAGCCACCTTGCAGGCAGCCGATGGAGGAGGCGCTCCAAGTTTGTGATGATGGTTGTGAGCCTCTTGACGACCCGCTGTGCCTCTTTCACCTTTGTATCCCCACTGCTCAGCATAGTGCCTGACACACAACGATATTCACTTTGGAGATATAATCATGTGTTTTCCCACAAATAATGATATGAGAGCTCTGTTAACATGTAATTAGTGTGTAATTAATGACTGAAGTGATGGGGAGTGAGGTATGGCGGGGGCCATAGGAAAATACAAATGGTGACCAAAGCCATAAGCTCCATGGCTACCAGGATGGGGGGGGAGGCATGGGGTGAGGAGGAAAGCTAATGGAGACCGGCTTTCTTCACTCAGTAGCATTTGATACTGATGTTCTCTGAGTTGCTAGAATCAAATACTGAAGCTTTTCTCAGGGGCTGAGCGAGGGAAACACCTGGCGTCTTTTAGCTTTGCCACAACTTGGGGGAGTAGTCAGTAATAATGGAAAAGAAAAGACTCTAAGAATGGAATGAAGTCCAGGGAATTGAGACAGTCTTCGGGTGGCTTCTGTGGGTCGCAAAGGCATCCTGTCTTATCACAAAATGACAGACACTGGGCACTAAGTAGTTACTGTAACAGGTGATGAAACAAGCCCATAGTTACAGGAGTTTGGGTTTAATGCATAGGTCTTTTTTTTTTTTTTTAATCAAGCAACTTCAAGTAGTGCAATTGAAGTCTGTCTTAAAATGATGGTTAGGATAAAAATACCCAGGAAAATTTGTCTCTAAGATCCCAAAGTTTGAAAGTAGTTGATTTACCAGTGTGGGTCCAGTTATTGTTTGTAACAAACCAGCCCCAAACTCAGGGGCATAAAGTAACTATCTTATTGTACTCACAGATGCTCATCATACTCACAGATACCATACTCATAGTGGCATAAAATAACTATCTTATCATACTCACAGGATTCCAGACAGGACACAGCAAAGATGGCTTCTTGGTATCTGGGGCCTTAGATTCAAACTCAGGGAGTTTCTCCATGGCTTGGAGAACTGGGATCATCTGGATGCTTCTTCACTTACACATCAGTTGATCCTGGCTGTTGGCTGGGACCTCAGCTGAGCTCTCAGTTTGAACACCTACATGTGCCCTCTCCATGTGGTCTAGTTTGGGTTTCCTCCTGGTATGGTGGCTGGGTTCCAAGAGCAAGTGTCCTGGGACACTTATGTCCTAAAACATTTTAATGTTTTAGCCTCGGAAACTATGTAGCATCACTCCTGCTCTTTTGGTTGAGGAAGCCACAAAGATCTGTCAGGTTTCAAGTGGAGGGGACATAGACCTCCCCACTCACTGGAGGAACAGCAAGGTACAATATAAGAAGAGCACGTGGGATAGGGATGATGTTGCTGTCATCTTAAAAATGCAACCTATCACAAATGCCGATGCCTGTTTCGTGATTTAATGGCGGAGTCATTGTAACTGACATCCTTCCTGGCACAAGACTCTTTCTGCAGCCCTATCCTGGACATAAGGAGAGCCTCTGGCAGAGCTCATCCTAAAAGATCACCCTAGGCTAGAAATCAAGTGGCCAGAACTCCAGATCCAGCTCTGGAACAACTAGCTTGTCCTCAGACCCTCATCTATAAAGTTTGAAAGGTCTAAGAAGTTCTTAAGTTATTAGGGAAAGAAATTTTCTTTGTGGACATTAAGTTGGATTTCCAAACCTCATCAGAGGTGGCCTGTATACCAATCACTTCATGCCCCCTTCTAAAAGAACCTCCTTTGTGCTAGCCCCAGAGAGAGCAGTTCTATGTACTAGATGACCCACCACCCCACTCGGTCCCAAGACAGCTGTTCATACTAGGGAAACACCTAACTCAAGCTGCTAATACTAGAGTTCCTCTCCTGGGACTCTGGAATTCCAAATGGGAGACTAGCCAGGTGGCGCTGGGTGTTGGAGTGGGAGGTCATGTTGAGCTTTTGAGCTCTTTCCCACCATGTGCCACTGAAGCACAGACTAAGGCCTTTGAGGAGACAGAGCCAGGAGTGGGAGGAGGAGGGACATTGATGAGTGAGAGCACGAGAGCGAGGGAATGGGGGAGAGTAACACTGTTCACGATTTATGGTCCCCGATTTCAGCCTCTTGTAAGATCTAGTTGTGCTTCATCTATTTCTGTTCTAAGAAAGCCCTGCAGTATCTAGAAAATTTCCATTTGTGTGAGAAGTGCAAACAGGATTCTATTCTTCTCAACAAACTACGCCTGACCAAGACGCATATTCCAACTTCAGAGTAATGAACTTGACATGATAGCCCAGATCATACCCATCCATCCCAGAATACTCCTCCTCCTGGCTCTCAACAGTCCCAGACTAGTGCTCATACTGTAATATCCTTGATGCATCTCACCCTGCAGTGTTTTTCTTTTGTTTTTATTCTGCAAGGACATAGAAAAGAGAAGAAAAGTGGTAAATATCAGTTCTCGAAGAGACCTTAGAGGCAGTCTAGACAGCAGCCCCTCATATTACAGAGAAGGGAACTGAGAGCAGAGAGGGAAAGTGACTTGCCCAAGGTTGTAGATTAGTTAGCAGTGGAGCTGGGATGAAAAGTCAGGTCTGACTGTCATTTCAGCCCTGCCTGACTTTAAATCAGCTGATGCTATCTGGGAGAAAGACAGCAGCTGATTGAGCAATCACATATATATTCTGCATTGCTTTTTCTCTCCACCTCTGTTTGCTCTCATGGGCATCAGACGCTATAGAGAAATCTTTAGTGCTAGCAGTGACAGACATTTGGTTATTGCCCCAATGTGGAGGGCAGCAGGTGTAGAGGAAAATAAATGAGGGTGACTTTGGGGGTCAAATTAAATTTGTATAAGCCCAGCATGCTCCTGCAAACTCTAGCAACACCACTTAGGTTATAACGTGCATAAGCAAGGGGAGCACTTGTTGACCTTCTCAGGGGAGGACGGGAATCGATATGATGTCCCCTCAAGGCCACCTCTAGTTCCGTGACTCTAATTATGTTGTACCGGAAAGACAGAGGTGTTTCTTTTCAACTTTTCATTCTGGACTATTTTAAACATATACAAAAGAGGACAGAACAGAGAAAGGGATCCCAAGACAACATATATATATTTTAAAACTTTATCGAAATATAATTGATGTAGAATAACTTGCATATAAAGGGTACAATTTGCAAAGTTTTTACATGCACATATACAACATCAGTTGTGAATCTATCAACATAAGCACGATAATGAATATATTTTTTACACCTTCCGAGGTTCCTCATGCCTTTTTGTAATCTCTGCCTGTGGCAGCTCCCCATTTTCTCCCCTCCACCTCCCTGGCCCCTGTCTGCAGGGAACCACCGTCTGCACTCTGTCACTATAATTTAGCTTACATTTTCCAGAGGTTTATATAAATGGAGTCATTATGTACTCCTTTTAATCTCTGATTTCTTTCACTCAGCTTCATTATTTTGAGACTCATCCGTGTAGTTGTGTGTATCAATGGTTCATCCCTCTTTTTATTGATGAGTGGTATCCCATTGTATAGATGTAACAAAATCTGTTTATCTAGTCACCTGCTGGCAAACACTTGCATTGTTTCCAGCTTTGGGCTATTGCAAATAAAGCTGCTATGAATAGTTGTATACATGCCTTTGTAGGGATGTATACTTTTCTTCTTCTTGGGTAAATCTGGAGTGGAATGACTGGATCATATGTTAGTTGTATGTTTAGCTTGTTAAGAAACTGCCCGACTGTCTCCCAAGGTAGCTGTAGCATTTGACATTCCCACCGGTAGTATATGAGTGTTCTGTTTCCTCCGCATCCTCGCCAACATTTGATATGTTCAGTTTTTAAAATTTTAGCTATTCTACTAGATAAGTAGTGATATCTAGTTGAGGTTTTATTTTCAATTTTATAATTGAAAGTATAATTACATTAAGCATCTTTGCATATGCTTGTTTGACAGCCCTACGTCTTCCTTGATGAATTGTATATTCAAATTTTCTGCCATTTTTTTTAAAAGTTGGATTTTTCCCTTGCTCTTTATTTTTTATAGTTTTAAAAAAAATATCTGGATTCAAGTTCTTTATAAGATATGTACTTTGCAAATATTTCTCCCAGTCTGTGGCTCGTCTTTTGATTCTCTTAACAGTGGCTTTTGAAGAGTGAACTTTTTTTATTTTAGTACAATCTAATTTATCCATTGTTTCTTTCATGAATCATTCTCCAGTGAGTTGCCTTTAGGTTTTTTAGAATGATTCTGGGAGAGTCAAGGAGGTGATGACATCGGACTTGGACTTTGAAGGATAAGTGGTTTTGGGAAAGGCAGCCTCGTGCTAGGAGTCTTCTAGCCACCACTCAGCTGCAGAAGATTGGCCGTCAGCCCTCACCAAGAGATAAAGAGCTCGCGCATCTGTGCTGGGCTTATCACCCTGGGTGGGAAGATTTGTCCCTGTTTCAAGCACAGTGAGTATTCTTCTCTCTGCTCGAAGTGTGTGCTTCCCATGGCACCTGGCCAACCCCATGGTTATGTCTGTCCTTTGCAAAGAGAGGTCGGTTTCCTTCCCCTGGAGCACAGGAGGGGTACACATAGGCAAATTACCCCGCATGGGCTGCTGGGAGAAACCCACTGGCCGTGGGGACCGATGCCTGCTATTGAGTCTGATCTCGCTCTGTCTCTTGTTTGTGTATGTAAAGCGCTGTTCTGTCCACGGCTTGACGGTGTTGTATTTTCTATGGCAACTCGGATACTAAGATGCAGTAGGCAGAGGTGTTTGGAGTCCTCCCCTGAGACTGGTCACCGGTGCTTGCTCTTCTGCTCCCTTGGGACTGACAGCCGGGACAGCATCCTCTTCTTGGCGACTAGGACTATAACATCTGGGTGAAAGGAAAGTCAGTGGTCAGGAGGTTAGACAGTGCAGGGCTCCTGGGGCAACAGCAGCACAGAGGTCTGTATGTGAGACCCTTAAAATCAAATCTGGTACTAAAGCTCTTTCTACAGTGCATCTTCTCTTAACCATACCCTGTCTAAAACCTTCCACTGACTTCCCATTTCCTGCAGAGTGCCTACCAGCACCTTCATGATCTGACCTGTCTTGTATTGTTCAGAATCCTCTCTTGCCAAATCCCCCAATCCTACTGTTCCAACTCAAGATCCGGCTAAACCAAATGGTATCTAATTTTCTGTGGGAGCTACGTTCTCTCTAGACTGTAAGACTTAGCACATCCTGTTCCCTCTGCCTGGAACCCCCTCCTCCATTTCTCCTCAATTCCTCTTTCCCAGCTATTTCCGACAGCTTCTTAGGACTCAGCTTTTGAGCTTTCCTCAAACCCAACTCCATGTATCTGTAAAACATGTTGCTAATTGGTGTGGAGGGGGAGTGAGGGGGAGAGGGGGGACGGGAGAAGGAGAGGGAGGGTTTACAGAATTTTCAAAGCCTAATAGAAAATAAAATGTGGGGCCCTTTGTTCAAAAAGCAGGAGAAAAACTGCCACTAAAGGTACTATAATAAAGCTTTTTCTTTTCTTCCATAGTCTCTCTCTTGTCTATTTGTTTGCTATTTGTTATTTATGCGCTATTTAATGTCATTCTAAGTAAAGAAAATTAAAATTTTAAATTGTTAATTGACAGGAATTTTGTCATTCGGTTCTATATTGTGCAAGGCCAGTTTTATATAAGAATATCTATTTCACATGTAGTGTCACCGAAATCACGGAATTCACGATTCAGAGATTATACAGGCAGACGTATTTTGTTCTTACCAGACAGAAGAAAATATGCACAAAACTCAACACTTTGAGCTTTACTTCCTGATAAGCATACATTCTACCAATACTCCTACCTTCAGCTTACTGATGAATAAGGAAGGACTGAAAGGCAAAGGATCTGTGGGTTGCTGGATATTTTCCTTCCTTCTCTATCATTGTTTTTAGTGTAAGTGGTTGGCTAATATAGGGAAGTAACATGAACAAAAAAAATATATAATAGTGTTTCTTGGCCATACGTGTTTGTTAGAATGCCATTGTCTTCTTTCTGTGTTTGATGCAAATTTTCGTTAGAATTTACATAAGAGTGGTCTCTTGGAGTTGTCAGTTGACCCCCTTTCCTCTACTCACTCAGTTGTACCAGTAACAATCTTGTCTTGTACTCACTTTGAGTCTCACTGAACTCCCATTCATTGTCAGTCTGCTGGAATTAGTATGTCACAGAGCATCACAAATGCTGTCTGGGAATGGGGTGGCAAGGAACAGTGAATATGCAGATTACATGTAGCTCCTTCTGTTCACGCATGCTCCATTGTTCCACAGGACTTCACTTACAAAATACAAGGTTGAAGTTAAAATTACCAAGACTTTAAGATGGTGACAGTAGAGCATCTAACCCAGTCCTACTGAGTTTGGGGCCCTATGTGACTGCACGGGTTGCATGCCCAGGAAGCCAGCCCCAGTGCTAACACAGGTTATTAATCACTATATCATAAATGCCTGAGATTGTAGTTGAGTTCTGGGAAGTTGTATTAGGGTTCTGCAGAGAAACAGAACCAGTGTCTGTCTGTCTGTCTGTCTATCTATCTATCTGTCATCTGCTGGGGACCCAAGGAAGAGTTGATGTTGTAACTCAAGTTTAAAGGCAGTCTGGAGGCAGAATTCCTTCCTCTGTCTTAAAGCCTTCAACTGACTGGATGAGGTTATCAGTGTGCAGGAGTTTTATTAAGGAGCTCTCTGGAATCAATATTTGTGGAAAGGAAGGGAAGGAAGCAGGATCGGTCAGAGGAAGAAGGTAAGCTGCAATGCAGTGTCGATGTCAGCCAGCCCCATGGGGTGTCCCCAAGAGGAATGACCCTTCACAAGTGCCCCGGTTTGGAGCAAGGGGACTCTGCCTTTGTATACTAAGTTGATCGGTTATTGGATATGAATTCCTCAGGAAGTGGACATGACCTTGGGCAAGGTGATTCTCTTCATCCAGGCATTCCTTCTAAGGGACTAATGCTATTTCCTGAAGCAAGGGGAATTAAGTCCTTTGACACGAAAGGCGGATCTCAGTGCCACATCAGAGCATATATTACTCTTAACTTCCCTTTCCTATTGCCCTTCCCAACACCACACTTCACACCTCATCCCACAGACGAGATAGTCTTTGAGGATCAGGATTTCATTATATTTCTTCTGTGTTTCCAACACACAGTCCATTGTCTGACATGTAACAGGCACTCAACAAACCTTTATTAAATGAATCAACAACGATCTTGAGCAAAAAATAATATCCTCTAAGAAAAAGTAGATTCTGATAAAGAGTAGGGTGACTGTGAATGCTTATACTGCTTTTCACAATTCCCTCAGCTTTTCCACATTTGGCTCATTTAAGCTTCACAACAACTTGGCGAGATAGGAAATGACTGTTCTCATTTGTGGAAGAAGAAGCCAAGGCTCAGAGAAACAAAATAGTGTGCCTAGAATCACAGAGTTAATGAATGACTTTTGCAAGATTTGCTTTGCTGCAACTTAGAGTGATTGTATTATGCAGACTAGACATGTCCCATCCTTCTTATCTCCGGAGACTGGGTCCTCATAGTCATGCTCTAAGGATAAGTGAATAATCAAATACCCTGCCTCCCATTAGCTGTCCAAAGGATGCTACTGACTAGTGTTTCCAGAAGCAGCATGAGTTAAGGAAGACCCACCCACACTTTCTGGACTCCATTGTAACTGCTGGCTTCAGTGGTGGTTTAGGTGGCTCCAGAGTACATGACAGCTACTTAAGTGACCTCCCCAGGGATAGAACTAGTCCTTTGTCCTCATTATATAATCACGCTCTAACTACCCAAGGTAACTGATAACACATGGTAATACATGGTCAGGCTTGAGGCTATTAAGAGGAGAGGGATTTGTGGGAGCACTTCTTTTTTTTTTAAAGATTTATTTATTTATTTATTTATTTATTTATTTATTTATTTGACAGAGAGAGAGATCACAAGTAGGCAGAGAGGCAGGCAGAGAGAGAGGGGGAAGCAGGCTCCCTGCTGAGCAGAGAGCCCTATGTGGGACTCGACCCCAGGACCCTGAGATCATGACCTGAGCTGAAGGCAGAGGCTTTACCCCACTGAGCCACCCAGGTGCCCCTGTGGGAGCACTTCTTGAACAGTTTCTCCTTTTACTTCCATGGGGGCTGACCTTTCAAAAGTCCTGCAGATCATCAGATGAAAATAAAAATAGCCCTTCTTGGCACTGAATTATTTTACTTCCCTTGACAAAGAGGTCATAGATTCCCCTTTTTGGATGGGTTCTTCTTTTTGATTAACTAGCCAAATCTGTTGAGGAAAGAGCATTCTACTCTTTGGAAGAAGAAAAATGGAAATGTTTAGGTAAAGGACATCTTTTTTTAAAGCTGTGTTTTTAGGTGACTTCCATTTGATCTTCTAGAACCCGTGAAGTATAGATCTGTGGGTTGGAATGACAGCAATAGAACTAAACTCTATTTTTTGAAAGTAAATAAGAGGTACCAAATATGTCTTCTGGTGCTTGGGTGTCCTAATAACAAGGAAATTAAAACCAAAAGTCAAGAGCCCATGACTCAGTGCTCTTCAAGCCATCTGTGATGTAATGGGAAAACAGTAGACTCAGATGCGAGTGGACTTCAGTCCATCTTATATTTACCAGCTCTGTGACTCTAAACCTCAGCTCCTCAGCTGTAAAAGAAAAATAAAAATATGTGCCTTACGGGACTGTTGCTCAGGGCAGATAAAATGCAACTGGGAGTTCTCTGCGAACAGTAAAGTGATTTTTACTAAAGCACTTTACTAGTCTTAGTCTAAATAAGGGTGAAAACAGACTTGCAGTGGCCTATGCTAATTGGAGTTATTGGGTATCAGGTTTAATAGTCCCAGCATGTTTAATCTAATCATGAGCAACATGACAGACTACTAGATTTTTATACCAATCATTCTGATTCCGGGAAGCCCTTTGATATTATTTGAGTCTAAATAATTTGAG
Source organism: Potos flavus (assembly GCA_028534135.1). NCBI lineage: Eukaryota > Metazoa > Chordata > Mammalia > Carnivora > Procyonidae > Potos > Potos flavus. The sequence goes on along the minus strand of CM052898.1, from coordinate 77,052,927 downwards.
TGATAAAGTTGTGTTTTTCAAATGGTAAGTCATTACCTATTAGTAGAGCCAAAATTAATTCACTTATTTGAAATTTACAGTTCTATGAATTTTGACAAATGTGGATTTGTAATCGCTGTTGTAACCGCTGTTGTAATCATAATATAGAATATTTCCATTACCCCCCAAAATTCCCTTGTGCCTATTTGTAGTAAGTATTCCCCTCCACAGTATATATATATATTATATCATTTGTCATTTTTATATGTATATTTGTCATTGTATTTTTGTGATTATATGTATTTGTCCCTCCATATATGTGGATATAGATATCATTAAGTATATATGTATATACTTATAGATATACACACACTACATATACACTAGTATATATATATATATTTGTCCCTCCATATATATATATATATACATGTATATTAAGAACAAATTTCTCTTATATAGGATTTTATACAAATGGAACTATACAAAAAGTACTATTCGCATCTAGCTTCTTTCGCTCAGTGTAATCTGTGAGATTCATTGATATTATGTGTATTAACTGTTCCTTTTTGTTGCTGAGTCATTTTCCTTTGTTGGGATACATCACAATTTGTTTATCCATTCATTTGTTGGGGACTGGTGATGGTTGTTTCCGTTTTGGGGAGATAATGACTAGAACTGCTATGAATATTCATGTGCAAGGCTTTGAGAAAATGTGTTTTTATTTCTCTTGGGTGTATGCTATGAATTGCCTGATCTTATGGTAAGTGTATATTTAACTTAATAAAAACCTGCAAAACTGTTTTCCAAAGTATCTGTACCATCTTACATCTTCATTAGTAACGTGACGATGAGTCCCAATTGTTCCACCTTCTCTGCAACATTTAGCACTGTCAGTCTTTTAAATTTTAGCCATGTTAGTGTGTGTTAGCGTTATCTTATTGTGGATTTTATTTGCATCTCCCTGATAAGTATCTTTATTTATTCTGATGAGAATCTTTTTAGGAGTATCTTTTCAGGTGTTTATTGGCCATTTGTATGTCTTCTGTTGGGAAATTTTCTGTTTGAAAAATCTGCCCATTTTCGAATTAAGTTATTTGTCACTGATAGCTTTTAAAAATGAAACAAAATAAAACAGAATAGGAAATATCAAAGTGCGTTACATGTAGTATGTTTTGTTTCATTAAACTTTTATTTCTGTATTAATACACATAACCACATGCATGTGCGTATACGCAGATATACACACGTTATCCATATATACTGTGTTGCAGTGTTAAGTACGTCTATGATCCCTTAATAACAGATTTCATATTAAATGATAAAAATATCCTCTTCTATATCTTTGACTCATTGAAAGTTGAGTTTTCTGTTACTTGTAGCTGAAAGCATGTCTGTTCTGACTTATGCTTTTATAGTTCTTCCCTGAAACAACCTCTCTATGTTTCACTCCTTATATTATGCACAGATTTGGAGTTGTGCATTTGAAAAATACACAGAAGCTTGTTCATTTTGCTTGCTTGATTGCTAAGTGTGTGATTGCTGAAAAGTGGAAGTCATCTCTAGTTATTGACATTTGATTTCGTAACCTGAGATGGAAAAGTCTGGTAAGAAAAGAGTGGATGTGCATGACATGAAAGACCTTTAGGGTAGAAATATAGGCAATTTTATGTACTTTTTCAAATTATATTTTATGCTCTTTAATTGATTTGTAATTAATTGATTTTCACTTTGGTAGTAGTAGCGGTAGTTTTCCAGAAGATTCTGGAGTTTATTAGCTATATTATTTTGGGTTTCAGAACTTTTTATTGTTCAGGGACTTTGTCCTTTGACTAGTTACGGGGTTAAAGTATTTGCAAAAGAAATTCTCCACATGCTATTTGGAAAAGGAGCGAGGACTTTCCTGCTCATTTTCAGTATATTCTTCATATCCAAAGTTTAATGCTAAAACTATTGCTTTTATAGTTCTGAGTTGTCTGCGAGTTTGCTGTTCCCTGGATGTTCCACCAGCCACTTCATAAGGCTGGAGGATATTTTACTTTTCTATTAACTAGTGGTTAGCCAAGGGATTGCATATCTTTCAGCCGGAGAGAGCTATTTCCTCACATGTTGCTAATATTTGTTAGGATAGTGTAAATTTCAGTAACAAACCTCCAGATTTCAGGGCTTTACCCAATAGAAGTTTACTTTTGTCTTAGATAACAATCCAGTGGGCTACTCCTGGTCAGGAGGTGGATGAATGGGAGACAGCTCTGGGAGTCAGTCTATGCAGGCAGTGAAGGACCTAGACTAATATAGGAGCTGCCATCTTCAATACGTTCTGTTCATAGTTGCCCTTGACATGACATGTTGCCAGAGGAGAGTTAAGAGCAAGGAAGATCATGCCTGGTACTATCTCATAAGCTGGGCTTGGGAGTTGTACACAGCACTTCTGCTCACCTTCCATTGGCCAGAACTCAGTTGTATGGGCTTACCTAATGTAGGAAAGGTTGGTGGCTAACGTTTGAATGTTTCCTATGTTGAAATCTTAATCCCCAAAGTAATGTATTAGGAGGTAGAGCCTTTTGGAGGTGATCGGCTAGGGCCCTCATGAATGGAATTGATGCTCTTATGAAAGAGGCCCCAGGGAGCTCCCTTGCCCCTTACACCATGTGAGGACACAGCAACAAGGCACAGATTTTGAACCAGATGCAGTGTTCTCACCAGACACCAAATCCCCTGGCACCTTGAACTTGGACTTTCCAGCCTTTAGAACTGTGAGAAATAAATCTCTGTGGTTTACAAACCATCTATTTTATGGTATTTTGTTTATTTTGTTATGGCGGCCTGAATGGACCCTAGAACACTTAGTTTGGCTGTGTGCTCAGGGAAAAGAGGAGGATCTAGATTTGGATGCACATCTTGCAGCCTTGGTCCCACTGCCCCTTTAGTTTCACCTTCCATGACTCCTTGCTGTAGAGATGGTGAAACACAGACGCCAAGTGAAGATGAGAAAGACTATTTGCACATGGCAACTGGGTGGAGACACGGCAAGACCCAGGTATCCTAATGGTCCTCCTATTTTACAGATCATGTGAATGGCCTTTCTTCTTCCATCTCATCTCCCACTGGAGCCCAGCCACACTGGACTTCTGACTCCTCCAGAGCTGCGAGCTCAGGCCTTCACATCAACACTCAGAACCCTGTCTGAACACCTGTCCTTCTCTATCACTAAGTTACATCCTGCTCACCTGGGGGGGGGGTATCAATTTCAGGGTTCTCTCCTCACACAGACTCTCTCCTCACTCGTAACCTAAATTTGGTCCCTTTATTCAGTTGTCTCAGGGACATTTTTCCTTATTGATAGCTGTTACTGGGACTGAAATGCAAAAATCTCTAACAAGTAAGAGGGATAGAATTTATTGTAACTATTTTAAGAATAAGGAAAAAGAAGCTCCGTAAAGACAATTGACTTGTCCAAGAACACATCCAGTAAGTGGGAAAACAAAGAGAGGAAATAAGATGTTCGCATTTGTTAGCCAAAGACCAATAGCAACATACCTATGGTTGAACAAGTTGGGCTCATTCGTATTTGTTTTGACAAGGGAGGACACACACCATGGGGAACCATGGGGCATTTCTGTAGGAGAAGCTTGTTATAAAATTGAGCTTGGAGATTTGGTTGTAGGACTTTGTTCTGGATTGAGCTCTATTAGGAAATAGGATAATTCTACAGTTGGGTATCTTACCTAACTTTTACTCAGGAGGTCTGAGAAATGGAGCCGAGATAAAGCTGTAATTGATAAAGAAGCAGCAAACTACCCATTTTAGCCACTAAGAAAGATATTTTTGTGGTTTGCACACGATTCTTCAGAGGTCTTTTTGTCTTTGACAAGAGTGATTTTTTTTTTTTAAGTAGGTTCCATGCTCAGCATGGAGCCCAGCATGGGGCTTGAACTCACAACCCTGAGATCAAGACCTGAGCTGAGATCAAGAGTTGGACACCTAACCAACTGAGCACCCCCAGGCTCCCCAAGAGTGATCTTATCTGATGTTAAGGTTCTGTGAAATTGTTAGCTAGAGAATACTAAGGTCTACCTGAGTGCCAGTCAACTAACATGTGACAACTGTTGGGGGCTGCTTTTTTCTTTTTGAAGGATCTTGGCATGTCTAATCCAGTGTTCTTCTCACTCCACTCTACCACCCGCCTATATGCACGCAGTTTTCTCAGTACTCTGTCAAGTTTTACAGGTTTCGGAGAAAGGGCTGTATGAGTCAGGGTGGTGGTGGTGTGTTAGGAGTTTTCCTCCAGTCTCACTCTCAGGCTACCAACACCACATGTCCCATTTCCCCTCAATACTCAGTAATCAGTGCTGAGTCTTCCCTATCAGAACCTACTCTCCTAGAAGACTGGGAACTGACACGCCTTGGATATAAATGATGGACGACACTCCCAGAGACCCTTTGCAAGAACAAGATAACAAATTTCATCTTTTCTAGAGGATTGTGGAATTTTCATCAGTTTATTTTTTGAAGTTTTTTTTTTTGAAAGATTTTATTTATTTATTTGAGAGAGAGAAAGTGTGTGTGAGAGAGCACAAGCAGGGGGACCTGCAGACGGAGAGGGAGAAGCAGACTCCCCGCTGAGCAGGGGGCCTGATGCATGTGGTGGGCTCGATCCCAGGACCTTGGGACTGACCTGAGCTGAAGGCAGGCATTTTAACCGACTGAGCCATCCAGGTGCTCAAGTTTTTGATTTTCATTAGAAAAGTAACATATGTTCACTAAACGACAAACAGCGTGGTAGAAAAAACATTTTTTTTTTTTAGAAAAGTCACTCATAGGGGTTCCTGGGTGGCTCAGTCAGTTAAGTATCAGGTCATGATCCCAGGGTCCTGGGATCAAGCCCCCCATGTCCGCCTCCCTGCTTAGCGGGAGTCCTTTTCTCTCTCCCTCTGCAGCCCCCCTTGCTTGTGCTCTCTCTCTCTCTCCAATAAATAAATAAAATCTTAAAAAAAAAAGTCATTCATAGTTGCTCCACCTGAAGAAAAACACTGTCAGTATTTTTGAACATTTCTACCAGAATTTTCTCTATGCGTGATCTCATGTGGGGGGTGTGTGTATGTGCACACGTGTGTGTGTGTTGTTTTGATCAGACTAGTTATATAATTTTTATCCTGCTCTTTTTATTAACATATGAGTATTAGCATATGAGTTGCAAACATGAGTTTTAATATTTAAAATGCCATGCCAACTTTATTGCATACTTTTATTTTGGGCACTTACATTGGTTCTACTTTTTTAATATATTAAGTAACCCTGTGATAAACATCCTGGTGCAGAAGTCTTGTTGCATATCTGTTTTTTTCAGACTAAATTCCTATACCAGGGTTGATAAATTGAAGGGTATAAACATTTGAAAGTCTATTAACATGTATTATTAAATTTGGACAGTTATACTTTGAGAATAAAAGCATCAGACTAAAGAAATGAAAATCTTCTAGTGGAATTCCAGATATGGGCCAGCTGGTTGGTGAAAGGGAAGAAGTGATATGAAACATCAGTTCTTCTGGAAAGCATGTCATTCTTTCCCTTCCACGTCCCAGGTTTTCCCAAAGTCTCTGGAAGGAACATAGCAGACCCAGAGGGCAATGGGACTGCGGACCTAGAAGTTAAGAGAGGAAGAACCAAAGATTCATCCTTAACACAGTGACCTTGCCTTAATTTAATCCCCTCAAAAGGATTGCTTTGAGCCACTTGCATGGCTGATACCTGCGATATGATTTGTCTTGTCCCCGAGGCTGTTGAGATGAGAGTGGCTGGTCCTTGTTAGCATTTGCCCAAGATGAGTCATGGGAGAAGAGAAGCGTGCATTGGCATGGCAGGTCTAAGCCACAATTGGGGTCAGGATCAAGGCTCCCCCTTCTCAGCTGCTTCTCATTCAAGACATCTTAATTCCCCCTTGTTCTCTGGGTGAGGCATTAACTACACAGCCCGAGGGAGCTGGTGAACTCTGGCTGCCACCAGGGGAGAAGGATGCTAGCTGATTCTTTTCTGGGTGGCAAATTCTCTCTCTTTCCTGACCTCTGCTATTAAGAATCCTAAAGCACTTTTGAAAGCCTGCTGTTGCTCGCAACAGACTTTTGAATCTTAAATGAGAGGTGCAAAGCAAAATGGTATCAGTTTCAGAGGGCCACAGGCAGGGGGAAAAGCAGGGAGGACCTGGCACTTCTTGGGGAGCCAGGAGCCACCGGGAGCCACAGGGCAGGCAGCCTATCAAGCAGAGAGCTGGAGGGATGCATTCTGCCAAGACAGTAGGGAGTTAGTAACTGCAGTAGAATACTAATAGCTGCTTAAACAGGATACAGATTCCCTTGGTAGAAGGGGCACTATTGTTGTAATGTGCAAATTGGTTATCATGTGTTATGCTTCAAGAAAGAGAAGGAAGGAAGAAAACTAACATTTGTCAAGGTTCTATTAATTATTGGGACCGCACTTGGCACTGATCTTGCACTTTCTCATTTATCCCCCAACTGCCCTATAGTTAGATGTATAAATAATATTAAAGCCCATTTTATTGGGGCACCGAGTGGCTCAGCTGAGTGTCCAACTCTTGATTTCGGCTCAGGTCATGATCTCAGAGTCGTGACATCGAGTCCTGTGTCAGGGTCCATGCTGAGCATGGAGCCTACTCGGGATTCTCTCCTTTTCCCTCTGCGCCTCCACCCTGCTAGTGTGCATACTCTCTCTCTCTCAAAAAAAAAAAAAAAAAAAAAAAAAAAAGCAAAGCCCATCTTTCATGTCAGCAAATTGAATGGCAGAGAGGTGGCTGCTTGCTGAGGTCATAGAGCTGGATGGGGTGGGAACCAGGATGCAGAGGCAAGGCTGATGCCCCTGTAAAAGAAATAATTTACAGAGAAATGCATGAAAAATGCATTGAGAGAAACATTTAAAAAGTTCAATATTTAAGTGTGTTTTATTGAGTTATAATTTACATACCTTAAAAATTCACCCATTGTAATGGTAAATGCAATGGTTCTAGTAAATTTATGGAATGGTGCAACTAGCATCACGACCCAGTGGTCAAGTATTTCTACCCAAGTTTACTTCTTTTCATGCAATAAAGTTCTGCCTGAAAATATGGGTAGAGAAAATACTATAATTTCTATTGGTTGCCCAGGCTATCTTTTTTAGATTCTAGAAGAGGGAAGAGGATGTTGATCCAGCGTGCAGGGACCCATTACAGCTTCTTAGAGCAAACCAAAGAGGGTGAGATTTCCAGAAATGTGATTCTAAAAATCAGTAATGGCCCATATGGCATTCCTTTATGGGCTATGAAATGAACTACATAGAGTCCTCTTGGTATTAGCCAGTATCCATACAACATTAGCACGTTCAAGTTATTGGTCTGTTGTTATCATGTTCCACTTATATTTCATGTTGATCTTAAACACCGTAGGTTATTGAAACATTTGGCTATAGAAAATTGAGATGATGGCTCAGTGTATATTGTTCTTTCTTTGCCTATATCTGGTTTTGGCTTGGCCAGCACACCCTTCAGGCAGCTGTCTCTGACCTTCCTTCTACCCTTCCCAAGTGTGGATTATACTCTCCCATAAAATCCTGTAATTACTGCTATCATATTCTTTCTCTCTCTCCATGGCGCTGTTCTTCCAGCTCAATATCTTCTCCATTAGGTTCTAAGCTACCCGAAGGTAGAGGAATTTTTTCCCTCCTTTTCAGGACTTAAGAATCTTGTAACACTGAAAAAATAAAAGTATCTGGGGGAAAAAAAAAAAAAGAACCTTCAAAAAAAAAAAAAAAAGAATTCATGTGGATTCCATGTCTATTCCAGTTCACTTAGAGGATTGAAAAGATAAAATGCTATATCTTTTTTTTAAATTTTAAAACAAAGGGAAATACTTTTACTTGAAAGAAGAGCTTACATTTTAAAAAGTTTCATTTGCTTAAAATTATCAGACTTTAAGTTAGTCATATTGAGGACCCACCGTGTACTCTCCTTTACAATAAATGCAACAATTCTATCCTCCCCCAACTTTGACTTTTTCTTTTTTTTTCCAATTATAAAATGCTATATCTTACTCAAAAAATTTTTATAGGGGTCTAGAGAAGATTGATTGCAAAGCGTTAGCAATCATTATGGTCTAAAGGATAAAAATCTGTCAGAAAAGAATATAAAATATCTGAGTTTTTTTTTAAAGATTGCATTTATTTATTCATGAGAGACAGAGAGAGAAGTAGAGGTAGAGGCAGAACCTGGCTTCCCAAGAAGCAGGGAGCCCGATGTGGGACTCGATCCCAGGACCCCGGGATCGTGACCTGAGCCGAAGGCAGGTGCTTAACCGTCTGAACCACCCAGGCGCCCAATAGCTGAGTTTTTAATGTAGTTAAATGGGACGAAGATGAGGTGGAGTGTTGCTGGGGTTTGGGGATAATTGTTCAGAAAAAAGGTTTCCAGTTATTAAAAAGTACTTTAAAAACTCACATATGTACTACAGGATTCCCTAAACTTCTATATTAGTTAATAATTATTTATCTTCCCCAGCCTTGACATTTTGAAATTTTCCTAGAAATGTTTAAAATGTGATAATAGCTTTAAGCCTTGGCCCTGAATTTTCCTTTGATCCAATTTTGTGTAATTCCAGTTCTCACTTCAAGAACATATTTAAAAATATACAATTTTTTGTCTGAAAAATGACTTTCTTAAGTGACATTTGTTCTATCCATAGCAATTTGGTTTTCTTTTGGCCACCCTAGGACTGTATGTATTAACTAAATGAATGTCTGGAGTTTGTTTGTTTGTTTGTTTGTTTATTTATTTGACAGAGAGATCACAAGTAGGCAGAGAGGCAGGGAGAGAGAGAGGGGAAAGCAGGCTCCCTGCTGAGCAGAGAGCCCAATGCTGAGCAGAGAGCCCGATGTAGGGCTCGATCCCAGGACCCTGAGATCATGACCTGAGCCGAAGGCAGAGGCTTTAACCCACTGAGCCACCCAGGCACCCCATAGAATTTTATTTTGAGTATGAACTTGGATGCTAGTAATTATTCAACCTTTGATGTTCTTGTTATAATATACTTCTTAATGTCCTTATACCTTTTATATTTTCTATGATGTGCTTTTCAGCTGATTCATATTGAAACAACTGTTTGTACACCCCCACAAAGTTCCTCGCATTGTTGTTGTGTCTTGTGCTCTAAAAAATATAGGTCACTTTTTGCTCCCTGGCGGCAAATGTAACTGCTTCTGATTTCTTTATTTGTTTGCTTATTTTCTTGTTTATTGGAGCAAGGGGGAGCCTGCAGTCTGGATGGTGATTAAGGAAGTTAATTAGCCCCAATTATCTTTCCAAGGAACTGTGTCTCTTCTTGACTTGGTATTTCCTGAATTCCTTAACCTGCTCTAGGGATCACCGGGAGGCCACAACAGACTTACTGCTAACCAGATTTCAACTATGATGGCAAAAATAGAACACTGGGTCAGCATTCGTGGCCAATGAGAGATGCTGTGTTTTCCTCCACAGGACATGCCACTGTTTCCGTTTTTCCTTTCTGTCTGGCAAAGCAATTTATGTTACACTGAACTGGGGTGCAAGTTCAGATGTAACTGTAATAATTATTTGTATTGGCGATCTTTTCTCTTGGAAGTTGGGGACGGGACTAGGCTCTCGCTGGATACCTTGTGGATCTTACAGCTCCTATTCAGAGTCTCAGAGGAGAAATTGGGACTGAATGACACAACTATCAATGCTCCCTGTGATCCTCAGGGTTTTATCCAATTGATAATGGTGAAACCCTGACTGAAAGAGACTGACCATCACTATTAATCTCAGTGGTTTTCTATTACCCCTTTTGTCATGCCTTTTCTCCTCACTTCATGCTTTATTTATTTGGACCTCAGGTACATAGAGTTAATATTGGCATTCTCCATCCATGGCACACTATTGACACAATTCCCTCTCCTGTTTTGTTTTCTCTTTTACGCCTTAGCCTCACTCCCACTCTGTATCCATGGCTAGATACCTCCCTAGGTACCCTGTGTAATGTATCAGATACATATCTTTGGCTATGTGTGGATTTTTAGGAAATACAATGTGTGTGTATATTTTTTAAGTTGGCACACAGGGTTTTGTGCTATAGCCTTTATTCTGATTTTTTTTCATTCAGTGGTTTTTGAGATTTAGTCATGTTGTTTTGTTACGTTGAACATCTAGTTCATTGCTTCTAATCCAGTAGAGTATTCCACACTCTGGGTCTACATTTTAGGTCTCTGTTTCTCTAATGAATAAACCAGCCTTCCTCCAAATTCCTGTTTCCACAAACAGGGTTCTAATGAACATCTTTGATTTTTGAATATCTTTAGGGAATCCACCTCTCCTAAAGGAGGGTGGTATTGGGATTTCAAGAACACACACATTTATCTTTATTATCTACAACCAGATTTACTTTTATCTACAACCAGATTTACTTCCAAAATGGCCGAATAGGCTCAGATTTCCAGTACCACCACACAAAACTTCCCTTTTCTGTACATTCTTGCCAATACTTGGTATCATCTGATTTTCTTACTAATGCAATGAGCAAAAATGGCATCTTATTTTTACGTGGATTTCTCTAATTATTAGTAATGTTAGCTTTTTGGGTGTCTCCTTCTGTGATTTATCTATTCACGTATTTTTTTTTGCTCAATATTTGTTTTTATTGGTATTTTTATCTTTTCTATCAAAATTTTTGTATTTTGTGGGGAAAAATGTATAATTGATAAGTAATGATGACTTAGTTATCCTATTTTAGTGTGCCTGTATCTCTACCTATCTTTTTCATCCACTGACCATGGCTTCCTATCAGCCCTCCTAATCACTAAGTTGATACAATGCCAGCTAAAATGGCCTGGCAAATCTGTTGGTCTATATGGCCAGATCCTAGTAAGCATAGTATTCCCATTAACCTTCTTAAATGTCTAAGGATAGAACATTAATGACACACCTCTGAGGATTCCTGTGAATCTATCTCACAGGAATCGATCTGGTAATCATTGAACAGAATCTTCCTAAAACCTACAGTATTTTTTTCCCGGACTTAGGGATCTTTCAGGCTGATCAATCATTGGATCAATCAGTGAAGTGGTACTGCTATATAAGGGAAGGGCCTTATAAATTACTGTATAATGTAAGTGACCTCATCAGAATTAGATATATACACCCTGCTTTGTTTTTCTTTTAAAAAGCATTTATTTAAGAATATTTATTAAGAAGAATCAGTTGTGAATTTTCATGTAAAGTCTAAGTATCATTCCAGTTCCCAACTTTGGAGGTAGCATTTCTTCCAATGATGCTGTACTTGTTCAAAATACTTGCTCAATGGGGGCCTGGATGGCTCAGTGGGTTAAGCCTCTGCCTTCGGCTCTGGTCTTGGTCTCAGGGTCCTGGGATGGAGCCCTGCATCGGGCTCTCTGCTCAGCAGGGAGCCTGCTTCCCTCTCTCTCTGCTGCCTCTCTGCCTACTTGTGATCTCTCTCTCTGTCAAATAAATAAATAAAATCTTTTAAAAATACTTGTTTAAAATACTTCATATATTGTAGTTACAAAAAATACAAGTGATTCGAACCTAGGCCACCACAGTTTGGAGCTGGGAATTCTGAACGACGTTTCAAGAGAGCCGAGTTAAGATGTAGGTTTACCATTCTTATCTGGGTGCTGTCGTGTGAGATATTTAACATCTCTGAATCTCAGTTTTCTCAGGTAATAATGATTCTTCACTCACAGGATTGTCAAGGAAGGTAAACAAGACAACATAGGACGAAGTCATAGCCCAGTGACAGACACATAATTAATACTTTCAAATATTACTTCCATTGGAATCTAAATTTGTTTAAAAATCATAATGAGCTCCATAGAGAGGCCCTTGTCTAGGTTCTAGAAATTAGAGAGGCAGAATGCACTTGGGTATCACAAAGTTTTGTTCTTGATGTTTACCTGTCTTAGTGAGACTCCCCAATTGCCTCCTTTTTCTGTGATGGAGGCAAGTTAATCCTGTTTCCCCTCTAAGTAAACTGGCAGTGCCATCTCTCCGTGGGGGTAACAACAGTACTAATTTAGGGTGATTATGGAGTGACCTGAGGGTTTCCAGAAAGCTCCACCCAGTATAACATTCCCTGAGGCGGCACCTATGGCTAATGGAAAATCAAAGGGCCAGCAAGGATTCTAGGGACAGATTTGTACCCTGCCTTTACCATCCTGATAAAGCAGTCATTGGGCTTTTGAAAACTACCTGTCATTGATAGTTCTCTTACATCTAAGTTCTTCCATGGTCACATTCATCTTTTGGGTTCCAAGAACACAGTGGAATAGATCCAGATTCAAGTTTGTGTTCTAATTTTTGCTAGCCACATGACCTTGATTGAGCAAGTCATTTAATCTCTTTGAGCCTCCAAAGATACCTTTGTTGGGCTGTTATAAGGATTAAATGAGATAATGCATGAAAATCTTAAGCACTTTGCCAGGCACATTGTAGGTTTTTAGGAAATTTTATTTCCTTTCTGATTCACTCATCCAGAAGAAAAATTAGATTGCTCTGTGAGTTGAAAGCCACGTGTGCCGGTGTCTGATTCCAAATTGGGCATTCTTCTCAGATTCCTATCAGGTGCTCTAAAGTGCATTCTTATTTTGACAGATGCTAGACTCTAGATTTATAAAACTCACTCTGTGACAGTGCTGTGTATGCAAATGAAGCCTTCCCATGTGAGCTGCCGAATATCAGGAAGACAGCATTTCTCCCAGAGACTGTTGATGCATTCTCTTTTGCCACTGTTGCTCAAGCTTTCAGGAGCACCTTTGAAAATGTTTAAATGGAAATCCTTCAAGGGTGTGCCACGGCAGGACTCCCTCTTTCTCACTGCTGCTTGAGAAAAATGACTGCAGGAATGGACCGCTGAGAGGTCGAGGGACTCACTCACAGCCTCTGAGATCCTGCCCTAAGCTAGAGTTCTAAGGCCATGGGATCAGAGCATACAGCTTTGAGGGAGGAGAATAAATCAGCAATTAGGGGAGAGGACAGGGCTAACCCTCTACTAGGGATCGTGTGAAAAAGTGGCCTACTCTGTCGGTAGTGAGGGGCCTCTTCTGCTCAATTTGCCTGTAGTCCATTTGCCAGGGCAGACATCCAGAGCAAGAGCACAGCTCAGCCGTGAAGAAGAGCGAGATGGGGCCCATTTCAGGGAATATGGTACACAAGACTTTGCTGCATGGCGGAAGTCTTTACTCATTCAGGACTGCAGAAGGCAGACATTTGTACAGAGACCACAAAACTGGAGGCTAGAACACTTGGGGACTCTGTAGTCTACTTACAAATTTCCTTTGCATCTCTTACCTGACATCTAGCTCTCTTTTCTAGCTTTGACCTAGGCGTTGCCCTTAGCTACTCTTAAACTATGAATGAGGTCTGACTATCGGAAGCCTAGAATAATAGTAATATTATTATTATTAATAAAAAAATCTGACACAGGCTCTATTGTGTATGAATAGGTCTTATGGTTTAAAGGAATCAGGCAGAACTGTACAACTTGCTTAAATCATGCATTGGCTAATGTAGTGGTTAGCTATTGCCTAACTAGTTGTGTAACAAACAACTACAAACATCTCAGTTGTTTACAATAAGCATCTACTTAGCTCATATGTCTGCTGGTTCATTGTGGGGTGTCTGCTTCAAGCTGAGGGTCTAGCTGGCTCAGATATGTTCCATGGGTTTCATTCTGAGGTTCAGGATAAAGGGACAGAAATTACCTGGAGAAAATTCTTCTCAAGGCAATGGCAGAGGCACAAAAGTGCAAGTAGAAATACATGAGGCCGTTAAAGGCCTGGGTTTGGAACTGGCACTCCTGCCCATTTGTAATTGACTAAAGAAAGTCACATGATCAAGCCCAAAGGCAAGGGTTAGGGAACTGTACCCCATCAGTAGAGGCAGGAGGAAATTTCTTTTTCCAAAGGCTCCTAGCACGGTACTTAGATACAGGGAAGGGTGAAGGACTGGAGCCAGTAATCCCAGCCAGGAATTAATAGCGAGACCTGAACTTAGGAACATTCTATTTTATTAAATGTAATTCCTACTTATTTACTTTTCAAGTCACTTTGTGGCTTGTGGTACTGGATTAATGGCTAATGTTTCCCTCAAATGCACACATGCCAAGCACAGTGGGATATGAACTATCTTTGCATGTGTTATTTTTATGTTCCAGTTAACATTCATGCAGATAAGCCAAGAATTGAAACTAAGGTGTGAAGTTCACAAAGTTTGTCTTAAAATGTTTTGCTGAAGAGGAACATATATTCTAAAAAGTGCACAAATCATGAGCATATAGCTTAAGGAGTTTTTACAAACTGAACCCAGCAGTGTAATCAGTACCTAGATCAATTGGCAAATATAACTAGTGTCCTTGGAGTCCCCTTTATGCCCTCTTTTAGTCATTATCTCCCAAGAGTAGCCGCTGTCTCGATTTGTAATGCTATTGATGAAATTTAGAACTTTATATAAATGGATTGAATCATAGACCAGATTCTGTCTTTTGAGTCTCCAGCCTCTCCTTTATTTGTCTCTTCATATGCCTTCCCAAGTTTATTTGTTTGTTTATATATTACTGAATCATAATTGACATATGATATTATGTTAGTTTCAGGTATACAACACGGTGATTAAAAGAATTTTTAATATATTATGAAATGATTACCTTGATAGGTCTTGTTACCCTCTGTCACAGAGCCTCTACTTTTCACATCTTCCTGGTTAAGGGAGTTTATAGTTCATTGGCATTTTGATTGATAGTAACACCAGTGTGCCGGCATTTAAAACTACGCTGTCTCTGAATACCAGTGGAAGATATGTCCCCTGGTATAGATTTTGTGGGCAGCCGTGTGAAGGTGGGTGCCGTTGTTCAGATTTTCTACATTTTGACTGATTTTTCTACCTAGTTATTCTATTGTTTTTGAGAGATCTGTTAAAATCTCCAGCTAGAATGGTGAATTTCTCTCTCTCTAGTTCTGCCAATTTTTGTTTTACATACTTTGAATTTTTATTATTAGATGTATATATACTTACAATTGTTATATCTTCCTGACGTATTGATTCCTTTATTACTTGTATTAAAGGGTCTCTCTTTGTCTCCAACCCATTGACCTATTTGAAAGAACCGAGTTTATCATCACCAGGCCTCAAAGAGGGCAGAGTAGGGTGAGAAGTGGGGCTAGGGCTTGAGGAAGAGACAGAGAATGAACAGCAGGGTCCCTACAATGCTCCAGGATGGAGAATGTAGAAAATAACATTTAGGAGCCCAGCTTCTGGAGCCAAAGTGCCTAGGTTCAGACCATGCCTCTGCCGCTTAGCAGCTGTGTTACTAGATACTTATCTAGTGCCTCCATTCCTTTTCTACAAAATGAACTTGAAAATAGTATCTGTCTCATGGGGCTGTTTTGTGAGGATTAAATGACTGTATGTAAGTCACTCAGAAGGTGCTGGGCACATCGTAATATGGAGGAGATGCTCTTAAGTCTACAGTCCAGTGGTTTGGAAATCTTGCCTTTTTAAGCTCTGTAGCATTTGGGACATACTGCTTTGGTGTTTCAGTAACTTTGAAGCAAATATAGAGGATAGGACTTGCCAGGATGCTGGTGTGTGAGTGGAGGAGAGACAACATTAGTCCTAGAGGTCAGTGATTGGCAGGGCCATGGGGGTCCAGCCAGAAACCACAGGCACTCTCCTTTGCTGAGAGAGGGTTCAGGGATGCGGACTATATTTTTCTGAGTGCATATGTGGGGGCACATATGATGATGCTAACCTAACAATTCCACAGGCTTTGCTGCCAATTCTAGATGTTAGAAAACGAACAAAGTGAGGAGAAAGACTGAAAAAGTGGCTTGTTTGTTCACAAGTATTTACGATCATTCATATATATTAGTGATCACTGAAGGATAATTATCAAACAACATAACATGAATATGGTTAGCATTCCATGGGTTATTTTATGAGGGCTAGAAACTCAGCTCGGTTTTTTTTGCATGATTTTCAAAATTCGTTGTTCACATAGGATGACAATCAGTAGAAGCTTCAGTAAAATAGATTGTTTTTTTTTAAAAAAAAAGTTAGGTGAGTGGGTAACTTAGGGTTCTCAATAAATGAGTGTATGACATTTCTCTCTACACATATTGCAGAAGCACTTTAAGATCCTTGGAGATGAGATCCTTCTTCTTTTTACCAATGAATAAGCTTGGAGTTCCAAAGAATGATTATTGACAAAAGAAGGAGGGAGAGGACACTGGGTGCAGCACAGAGCTCAGTAAATATTCATAGGGTAATAGATTGAGCAGCCCGGCAAGAGTCATGTTCACGATTTGCTGCCTTTAAAATGCCATTAGCCTTTTCTACTTATGTCAGAATGATAATGTATTGGTAAACATCAGCCCCTCTGTGTCATCTCTGCAGAATTTCCTTATCATTTTCACTGTCTTCCCAGTAAAGGGCCCCCATGAACTCACATGGCTCATAAGTCCCAATATCTCTTAGAAAGTTTCGTTTGTCAATTAGGAATATGTTTAGTTGAAAATAAAAGAAAGGCCAACTGAGAGAAGTTTAAACAAGGGGTTTACTTTTCTCACTCAACGAAAAGCAGAGAGGCAGGCTGGTACAGCTGCCCAGGGATGTCCCTCGGGACTCAGGCTGTTTTCCTATTCTCCATCCTCATTGGGTCAGGCTTTATCCTCGTATTTGTCAACTCATGGTCAGAGGGGCTCAGCAGCTAGACCTCTAGGCCTCATGATTGCAGGGAGAAAGGTAAATGGGGGAGGAATGTCTTTTTAGCAAGGCTTAACTCTTTTATCCAAGGACTCTTCAAATTGCCTTAGGGTCTTTTGCCCATATTTCATTGGTCAGACATATACTATTGGACCACCATTGTGTATAAAGGAGGTTGAGAAGTCACACATTTTAATTTTTTTATTTTTTATTTTTTTAAAGATTTTATTTATTTATTTGACAGAGAGAGAGAGAGATCACAAGTAGGCAGAGAGGCAGGCAGAGAGAGAGGGGGAAGCAGGCTCCCTGCTGAGCAGAGAGCCCGATGCGGGGCTTGATCCCAGGACCCTGAGATCATGACCTGAGCCGAAGGCAGAGGCTTAACTCACTGAGCCACCCAGGCGCCCCTAGAATTCACATATTTTTAAATGGCTATCTTGCTACCCTGAACAAGTCAGGTTAGTAAAGAAGAAACATGCGTGTGAGTGGGGTTCAGGGGAGAGGGGTATGTGGTTGGGAGTGGGAGGAATGGCCCTTGAGTAGACAGTTAACAATGTCCAGGACAGGAATTCATTTGTCAGGCGGTTTTAGTAATAGGTCCTCCATTCTCACCCCTGACATATCTGGAAGACTGCCTTGCTTTATGCTCAAACAGACGTGAATAAGGCAGAGTTTATAACCCAGTGGGTGGCTTTAGCTCGACTCTCTGCTTGTCTTTCAACTTTTTTTTTTTTAAGATTTTATTTATTTATTTGACAGAGAGAGAGATCACAAGTAGGCAGAGAGGCAGGCAGAGAGAGAGGGGGAAGCAGGCTCCCCGCTGAGCAGAGAGCCTGGTGCGGGGCTCGATCCCAGGACCCTGAGATCATGACCTGAGCCAAAGGCAGAGGCTTAACCCACTGAGCCACCCAGGTGCCCCTCTTTCAGCTGTCTTGAAGAATAAGAGAGTTCCTAAGAACAAGACGTTCGTCTCTTTTGCAGTAAGGGTCTGAGACAGTAATTGGAGTACATGTTGCACCTTGCAGGTGAAAATCGCCCCTCCTGTTGTTGCTGTGGGAAACAATACAGAGGATCACCGTACTGTTTGCTGGGACTCCTCCTCTGCCCTAAGAATATCATTCCCGAGTTCTTTCCCCTTCTGTCCTAACAGCATACCACCCCTCTCGCTGAGCCGATATACCAGAGTACAGCCACTGAAATGATGACATCATAATATCATTGCCTTGCATTTAAAGAGCCTCTGCATTCCATAGCCTTTTCTGCGTACATCACTTTAGTTGGAGTTTCACAATTACTTGTTGGGTGTAGCAGTAGGACAAATTTCAATTATTTTCTTTGTAGATAAGCAGACTTGATGAAAGGCGAGGACTTGGGTAAGGCCATCTAATCAATATTTGCCCAACTTCTGACCCTAATCCATTAAATGAAGAAACCCACTTATGGAACCAGCTCCTGCTTCATTTAAAAAGCCACAAACGCTGGCTGACATTTTTGGTGATTGGATGCCCACCTCCTGCTTTATTATCTTTTATCCTCGAATCCCTATTTTTGACTTTGCATATCTTCTTAACTTGACCATATTTGGGACCACTTTCATCTCTCTCCTTGATCTTGTGCCTAGGTTCCAACATAGTTGACAGTTTGATGTGCCCGATTGGACCCCTTGCCCTAAGCGAGCCCCGCCCACTCATGGCACCTCTCCCCAGGCCACCTCGGGCCACTTATCACGGGGAGCAAGTCATTCAATCTCCTTTGTGCCGACTCGCCTCTTCATCCTTGTGCCATCTTACAAACCACAATACGGTCCTGTTTGGAATGAAACCATAACCAGAATACTACATCCCTCCCAACTTTTAATTACCCAGAACAAAGACAGACTTACCAGGCTGGCATCACCTCTTACATTCAGCTCATTATTAGTTCCCTGCAGCATTTCTCCCAATCCCATGTCAGGAAGTCAGATTGGTGCTTTGCTTTTTCTCTGCAGTCCCACCAATAGCTTGCTCCCCTTTCAGATCCACCTAGAAGTTCCTAAGGTTTGCATGCTTTGTGTTCCCTGTTCTCCATCAGGGAGATGTCCCATCTGGTCCCATCTGGAACACCTGTGTAGCCACTTGAGTTCTCTTCTCCCACACTTGGGTGCCAGGGCACTGGCTGAGGGGTGTTTTAGTTCATTCTTTTGGGCTACCTATTTTCTATCCCTGTCCTCTGTGCTCTTGTCACTGGCAACAATGTTCCCAGTCCCTTGTATCTAATTTTTAGTATCTCTATTTTGCCTTTTCCAACAAAACTGTTGTGATGAGGTGGGAAACCTCAGGAGGAAACAATTCCAGATGACAGCAGGCCCTCATTGTATCTGTGTTCTTGATTCCATCTCTGCCTGCCAGCTGTCTCCACGATTTCCCTGTGGACTGCAGCTTCCTTAACAGGGGACCCTATGCCCTATTTCTGGAACAGGTTACTACTGGCATCTCTCAGTTATTCTCCCACTGATAAAGAGGAATTAAGAACAGGTGGCCAGCTTCCTTGGCCCAGAGGCAGGAAGTAGAGAGGTTGAATAAAAAATTGGAATCGTTTTTCAGAATTTCAAAGTGAAAACCATCTCGGGTTGCACGTTGTGCCTTGGAAGAGAAAAATGCAGTGCTGTATCTAATGGTTAATATAAATTACAGCAAAAAAATTGGAGGCCCAATAGAAGACACACAAACTAGATTTGGCTGACCTCTGTGTGATTCGGAACCAGTTTACCTTTCTGAGTCTTGCAATTGGGCTAGTTCTCAGTCTCTTTCCAGCTTTAAAATCCTACAAAAGGAGCAACAAAAAGTTTCCATTTTTCTTTAGGGCATCAGCTATGCCTGAGTATTATTCTTTAAGTCTTATTCTCAAAATGTATTTGTAAGTAGGAATCGTTTTCCCAGGCTGATCCCGGGTTCCCAGCTAGAGGCTATCCAGTGTATGCACTCTTTTTATGAAGAGCCTGCCTGTTTAGCACCTTTCTCTTTTAAACACTAGGCCTGTGTTCTCCCTTTTTGTGAATTGGTCTGGCAGAGTGCAGTGGTTCTCGAATTTGAGTGTGCAACAGAATCACCTGGGAGCCTATTAAAACAATAGATTCCTGGGCTCTCCCCCCAGAGGTTTTGTTTGTTTCTTTTGTTTTTTTCAGAAGGTCTGGGCTGAGGCCTGAGGATTTGCATTTGTGATGAGTCAGTCATACGATGCTGAAGGTGCAGGGCCCATGTTTTCAGAATCTGGAACTGGGATGAGCAGACATTTGGCACACAGGCATGAGTTCAAATTCTGACTCTTGTTATTTACTGTTTATGTGACTCTGGGCAAGTTATTTCATCAGTGTAAGCCTTGGTTTCCTCACCCACAGCCAGGACAAAAATACTTGTATTTCTTATGGTTGCTGTGAGATTTAACTTTTGCTATCTGCCAGTGTCTGGTACGTTGCCAAAATTCGTTTCCTGTTCCTTGTTCTTTTTCACCTCCACTTGAAATCTTTCAGGAAAATAATAAAATCATGGATTATCTTGTAGATAGTGACCATAATCTCACAAGCAGAATTGAGGGAAATTAACTCCTGTTCTAACAGCCTCCTGGAAGGACGTAATTTTAGTGAGTTTAATAAAAACTTTTCAGAACACTCAAGAAAGTATTTCATAGGAATCTTCCCATCTAAAAATCTCAAATATTTTTCAGTGAAAGTGTATTTGGCTAATACATTAGCCTCTCTTATACATCCAGAATCCCAAGACAATCAGACCAGAACTAAAATGAGGCATAAAATCTTGAGAAAATAGGTAAATGCCATTCCTTTCCATTTCCTCTTAACTTAAACATGTGGGGATTATGTATCTGAGTGGGTGACTAAGAATATTTAGTACCTATTATTGGAGAAATGACCTATTCTCAGAGCCTGGTCATGTAACAAGTCATAGGGATGAGACAGCAAGCACTTCAGGATTAGACAAATACAGAAATCATTAGATATTATTATTATTATTATTATTATTATTATGACTCTTCAATCCAGAGTCACAAACTCAAATATTTGAAGTTGTTCAGATACGAGACTTTGTTATGATTTATTTCATTGGACCACTTTAAATTACATTTATTTCACTCAGATTCGCTTTTATTTATGTTTTATATTGAATCCATACGGAAAGAAACCAGTCTATGGGAGTTCTGACAACAGTGACTCCGTCTTCGGGACACCATCTTGTTTATGCCCATGCAGTAGCCTCCCTTGGGGTGATGTGTTCCAGGCCCCATGGAGGTTAGTGTATGCCCTGACCAGAATGTGGGAAGGCTTATTCTCACACACAGAAGGCTCCTCTTTAGCTGGTAGAGCTGACTGGTGCACAGATGGCGCCACTTTAGATAACTACCCTTTGACCTCACCACAATGCTCCTCGCTGTATAAAAGCTGTGGGTTAAAGACCAGACGTGCCAGAGAATAAGGGTATCATTAGTGACAAATAGTTGTGTACTGCCTGGATCGTTGTCTCCCTGATTCTCCCATCAGTAAGTTCCCCTGAATAAGACTGTAAATGGTATGGGGTGGCTTTGGTCATTTTTCGGTCTCAAGGTGTCTTCTGAGTGTGGAGGATATCTTACTGTCTCCCACCTTCTCACACATTCCAACAAGGAAATAAGCTCCCTCTTATTGTCTTTAAACACATGCTGCCTTCTTTTTAAATCTTATTTTAAGATTAATTTTTATATTATTTTTTATCTTATTTATAAGATTATTTTAATCTTATTTTAGAGATGTGGAGAAAAACAATCTCACTTTTAACTCTTTAATAAAAATGGCAGCACAAGTGTGGTGATAAAAGGAAACTGTTGCTCAGGCTCAGGATGAAGGAGATAAAAAGAAGGATAAGGACTGTGAACAAATAAAAACTCACATCCTGTTTGCAGGGGCAGTGGCTACATGCCCGGAGTAGATTTCCATCACGGGAGAATGTAGGCTTTTTGTTGCCATATTTTGATATTTTTAAAGAGAAGTGGGAAATGAAGGTTTTTATGTGAAAATAATTTTTCATGCTAAATTAATTAAATACCATGTAAGGTATCACTATGTATGTGAGATAAACTCTGCGGGCTGGTTCTGCCACAGGCTGCTAGGTTTCTCCCTCAGCTTCAGTGCATCCTGAAAGTCCCCTGAAAAGGCAAGCTGGTTATAATCACTGTGGTTCAGGAGGCTGAGAAGCAAGGCCAGACTCAGAAGATGTGGATTTCAGACTTGGCTTTAGTGGTTAGATCTCCTATAGTTACTCCGCAGGCTGGCAGGTGATGTTAAAAAGTCTCCTGTAAGAGGAAAACCGTCTGGGTGAAATAAATTGATGTTACCTTTTCATATCTTGAGCTTGTGTCACTTTGCAATCTTTTGTGACAGGCGTTGACATGGCATTCTTTTCCTTTTAAAAAAGATTTTAAATAAAAATATTAACATCGCACAGAATATCCTTCCTTTGATATGGGTCTTCTTCAATTTCTAACATTGATGTATTATAATTTTCAGTTGTACAGACTTTTCACTTCTTTGGTTAAATTTATTCCTAGGTATTTTATTCTTTTAGATGCAATTATAAATGGAATTATATTCTCAATTTGTTTTTCTGATAGTTCATTGTTAGTGTATAAAAACACAACTGATTTTGTGTATTGATTTTTGTATCCTGCAACTTTACTGAATTTGTTTATTCTAACATTTTTTTGGTTCTATATTTTATATATATATGTTCTGTATATTTTCTATATCATGTTATGTCATCTACAAATAGAGATAGTATTACTTCCTTTCTGATTCGGAAGATTGTGTGTTTTTCTTGTCTAATTGCTCTGGCTAGGAATTCCAGTACTATGCTGAGTCATTGTGGTGAGAGTAGTCATCTTTGTTTCATTCCTGATCTTAGAGGGAAAGCTTTCAGCTTTTCACCACTGAATATGATGTTAGCTGTGGGCTTGTCATAGATGGCCTCTATTATGTTGCTGTACGTTCCCTGTATTCCCAGTTTGCTGGGAGTTTTTATCATCAAAGAACATCAAATTTTATCAAGGGCTTTTTTGGCATTTATTGAGATAAATGTATGATTTTTATCCTTTGTTTTGTTGATGTTGTGTATCACGTTGATTTGCAGTTGTTGAACCATCCTTGCATCAGTGGATGTGATCCCACTTGGTCATAATGCATGCTCCATTTAATGTACTATTGAATTTGGTTTGCTAACATTTTGCTAAGGATTTTTGCATCTATGTTCACCAAGAATATTGGCCTGTAGTTTTCTTTTCTTGTAGTGTTCTCATCTGGTTTTGGTATTAAGGTAATACTGGCCTCATAAAATGAGTTTGGAAGTTTTCCTCCTCTTGCATTTTTGGAAGAGTTTGTGAAGGATTGGTATTAATTCTTCTTTAAATGTTTGGTATAATTCACCAATGATCTGTTGGGTCCTGAACTTTTTTTTTATTGGGAGGTTTTTGATTACTGATTCAACCTACTTACTAGTTATTGGTTTGCTCAGTTTTTCTATTTTTGTCATGATTCAGTCTTGGTAAGTTATATGTTTCCAGGAATTTATCCATTTCTTCTAGGCTTCTAAATTGTTGGTATTAGAGATCTCTTGTGATCCTTTGCATTTCTATCAGTTATGATGTATTTTATTTCTAATTTTATTTGAGTCTTTCCTCTTTTGTCTTGATTAATCTAGCTAAACGTCTGTTTTGTTTATCATTTAAAAAAACTCTTATTTTGGGAGCACCTGGGTGGCACAGTCAATTAAGCATCCGACTCTTGGTTTCCGATCAGGTTGTGATCTCATGGGTGGTGGGATGGAGCCCCTCGTGGGGCTTTGTACTTCACAGGACGTCCACTTGATTCTCTCTCTCTCTCTCTCTCCCTTCCCACACTGGTGCACTTCCTATTGTCTTTTTAGTCTATTTAATTTGTTTCACTCAGATCTTTGTTATTTCCTTCCTTCTGCTACCTTTGAGTTTGATTTGTCCTTGTTTTTCTACTTCCTTGAGGTATAAAGTTAGGTTGTTTATTTGAGATCTTTCTTTTTTTCTTAATGTAGGTTTTTATTGCTATTAACTTGTCTCTTAGAACTGTTTTTATTGTATCTCATAAGTTTTGATACAATGGGTTTCCATTTAATTTTGTCTCAGGATAAATTTTCATTTCTCTTCTGATTTCTTCTCTGACCCATTAGTTGTTCAGCAGAATGTTATTTAATCATCACTTATTTGTGAATTTTCCAGTTTTCTTTTTGTAATTGATTTCTAGTTTCATACCACTGTGGTCACAAAAGATGCTTGATATAATTTTAAACTTCTTAAGTTTATTAAAGCTTGCTTTTCAGCCTAAAGTATGGTCCATCCTGGAGAATGTTGCATGTGTGCTTGAGAAGAATGTGTATTCTGTTGTTGTTGAATGAAATATTCTTGTGTCTGTTAGGTTCATTTGGTCTAACATGTAGTTTAAGTCTGATGTTTCCTTATGGCTTTTCTCTCTGGGTGATTGGCCAACTTATCTTTGACAAAGCTGCAAAATAAATTAGGTGGAGAAAGGATGGTTGTTTGAACAAATGGTGCTGAATGTATTTGGAATTCATCTGTGTTGTTGTGTATTTCAGTAGTTATTTTTTTTATTACTGAGAATTATTTCATTGAGGGGATATGCCACATTTTATTTATCCACTTATCAGCTGAAGCAGATTTTGGTTGTTTTCGGTGATTATAAATGTTGTATAAATAATCATGTGTAGGTTTTTGTGTGAACATAAATTTTCATTTCTCTTAGGTTAATACCTAGGAGTGGGATTGTTGGGTCATATGGTAAGTGTATGCTTAACTTTGTAAGACACTGATAAATAGTTTTCTAAGATGGTTGTAACCTACTGAGGTTCCATAAGCAATATATGTGTCTTCCCATTGCTCTGTGTTGTCATTTACACTTGGTATTGTTATTATTTTTCATTTGTCCATTTTATTGGGTGTGAAGCAGTATGTCATTGTAGTTTTAATTTTCTACTTTCTAAAGGTTAATAATTTTGAATAATGATGTCTAATGTCTTATTTGATATATGTATATTTTCTTTGCAAAGTATGTCTATTTTGGGGGGGTTGTTTGTTTTCTTATTGAATTTTGAGCATAGTTCTTATGTATTTGGAATACAAGTCCTATATCAGACATGTAAGTTGCAAATATTTTTTGCAAGCTTGTGACTTATCTTTTCATTCTTTTAATGGCATCTTTCAAAAAGTTGAATAGCATTATATACAAAAGCCAAATTATGGAAACAGCCCAAATGGCCATGGACTGATGCGTGGATAAAGGTAGTGTGTATATATGTATATATACACATACACACACACACACATACACACACACACACACACACACACACACACAATGGAATATTACTCAGCCATAAAAAAGAATGAAATCTTGCCATTTGCAACAACATGGTTGGAGCTAGAGAGTATTATGAGTATTATGAGCTAGAGAGTATTATGCTAAGTGAAGTAAGTCAGTAAGTCAGTCAGAGAAAGACAAATACCCTATGATTTCATTCAAATGTGGAATTTAAGAAACAAAACAAATGAGCAAAGGGGAAAAAAAGAGAGAGGGAGAAGCAAGCCAAGAAACAGACTCTTAGTTATAGAAAACAAACTGGTGGTTACTAGAGGGCAGGGGGTGGAGGGATAGGTGAAAAAGATAATAGGGATTAAGGATGTATGTGATGATCACTGTGTATTGTATGTAAGTATTTAATCACTATATTGTACACCTGAAATTAATATTATGTTAGTAATAGTAATAGTACATTAACTTACTGGAATTTAAATAAAAACTTAAAAAATGTAGAGCAGAAGTTATAAATTTTGATGAAAAGCAATTAATCATTTTTTGTTCTTACCAACTCTACCTTTGGTATTGTATTTAAAAAATCTTTACCTAATTCGATGTCACAAAAATTTTTCTTTAAAATTCTCTTCTAGAAGTTTTGTAAGGTTAAGTTTTACCTTTAGGTATATTATCCATTTTGATTAATATTTGTATGATGTATAAGCTATGGTCAAGATTCTTTTTTTTAGATGAATGTCCAATTGTTCCAACATCATTTATTGTTCAGTTCACTGATATCTCTTCAGATATGTGTGCGTGTGTACACACACACACACACGCGCACACACACACTTTTGTTTTTTTACAGAGGGAGAGATAAGGGAGAGGTAGGGGGTAGGGGCAGAGGGAGAAGGAGAGAGAGAATCCTAAGCAGGTTCCACACCCAGTGCAGAGCCTGACGCAGAGCTTGATCTCACGATGCTGAGATCATAACCTGAGCTGAAATCAAGAGTCAGATGTTTAACTGACTGAGCCACCCAGGTGCCCCCCTCTTCAGCTATATTAAACCAGTTTATCTTTAACACTTCGATTGGATTTTCATTTTGTTATATTTTTTATTTCTAAAACTTTAATTTGTTGATTTTTTAAATTCCAGCAGTTCTTGATATAAAAGTCTTTTTTTGTCTATCTTTAGTTTTATCTTTTATTTCTTCAAACATTTCATTTATGTTTTTGTATTTTGTATCTGACAATATGGTGATTTGTTTCCCCATATATTGGTAGTTTTGGACTGTGAGATCGTGTCTAATTGACCACCTTCTGTGAGATTGTTGACAGTCTCAATTGGAGTTGCTGTCACTAGATAGGACTTGTGTATGTGTTTCTACTGGGAGTGAGTAGTGGTACTGATCTGGAGCACTTTAATTTCTTTTGAGAATGTAAACCTAATACAGGGGACTTAACTTAGGTTCCCACCTTGCCCTAAATTTAGTCCCCCTTTTCTAATGCTGGTTTTGACATTTTCCCTCAAGGAAACATGGGTTTTTGATCTTCCTCGTTGTTCATCTTTCTGGTTATAGCTTACTCACTCTTCCTCCCTGTCTTTCCACCTAACATGATGTATTTGCTGCTATGCCTTACTTTCTTGTGAGCTCAGCAATGCTTTGGAAGGATTGATTTTTGTTATTTATTCAAGATCTACTTATATTTTAATGAATGTGCTTTTCAGAATATGTATTAGCCATACTATGGATTCCTTTTTCTTTTCTTTTTAAATCTTTCTTCCAGTGCCTGGAAATGGTCCCATAAGTCTTACCTGAATATTTTTGGTATAGTTAAGACAAATAACTCACTATTTCAGGTTCACAATCAAAGTAGGTTCAAGAGCAGTCTTTCTTCCTATTTTTCATAGCCATCTTGTATTGACAGAGTGGGTGTAGACACACCATCAGCCATTCATCTTCAGAAAGTCTGTAAGAGGAAATATACAGAAAACAAGCCGATTGCAGAGCATCATTTATTTTCTATGCACCCTTCGGGTGGAGAACATTAACTTCTTTTTACTCAGTCATCTTGGGAAAAAAGAAAACATACTGTTAAGCAACCAACTTCATCAAAACATGCTGTCTTCTAGCTGGAAACAATAATGGCTTCTATGGGCATAACCTCTATGAGAGGTGAATGTGGGTATTGGCTGGAAAGCCTGGGTTCTGTTCTTTACTCTGGGAAAAATGGGTGGAGTGTTTCACATGTCTCCTGGACTGTAATCTCCTCCCTCATTAACTATAATAGATCTGCCTCATTTTAAATAAGCCACAGAGGGCTATCAAGAACTGGATTCAGATGTGGATTCAGTGCAAAATTGTGAGGAAGTTGCAGTTAGGGGATGTAGCTATATTACCTTTGCAGAGATCACTTTTCTAATAAGCATGACTTTTTCCCTTAATTTGCGTGCTCTTTTCCAAATCTGTTTTGTTTAACACAAAGTTGGTCTTTCCTTCTCTTTTCTTTGTGTCTATAACCAAGTTTTTATTTCTGAGAAAAGAAATAAGGTAATTGATTACATGCTCATTGTAAGACATATTCTTATTTTTCCCGAAATTAACACCGTGAACAGACAGAAAGTTCCTGTGTGTGTGTGGGTTTGTTTTTTTTTTTTAAGATTTTATTTATTTATTTGTCAGAGGGAGAGAGCACATAAGCAGGGGGAATGGCAGGCCGAGGGAGAAGCAGGCTCTCCGCTGAGCAAGGAGCCCAACTCGAGACTTTATCCTAGGACTTTGGGATCATGACCTGAGCCGAAGGCAGGTGCTTAGCTGGATGAGTCACTCAGGTGTCCCAGGTCTTGTGTTTTTAACAAAGATAATAATCTTAAAAATTTATCCCAAGGGTACACTGTGCCGGATTAAAATTTCCAGATAAATACAGATTGCCTTTATTTTTATTTGCTAAATGTAGCAGCCCTAGTCAGAAACCATGTTAGGGACTTTAACATGACTAGTTATCACAATTCTATGAAGTAGGACAAACAATGGCCAAACCGGAGTTTGAATCCAGCTGTATGCTTTTCCTGAGTCTAAACCTCTGTTGTGCTTATTCAGACCACTGACTCTAGAAGTCCAAATAATAAAGGCCAATGAGAATACACAGTGAGATTGATACTTACTTGTGCTGAGCTGATCTTTCCTTTTAAGAAGAAGGCAACTTGTCTTATCTAGGAATTAAGCCTCTCCCAGAAGTCAAAGGGGACCTTGAGATTAAAATTGTCAAAAGGCTCAAATATCAAGAATAAGAGGTAAGAGTGAGAAAAATCTTATTTTCCTGAACTTTTTATTTTTGTTCTCTGTGGTTTGAGACATAGTATGTCCTAAAATATGATTATCATAAATGGCATAGTGGGAGCTAAAACTCTAAATGAGAAGCTATTCTCCACTCCCACAGCAAGCAAACCCTTCACTACCTCTTTACGTAATGATCTTTGATTTCCCTTTCAACAAACATTCTGTGACTTAATAAAGTAAATGACTTTTTCCTTTTTAAGTTACAAAAAAAAGGAAATGTCTATTTTTCTTTGACTTTAAAAAACATAAAAAATTTATTCCAAATAAAATTACAGATATGGTTATATGATCATTGAAAGACTTCAAGACAATCCATAGTTCACGCTTGTGAACCAATCTGTGAGCACTGGACATTTCCCAGTGTGAAAATCCAGCCCATAGGTCTGAAGTGGCCTCTTAGTGGCCTTTCTGTTGGTCCAGTATAGTAATAACAGTGGCCATAAAGATGAAGTGAGGTCATATCATTGTGCTAGTGAAGAAGATATAAATGAAGCTTAGAGCATGTTTCCAGGCTTTGGCTTATCATATATCACCTACAAGATTTTTGCAATATCAATTCTCTTCTGTTATTTACTTATTATCTTTCTTTAAGTCAACTTGTTTTTTTATTTAAAAAATAAATTTAGTCTTATACTAAACAATAACATCCATGAAATTGAGTTTGATAAGGTGATTATATATTTGTATCTAATAAATATTAAATCACAAATATAACTTAAAATTTGAAATATTTCTTTGTGAACTACTCAAAGTCACCCAGTATACCCATGTACCTGTGGTGGTATGTTTACAATGCTTTGGGAAGTACTGAGCAAAGGTCAATAAACTTTGGCTAGTTGCCTGTTTGTGAAAATAAAGTTTTATTAGAACACAGATCCATTCAGTTTTGTATTGTCTATGGCTGCTCTCATGCTACAATGGCAGAGTTGAGTAGTTGCTACAGAGACGTTATGTGTTGCAAAACTGAAAATATTTAGTATATGCCCTTTATATAAAAGTTTGCCAACCCCTAGCTTGGAGCAACACTTCCTAATTGGATTTTACACATTTCTATGGACTGCCCTCTATACATTTCTATGGATTTTATACATTTCCATTCATGATCTAAGTCCTCTTCTCCTTAGAAGTATCTTTCATGAGAAGGGACTGTTCCACCTTCTGTGAGGACCAGACTAGAGAAAATTCACTTCTGCGTAGGCTGAACCCACAGTGTCTAATGAAGCTCTATTGATAGATCTCCACCAAATGTCAATTTACTGCAGGAACTAGCTGTCTCATTATCCCCCAGCCAGCTGGACTGAACATTCCTGCACTTTTCTTCTCTCCAGTCTTCAAAATGGCAGTGACATAAGATGAGATTTAAAGCTTGAAAACTGACTTTGAATAAAAATTCAACGTTGATGTGGTTGTCACCTTTAGCTCTGGTATCTATATTCCTGGCACGTGTGGGCAGCTTCTGTTGAGGTAAAGTTGAAAATTGTTAAGCAGGAAAGTAATTTTCATTAAATAAAGTAGGGAGAACAACTGTGAAGTTGTGTCTCCTTATATTATACTGTTTGTCTTTTTTTAAAAAAAGAATTTATTTATTTGAGAGAGAAAAAGAGCACGAGTGGAGGTGGGGAGGTAGGGGAGAGGGAGAGGGAGAGGGAGAAGCAGACTCTCCACTGAGCAGGGAGCCCAACAACACAGGGTTGGATCCCAGGACCCCAGGATCATGACCTGAGCCAAAGGCAGATGCTTAACTGAGAGCCACCCAGGCGCCCCTACACTGTTTGGCATTTTTTTTCCCTTAGTTGTTTCTTGTGGAAGGGACTGAAAATCCTTACATAAAAGCAAATGAGAATTGCTGATTTTGAGAAGCAAAGAGAAATGGAAATGTGTATATGTATTAGCTATTGTTTGCTCTGAAAGTGTATTTTATTCTTATTGTTATAGTTCTTTGAATAATAGCCTTAAAATATATAATATGAATCCAATTAATGAGATAAGAAGTCATAATTAAGTGTTTTTAGTATAGGCCTATTTCTTCAAGGGGTTTATGGCCTAACCAAATTATGAACAAAGGAGATATTATAGAGAACACATGGTTTATTTTATTTTTATTCAAGTATAATTAACACACAGTGTTATATTAGTTTCAGGTGTATAATATAATGATTCAGCAATTCTATACATTTCTCAGTGCTTGTCAAGATAAGTGTATTCTTAAGAGAAGATGGTGGTTTATTTGGGGCAGAGTGTGTGGGTATGTGGGTATATTTAGGCTGAGGAAGGATTGGGTAAGTTTCCATAGAGGACATTTTATTTGGGTCTGGAAGGATGAGTAGGAGTTTTCTAGGTGGAGAAGTAGGTGGAAGATATTTCAGGCAGAAGGACCAGTCTACCTCTTAGAGGAGTCAGCAGTGGTCAGATGTTATAAGAAGATGCATTAACTGTATCTTCTTGTCTATAGAAAGTTTGACCCTTGACAAGCCTTTAGGAACATAGTCTTTTCTGGGTCTGTTTAGTGGGTCTTTTGTGAATGAGCTATTTGGTCTCGGAGAAAAGATATGCTTCCTTGTCTTTGGGTGAAGAATATACATCCCCTAATTCCTGATGCTTTGGTCTAGCTCACCAAACCTCACGATTTCTATAATGTGGTTCAGATTTGAGAAGGGAGGTGAGACCCAGGTCCCAGCCTAACTCTTGCTGAAAGATTTCCTTTTCTGGGTGAATGTGGGTGATTCTAAGAAGCCTCCCTGATGCAGCTGCACCTCACACCATGGTACAGTATCTTGCTGAGTTTGTCATGGTCTGGATCCTCGATGCCAGTTCTTGATTGGCCCCTGCAGTGGGGATGGAATCAGCCAACAGATGTTGATCTTGTCTTTCTGCATCTGCGAGTGTCCCACAGGGCCAGGATCCCATGTTTCCTATAGCTCAGCCTTTATCCTTCTCTTGGGAATTAGCATTTGTCCTGTGGGGGAAAAGCAGGTGTGGCTGCTTCTATTCCAGGGACTCCTTGCCCAAGAACAGAGAGATTTACAGGGCCATTTGCTGCTATAGGCATGGAGCAGTTTGTGAGCAGCCTACTGAGAGCAGGGGCTTTGTTCACAATGGCTCTGACAAGATGCTTCAAACAGATGGGGAATAGGGAATAGGGTCAAAGGCAGAACTATAGCTTTCACAATCTAACTAGGGCACATCAAGTGATAATTGCTAGTGACTTAAATTTGGCAGAGACATGTGTTAGGATCTCATGAAGAATGTGGTAGTGAAGCCTGTAAATCAGGGGGTGGTGTGGGATAGACACTCCAGCTTCTCTGAGATCAGTATTATCTGGAGGATGGCTGAAGTGACTCAGCCAGGAAAGCCTCATGGCAGGCTGGGAATAAGAAGGAAGGAGGCTCAGCCATGGTCTACCAGGCCTCCCACTTGTTCTGAGATTCCACATCACAATAAGGTCCAAATGCTCCTTACCTCTTTTGTGAACTCCCTTAGGTTCACGTAGTTCATAGAATCATTGCATGTAGAAGTGGAAGGTATCTTAGAGTTCATCTGCTTCAACTCTTGTTTTGTTTTAAGATGCAGACGGATGCTCAGAGAGGGCAACTAAATAAAGTTGTCCAAGAATGGCTAAAATACTTTGCCTTCTCCTTCCCTCCTCCCTTCTCTCCCACCTTCCTTCTCCCCTACTCCTCTCCCTTTTCTCCTCCCTCCTCCCTTCCCTTCCCCCACTTCCCTCCTTTCCCTCCCTCCTTCCCTTTCTTCTGCAAATATTTATTAAGAATCTACTATGTTCCAAGTAGTCTTCTAGGTTCTAGAGTTGGGACATATCAATGGACCAGACAGTGGAAGATCCCTGTCTTCATGGATCCTACATACTATTAAAGAGAGAGACATTAAACAGCATGCATCATAAATAAGTCATACAATTTGATAAGTACTATGGAAAAATCCAGGGTAGGATTCCTGGCGGTGGGAGAAGGGAATGCAATTTTAAGTAGAGTGATCAGGGCAGAATTTGTTGAGAAAGTGACATGTGAGCAAAGGTTGAAGGCAGTGAGAATCTGCTATGTGGATCTCTAGGGGGATATTCTCAAGTATTCTCTAGAATATTCTCTACCTAGAATATTCCATTTAGAGAGAACAGCCAGTGCAAGGGCCCTGAGGTAGGAGTGTCTCTGGTGTGCCTGAGGAAGAGCAGAGTCCAGAGAGTAGAATAAATGAAGAGTATAAAGTAGATGAGATCAAAAGAGTGGAAGGCTTATTATTACCTGTAAATGGCTGTGATGGACTTTGATTTTTATTCTGAATAGGATGCAAAATCACTGGAGAATTTTTTTAGTAGAGAAATAATAGGATTTGATTTATATTTACAAAGGATAATTTTGTTTGCTGTTTTGAATATGGACTATAAGATGGCAAGGGGAGAAGCAGGGAACCCAGTCAGGGCTTTCTTGCTCAGACAGAGAGGTGGTGAGATATTCTGGGTATATTTTTCAGGGAGAGCCAGCAGCAATTGTGTTGGATTGAATTGTGGTGTGAGAGAAAGAAAAGTTATGGATAACTCCAGAGCTTTTGACGTAAACGATGGGAAAGATAGACATGCCATTAATTGAGATGACTAAGTCTTGGAGTAGGTTTTGAGAGAGGAAGTCAGGAGTTTAGTTTTGGACATGTTGAATTCTATATACCTAGTAGATGTCCAAGTGGAGTTGTTAGATGGGTGGCTAGATGTTGAAGTCTGTGATTTAGGAGAAAGCTCTGGACTGAAGTTACAAACTTGGAACTAGCCATTGCATATATGGTATTAAATCTGTGAGACTAGATGGATTTGTCAGGGTAGTGTGCATAAATAGAGAAGAAGAGATGACCCTGGGGCACCTCAACATCAAGAGAAGAATTATAGACTGTGTGTGAACAACACTTTCAAAGGGTTTTGCTATAAGGAAAGAAATGAAGTGGCAGCTAAAGTGAAAGTAGAAATTTCTAGAGAGGGTCTTTCTAAGATAGGAGAAATAAGATGTTTGTAAACTGATGGAGACATTTCGATAGAGGGTGACAATTTGATGGTGTAGGAGAGAGAAGGGATAATTGCTAGAACAATATCCTTTAGTAGTCCAGGGGGGATGGGTGCCATGATGCAAGTGTGAAGAGGAGGGTTTTTTTTTTAGATGGGAGTGTGGTTAATTGGTACATTAGCATGCGAGAAGATGGAAATGAGGCATTGGAGATGGTAGATGGGAGGGGTGGCAGAGTTTGCCAAACTTCTACTCTATTGTTTCAAATTTGTCCATTAAGAAGAAAGAATTGGCTGGAGTAAGAATGTGGGAGGAGCCTTGGAGTTTGAAGACAGAGGGTGTGAGAAAGCTCTTTCAGTAAGGAAATTTAATAGACTAGGGAAGTTCTCTGTTCTGTCCTTCTTTCCTTTCTTTCTTACTTGAGTCCAACTTTCTCTGACATATCTAACACACCAAGAACTGGGTATCTGTAAATGGAGAGACAAACATTTTTCTTTGGGGAGTCATCCTTGTTCCATGTTGGTATCATGAGTGAATTAGCCAGGCATCAGGCCCATCCCACAATCTTCAGAGCTGTTCCTGGCAGGTGATGATGGATGGTTAGAAGCGGAAAGTCAGAATGCTGGTTGAGAGCTGCTGTAGGAGAGGACAAATCCAAAATCCAGCAGTGAAACTGAGTTTGCCTCACTCCCACACTTAGGCTCTCAAATTTCATTATTTCGGGAGGCTGCTCTCATAAGTCACTTAACCAGAAATTGGATTGGGGTTGTTTCTTAGAACTAGATTAAAAACATTTTGTTATAATGTAGTGTTTTCAGAATATATCCAAGCCAAGGAAGTTAATCATTTGAATCAGCTAAGAAGTATTGGTCAACATTTCTTTTTCAAGGACCAACAGGACTCAATATCTGATAGGAGTTTGGAACACGTAATATGGATTGAACTTTGTCTTTATTCATAGGGACTTAAGACAGAGCACTATAGAATTTACAGATTGGTTTAATTACAAGTGGGAAATTGAAACCTCCATAGGAAATGTAATGGTAGGTATTCCATTCTAAGTAGCTTTTCTCCTTTCTCAAAATTCTGAGGGTTATTTAAAAAGAAATATGAGCTTTGGTGGGTTTTAGTCTCCCAGCACATCACTTTGACTCTTATTTTCAGTATTTTGGCCTCTCCCTTGTCTCTTCCCTTAGTATATTAACGTATTTCCAATGATCAAGGGGCCTAAGTTTGATCAAGATACTTAAGGTAGAAAAAAAAAGATGCTTAAGGTAGACTGATGCTAGATACATAGTTCTAATTAGAAATGCAGTTTAGAGGTTCTACTAGAAAGTGCTTATATTTCTAGGGGGAATCATTTTTTTAATGAGTTATGGTCATATCTATAATAGAGATGGTGCCATAGTATTATCATTCCATTTGCCAGAAAATCATGAAATGTTTTATAGTTATATTTACTGTTCAGTCTGTACTGTGTGTAAGTATGGATTCCTCCATGTGACTAAGAGTTCTTCCAACTCTATTTGATGTGGGCCCTCTCTTGCTTTGAAGATGGTCCCTTGTGCAACCCCCTGGGACAGTCCCCTTAAAGGGAAAAGTATCTTTCACTGTGGGTCCATCAGAAGAGTGGATGTGAAATAAATAACATATCCCCTGCTCCCCCTTCCCCTTGCTGATGACACTATATTCAACCTAATCACTCAAGGTTGTGTGGATGCCATACTTTACGAAGAGCTAAGAGAAAATTTGTCAAATTATAGGTTAAATTTGACTTTTTGCAATTCTCAGTTCCCCACAGCCCAGATGATTTTTCCTAAAAATACTTCATTATAAATCCTCATCTCAGAATCTTCTTCTTGGAAGACCTTAGGAAAAGCCTACCTAAGACACACACCATCTCATCTTAAGATAGATTTGCGGTTTGTCAAAAGAAGCCTTTAAGGAAATTTCACACCGCATCCTAGAAATAGTGGTCATATTTTCTTCAAATGCCAAGAGAACTTATACATATAGATGTTAACAAAAATACACTTGGCAAAATGATTGAGATATTAGTTTTATTTTGGTCTTTCCCATTTCCACTTCAAGAAAGTAACCAGGCTCTTTGTAATTCCTTGTAAAGTGGGGTTCTGTAGAGCACAAAGCTGAAGTTTTCGGAGACCTATACGATGACCCATATTCTTATCTCTGTGAAAGCCCAAACTTCTTTAAGTTATAATGTTCAATATCTCAGGAGAAAGAAGAAGGAAGAGAGAGAATTTCCTTGAGGGCCCTGAAAGAAAGAGACTGTCTCAACTGGGAAAGGGATGGAGGTTGACAGGACCACAAAATGTAGGACCCAAGGAGTATTCTTGGGGATGACATTGAAGGGAGATGGTTTCATGGTGGACGTAGGGGCTGGCTTCCTGACAGGCCAACAGGTCCCACCATACAGAGAGTAGGGTTTTCCACAAGTTGGATGGAAATTCACAAATCTGAAGTTGAAAAGTAGGGCAGAAAGGATCAGCTGTGACAGGGAGAGGCAAGCACCTGAAAGCAGATAAGAAGGATTAGGAACAAGAGGATGCTGTGACAGAGAACCTCTGTGTGTGTGTGTGTATGTGTGTGTATGTGTGTGTGTGTGTGTGTGTGTGTGTGTGTGTGTGTGTGTTCAAGATTTTATTTATTTATTTGAGAGAGAGAGAATGAGAGAAAGAGCAAGAACATGAGAGAGGGTAGGGTCAGAGGGAGAAGCAAACTCCCTGCTGAGCAGTAAGCCTAATGCAGGCTCTATCCCAGTACTCTGGGATCATGACCTGAGCTGAAGGCAGAAGTTTAACTGACTGAGCCACCCAGGTGCCCCCAGAGAACCTCTCTGAATGGTCTAATTCTCCTGTGTTGGATTCATAGTAGTTCAATGAATGTTTAGTGTATAAATGAATGGTATCACTTAAATTCCATGTCACCCAACCCTCAGGAATGATTGTTTCAGATTCATTAAGATGGGGGACTAGGAAAACTAAAAAACACGTGACTTTATAGGAAGCCTTATAAAGCTGCTGGTGACAGTGGTGATATCGACCCTAACCCCGATGGGCAGAAATGGCACAGATAACACCAGTGTCCTCAGCAAGGTCAGAGTCCTTGGAGAAGGAGACAAAAGCAGCAGCTGCTGCTGTGTAAAGTCACTGTGCAGGGGGTTGGGTATGATACTGTTGGCAACAGTAGTAGTAATAATGATGGTTATTATTATTACAACAAGGATGATAATTATAACATTAGCTAAAGTTACTAGAGAACCAGCTATGAGCCACGGGCTTTAGAAAAATGAGCTCCGTGATCTTGAGAATCATTGAGCAAGGTAGGGATTATTATCCTTATGTTTTTAGACACTGAAACTGTGATTAAGAAAGATTAAGTAATTTTATCAAGATCATGCACCTATTAAGAGCAGAACTGGGATTCTGACCAAAATAGATCTGACCTAGAAGCCTGTGCTCCTTCTGTTGCATCCTGTGTCCTCTGTAGGAAACTTGTAATGTTCACTGAGGAATCTCAGATCCTACTTTGGGAAAATAAAGAATTTGGAGGTTTGGGGTGCCAGGGATTCTCAGAGTTGAGGTAATTGAAATAGTTACCAAGTTCTTCATGATTCTCCCTCTGATTGATGTGACTTAGAAGGCAAGGGTTATATTAAAATATAGAAAGTGAGTGAAGATTTCACTGGAAAGAAGACTTTTCTTTCTGAGCATTTTAATTTCCTTGTACTTTGGTTTTCTAGATCTTTTAAGACACTCCTCTTAAGGTCTTTATTTGCATGGAACAAGATGAGTTGACTGCCAATTTTATTGCAGAGGTTTCTCAAACCACCTCGTTAACTATTTGTAAATGGTTATTTAGGAACACTATGTTAAATCTGGGTTTATGGACATATCAACCTATTTCCTAGTCATTTTGCTTCAAGCACTGCTTATGGAATCAGCTCCATCATAAGTAACTCTTTTTAAATCTGTTTTTAAAGCATTCGTTTTCATTAAATGTTTGCATGTAAAGGAGTTAAAGAGTCAAACTGTGGTACAAGATTTGATATGAAAAACAATAGCCCTTGCTCCAGTTTTTTTCCTTACCTCCTAAGGGACCACTATTTTCATCTCTCTTAGTGGATTCTTTTTTTTTTTTTAAGATTTATTTATTTGAGAGAGAGCATGTGCATGGGGGGAGAGGCAGGGGGAGAGAAACTTCAAGCAGATTCTTCACTGAGCAAGGACCCTGATGTGGGGTTTGATTTCACAACCCATGAGATCATGACCTCAGCCAAAACCAAGAGTCGGCTGCTTAACTGACTGAGCCACCTAGGCACCCCGGTCTTTTAGTGGATTCTTTCGGTATTTACCACCATATTTTTTTTTAAAGATTTTATTTATTTATTTGACAGAGAGAGAGAGATCACAAGTAGGCAGAGAGGCAGGCAGGGAGAGAGGGGGAAGCAGGCTCCCTGTTGAGCAGAGAGCCCGATGCGGGGCTCGATCCCAGGACCCTGAGATCGTGATCTGAGCCAAAGGCAGAGGCTTTAACACACTGAGCCACCCAGGCGCCCCAGTACCAACATATTTTTAAGTAACGTTCTTCTGTTAGGCATTATCTATTGACTTCCTAACTTGAGAGGATGTAATTCCCTTTCAAACCCCATTTTCTTACCACCATACTTCCCACTCTCCTATCCTACCATAGTTATACCATAATCTGTTAGATTAATCCTCAGGGTTTACACTGACGATGCACATAATTTACGATGGAGTCATATACAATACAAGAATAACTATTTTGCACTGTTTTTTATTTTTCACAGTGAAATTGTCCTTTGTTTGCTTATGTAGTTTTCTACATGCCTTTCCCTAAAGTAAGCCCCCAAATTTTCACCAGCTGTCCAGTTTACCGCTCAATATATTCAGGTGCATCAGGCATTATATTGATTTCAATTTCTTGACAAATCTGTCCTGAACCTGCCTTACTTGCTCCATTATGGACTGATTGTTTTCTCTCCCGAGTGCCAGCTGCTATTCTGGGATTACCCTTCCCCATCATCTTGGGGATTCTGGTGTTGCTTCCCCTGTTTCCTGAACCAAATCTTTTCCTTTTTGATTTACTCTTTTCTTTTTTTGATAGCACACACATTCACCAATAAATGACTGAGAAGGGCAAACTACTTAGCTTTAGAGATACATGTTTAGTTAGTACAGCTATACAGTAAAACAAGGAAGTTTAGGATAATGGTTACCTTGGGGGCAAGCAGTGGGTAGAGATTAAGAAGGGGTTCAAAGATGGCGATGTTCTTTTTTGTTTTTTCCTAACCTGACTGGTGATTACATGGATATTCCCTATTTTGTAAGTTATTAAATTATACATTTTTGTGTAGTATGTATGGATAATATATTTGACTCTACAAATTATAAAAATAAAGGGCTTAAACAAGTATTAGATATGTAGTATGCCCTCATTAAATATTAGTTATTATTATTGTTAAAATAGTGACAATCAACCAGTGGCAATTTGGCAATGTCTAGAGACATTTTGGCTGTTTCAGTTGGGAAAGGGGAGCAGTGCTACAGGCATCCATTGGTTTGGGGTCAGGAATCCTGCTTAAAACATGGTACAGTATATGGGACAGTTCCTTACAACAAAGAATGATCTGGACCCAAATATCAATAAATAGTTCTGAGGTTAAGAAACTCTGTTGTAAAGCCTCTCATATAGTATGTAATACCCAGAAGACCTCAATGAATGGTCACATCCACCCCCCATCACAAACTATATTCTTTATTTAGGTCTGTTATGGCTTTCTTATTAATCACTGTTTCAATATCATAAAAATGTATGGTTTCTGATTCCTTCAAGATCAAATATTAAACTGTAAATAGATAAAAATAATAATGGCCAGGATTTTCTCTTAAATCACTTGGCTAGGGTAGTATTCTGTTTGCTAGCAATGAACCCTACTCTCCAGAGATTCAGAGATATACTAGGCATATGCTATATCTGTCTTATCTTCTGACTGACAGGGGTCCTCTCTTGTCTTCTTGAATTTCCTATAAATTCAGTCTGTGTCACAGCAGGTCTGGCCCCACAGCAGTGGCTGTGTCCCAGTGGCTGTCATTTGCATCATCTTTGCTGAAGCTCTGGAGAGTTGGCCAATGGATACAACTCAAAGGCCATTGGCACACTGAGCATTTCTTCCTCTGGACATATCTAAATGTCTACTGGAACACAGGGGCTGTTTCCCCCCCCCCCCCCCCCAGCTACAGTGATCAGCTTACTTCTCACTTAGAGAAGATTACAGATAGTCCAAAATTAGTGTGTCAGTTTTCCCTGATTGAGGAAACTACCTCGAAAAGAAAGAAATTGAATCGATACTTATCTGTGGCATATTGATTTGATGGAACAAGTGGGAGGCAATGATTAATTTCATTGTTTATAAAACTTTGTGTGAATTCATAATATAATAGGTAGAATAGTACATTTGAACCCTGATAAATTGAATAATGTTCTTTTATTTCATCCCTTCTCTAAACTACTTTGCCTTGAAAAAAATAGTGTTTAATAAACTTTGGAATTCCAGAAGCTGAAGTAGGTGTGATTTAACAACTCGCCATGGATTTGGAACTCTGATATCACACTTTGTGATTATATTTTTTCTTCATTTGCTTCAGGCAACAACTTTCTCCTGGAGACTCTCCATTGATCAGCAGTCATCCTGTCAGAAGCTATCCCTGGATACAAATTTTAACATCCATTAACTAGGGGTTCTGATTATTTTGGTTTGGCTCTTTTGTGCCAGGGTAGATGACATTTCTCTCTCTGTAATATTACCACCATTCAAGACATTTTTTTTTATGATGCAATTAGAATAGGTTTTGTCTTAGTTGGATCCCAGCTCTGCCACTTTTTGACTGTGTGGGAAAGTTCACTTAACCTCTCTGTGCTTTAATTTCCTTACCCATAAAAGGAACAGGTACCTATCATGTTCTAAACACCTATGAAAATGGGGGAGGGAGGTGTCATGGGGTTTTAGATGAGCAGTTTCACCCAGAGTGGGGTTTGGGAGACATAGGCAATTATTAACATCACTAAATAGCTAGGAACTAGGAATTATGTACCGAGGAAAATTCAAAGACTTAAAATTTAACTTGGCTGACTATAGAAGGAAGAAAAGGGAAATCAAAACAACATTTTGAGTTTCTGTATGCCCAAAATATGCTAGGTACGTTTACACATTTCACCTTGTTTCAATTCTGAAAATGGTTCTACAAGGTGAGTATTAGTTGCTACTTTTTCAGTGGATCTATAAGCTTGCCACACTTATAACATGGCCTTGGCTCCAAAGATGAGCTGGACACAACCAATCCTTGCTCTTGGGAATCAGGAAATAGAGGGTGATGTTTGGTGGAGGGGGAGCTAGAAGGAATACAGTTCATAAGAGAATTGGGGAGAATGTACCTCATCTCCACGGCTGCCTAAAATGTTATTAATTCTGTAGCTCCAAGTCAAGTATATTCCACCCAAACTCCATCCCTGTGTACACTTGTTCAAAGATGAAATCATGTGGGTGGTTCTTCTGAGGTCCCAGTTAGCATCATAATATTACAAACACACACACACACACACACACACACACACACACACACACACACACACACACACTCCCCAGCAAGCCTCTCCTGAGTGCTGACTGAGAATCAGACACTGCATATAAATAAGGGATCATGGGCCTCATGGCTGTAAGGAATGAATCTGAGATTTCCCCCAGGGTTTCCACCTGCATATTTGCTCACTTCTCCATAGCTGGCTCCTAATGTCCAGGCTTTGCCCGGCCAGTGAGAATAATTGATGGTGAGCCTCGTAATACTGTGGAGCTATATAAAGCAAAGAGTTATTAGTATCTGATCAGCTCTTCCTCCCCTAGTGTTTATTGTCTACTTTGCTTCTTTATACCCTTTATACCAGGGCAATTTAGCTAAATATTTAAACAAAACAAAACAATTGTGTGTGGCTCTGGAGCTTCTCCCCACCTATGCCTCTTAACTAACTGCCTTTTCTTGATCTTCTTTAGTTTCTGATCCTCATCTTCTCATCACTTGTTTCCATAACCATGAACTTGACCTCACCTCTGGTCAATGTAAACTTTGCCTTTCACCTTCCAAATTTTCTGTATACCCCTTGCTGTTTATCATGATGCCTGAAAGCCCCTTGGCAGCAGCTGGGCCATTTGTAGTCCCTTGCAAGAGCAAGGAGGGCATTTAGGTATCCTTCCAAAGTACGTTTTTTAACACCTGCACTAGGGGAATTTGGCCACTAAATAAAGCAGCCAGTATGTGAGTCCATGTCTGAAAAGGATTGGGATAGAAGGCAGAGGACATAATCGAAATAAGTCAGGATCCTGAGGTTCTTGATGGCTAGTGAATTCCTGCCTGTCACTGGACACCTCAGTGGGATGCAGGAGAGAAATCTGGCAGGTGAGAGATTTATCCTGGTACCCTAAATAATTTAGGTGTATGGCAAAAATCCAATATCACTGATAAATTGATTGATTGCTTGGTTTAGTCAATCATTCTCTTGTTTATCATACATTACATACCTGCCCGAACTGGGTCTACCAAGAAGTCTTTTCTGCTTTTATGAACTTCTTCAGCCATCGTATTTCCAAAAATAAGCATCGTAAACTGACGAGATGTGAGGCCAAGGCTGTGAACAGGAAGGCCCCATTTTTCAAGCTGTGCTGGTGGCTGAGAAATTACCAGAACAATTAGATTTTCTCTTTTTCCTCCAACAGCCAGCTGCGTGGTGCAATGTGAGATCTTGTGAAGGAAGTCAAAGTCCTTTAGAGTCCATGTGGAAGGATGTCCCTGCTGAAAATACAGAGAGTCATAGGGCAGGTTTTGTTTCTTGCTCCTTGGCTTTGCCAGTATCTGAGCCACTCTCTGTATTCAGAACATACAGAAAAGTGTAATGAAGAATTTTATATTGTCTGTGATCTAACCTTCCAGACACAGTCTTGTGTACAAAGATTATAATATTTAAACTATTCGTATCTGGCTTTTCCCACATGATTAAATATTTTTAGAATAGAATTGTAATGGCTACATACATTTTATTACTTGGGTGTATCTTTATTTATTTAGCTGTTTTTATTTTTCTTTATTATAAATAGTGCTTTTATGAACATCCTGTGTCTACATCTCTGATTATTCTTTTAGATAGATTCTTAGAAGTACTGATTTAGGGATTTTTAACTTCTAAAGGCTC
Source organism: Potos flavus (assembly GCA_028534135.1). Lineage (NCBI taxonomy): Eukaryota > Metazoa > Chordata > Mammalia > Carnivora > Procyonidae > Potos > Potos flavus. The sequence continues at coordinate 77,010,189 of CM052898.1, read as the reverse complement.
TTGATCCATACTACAGAAAGTGTTTTTTTCCCCAGACTGAAAGTTCCAAAATGCACCCCATCAGCAATGTATGCAAGTGATTGAAAAAGTACCCTCTCTCCAATATTGTGTGTTACTTTAAAAATTATTCTATTATTGAATTAGCTGTTGAGTTATCTCTTGAAGTGTAGAAAAGAATCCATTGTTGTACCTGAATGTTTACTACTCTTTTCTGACTCTTTCCCTGAGGAGGATGAAGAGAGCGAATCAGTGTCCAGAAAGCCCTTGTTACTTTCTGCCTCCTCCGATGTGCCTTCATCTTGCTGCCAAGAGACATTATAAATGATTCATGTTCTTTTTCACCTTCACCCCCTCAGAACACTTGTCTTGGTGATATGATGATTTCTCTCTTCTCCTTCTGGCTGATAAAGAAGTCAGAGTGTATTTGGGAGTATGCTATGTCTTGGAGCTGCTGATTAGGATCTGAGAAAGAAAGGTTGTTAGAACTTTCTTGCCCACTCAGCATCTTGACCCTGACTTAAAAGTAACTTCAAGGACAGAGTCCTACTCTCTCCTACTTTGTCATACCACCAGATGTCTTCATTTCTTTTCCCTGGGTTGCCACAGAATTATTTTCAAATCGTAACTAAATATAATTTAAAAATATAAATATATAAAAATATAAAATTATAGTATATATAAAAAAATATATAATTTATTATAAATATAAATATAAATATAAAATTAATTTGGAAAACCTTTTTAGGGGAAGGAGTATCATAAAATCAAACCAATAGAGTTTCTCAGCTTCCTGAAGATTGACAAATATTACCTTAATGGCAAAGGACCTTCTTCTGTGCTAGGTGTTTTTATACAGCTGAGAACAGTGTGGTAATGTTGACTGGGATGACACCAGTGCTAGGATTACCTGCTTACTGGGATGAACTAGCAGGGAACAGAACTAACTGTGGGAGCTGGAAATAAAGTGCAGCCTAAGTGTATAACATGGTACCTAAATAATATGGCAACAAACGCTAAGTAATATGATAATAATGGGTGATACAAGAAGTGGGTTTCATTCTAATATTCATTCTAATATTGGAATTTCATTCCAATATCCGTCCCAATATTATGTCTCATATTAATGGGTGATACAAGAAGTGGGTTTCAATAGGAAATAATGGAGATGCCTCAACAGGTAGGTGCAACACAGTGTAAGAATAGATGGCTGTATGATCCTGCCAATGTGGTCAACCTTCAGTGAATGGTTTCATAAGATTGTATGTGTCCGGATGTTATGAATATAGGACCTGGGCTCTAGTTCTTGTCTACCTGGAAGGAGTAAGATGGTTGAGGCCCCTACAGAGACTAGGATCTAGGCAGGCAAAGGGGCAGAAAACCAGTTAACCAGATTAGGGCATGAGGTTGTCACTTGATTTAGAAAAGAGGAGTTCTATAACCTGAACAGAGTTTAAGGCCAGAGCTACCTTACAATCTAGGGTGACAAAGCTGGGTCAAGGAGTGTTAAGCAAGAGCTTTAAATAACCTCCCCGCTCAGACCTGGTTTGGTCCTAGGACAGACTGGCAACTGAGGGGTTAAAAAGATATCGACGTAGGGTGAAGCAGTTGTGTTTGGTGGGAGCCAGGCGGGCCTGACTGTAGACCAGGAACACAGCATGGGTAATGTAGTTCATGCTTTTGTTTCTGTTTGGTATCAGCATGGTATCCTGTCTTTTGAATGCATAGATTGATTATGAAGACAATTCTTCCTCCATCCTTCTTATTTTCCCTTTGCTCATTTATCTGCCAGAAGCCAATCGTCAATGCCCCATTGAAGAGGATGGAGAGAGGGACCTGAGAAGGGACGTGCATCCAACCCCCTTTCCAATGTCCTACCTCTCAGGAGGTAGAGAAGAACTGCAGGGATAACCCATCCATCTGTCTCCATGAGTGTGTTCTATAAAAAGTGATTCATGGTGCCAGTGCAATCCTCGGTCACAGCACTCTTAGCCCTACCAAAACCATGGCAAAGTTAGGACAGTTTTGTGCAAGGAGAGTTTAAGGAAAAGTGCCCTGAAATTAGGAGGTGGAGAGGAAAATAACACTCTCTGCTCCGAGGTTAAGAGCATGGATCTTGGAGACTGTTAATTTTCTCTGCATCTTGGTCAAACCATCAGTCTACCCTTCAAAGCACCTGTCATGTTGTGCAGTGGGCAGATCATGGGCTTGGAGGCTAAACGCACCTGGGATTGAGTCCTAGTCCCCCCACTTACTAATTGAAACTGATCCTTGGGTTCCTAATTTCTAAACCAATATCTTTCTTGCCTGACTTCTAGGATTGTTTAGCTTATCAGCTGAAATAACGCAAGTGAACATGCTCTGTATAGTGAAAAGTACATAAAAGCAAATATGAAGTATGGCTATTGAGTAAAAATAACAATTAAAATAATGAATAATGAATCATCTGTCTTCTAGCTGATCATCTACCTCCAATTCTAACAGTGGCCAGAATCTGGAGATGAACAGGGCAATGCTTTATCATACCAAGTCATTAGAACTAAGTCAAGACCAACACGCAGCACCATTTACACCATCTCCTGTGTAGTCATACACTAGGGAGGGAAGGGTTGGTAGGGAAAGCCCACAATTCAATCTCTCTCTTTATTGGAGCTCTACTCCTGGAAAAGAAAGAAGGCAAGAGACCTGGTCAGATCTTCTAGTAAACATGCTACTGGCAGACTCCTTGGAAAATAAGCTTAGTTCTTGTCTATAGAATGTTGTTAGTATTCTAGGAGTCTTATCCTAAACAAGCCTGAATCTATGGATTTTTAGATCATGGCCCCTTGGAAAATGGCAGGTAAGCTAGATTACTAACTGAATCCAGGATGACCTGTTGTGTAAGTGATATCAATTGCACACATTGCTTAGGGAGTCATAGGTTAATGTGAGCCTGGAGTGTGACCTGATGTGGCAAGAAAGGACTTGGGGGTTCAGTGTCAGAAGTCTCCAAGCCTCTCCTTGCTTTGTCAGTGCCTTGTGATTATCTGTACTTTTAAATTATTAGAAAATCTTGATAACTGTGTAATATTTCTGATTTCACGTTAGTCTGATTTGACAATCTGATCCTTTGTGTTATCTCCTATACCTTCCTTAAAAATTTTTTTAAAAAAGGACTTACTGGCTCATTATTCTCTCCAAAGAGTGTAGTGTATGTTCTCATGGGTGCTAATATAGCTGTAGCCTGTTCATGACTCAACAACACAGTAGGAACTCTTGTGTCTTTATCATCCAGTCATAGTGATTCCTTCTTTCTTCAGCCCTTTCTCTACCTGTGACTTCTCAACATCTACCCCCCACCCTGGCCAGTACCATATCTATGAAGTCCTGATAAGTGGATATTCAGTTTACTATTACTTCATTAGGCCTCATTAACATTGAGATTTGTAGGGTGTGGACAGCCGCAGGCTAGCTGTTAAAGGGACCTGCCGAGCCTGGACTCGTGACCCCTGCCCGAATGGGCGGAAAGCTGTCGCTAGAGAATGGGCTTGTGCCCCGACTCGTGACCTCTGCCTGATTGGGCGGAAAGTGGGCACTGGAGAATGGGCTCGTGCAAGGGGCCTTGAGGCATGCTGGTCTGTGATTGGCCATGCCCCTTTGAAAAACAAGCTGTACAGGTTGCAACCAATTATCTCGCTGATTTGTGGTAATGTCTCTGAGGTATATGCACGTGCGACTCATAAATCTGCCTTTGTTAATCTTAGTAGTCCTTAGAGAAGTGCTGTGTGTGCTACGTGACTTAGGTGTGAAGCTGTTTCCTTGAACTTGTTTTTCGCACACTATATAAGCATGCGCACTCTGAAATAAAGCTGTACACAATCTGGACATCATCCGTTGTGTTCCTCCCGCCCCCATCCTTTGTCTCTCTACTTCT
>CM052898.1:76685543-77005779 GCA_028534135.1 Potos flavus | reverse complement strand
ACTTCTTTTTTCCTCATTCCCTTACCCTCAGCCCTGGTTCGAGATTGTCGCGCCGGCCGTGGCAAGTGGCGCCCGAACAGGGACCTGAGCACAACACAGGAGAATTGCGGATCCGAAAGACGACTTCATTCAGGCAAGTGGCGCCCGAACAGGGACTTGAGCATAACACAGGAGAGTCGGCCGCGGCAGTAGGGTCTCCCAGAGTCTTTGAAGCCAGCCCTCTTCTTGAGACTGCTACCTAATCTACCATCTTGTAGGATCCTGGTAGACCTGCTTCCTATTCCATGACCCTTTTATAGATTCTCCTTTCTCAGAATGGTTACTACATTTCCTGGGCCTGCTGCCTGGCTCAGAGGTTCCTGTCTTCACCCTTCTTTCGTTACATGGATGGAGAAGAATTATACAGCTATAGTTCACAGTTAGCTATATACTTAACACACTCTACACATCCACACTCTGTCTCCTTATCATCAGTACTCATGTGCAAGTGTCAGAGTAAAAATGCATTGGCAGAAGAGTTGTCTTGGAGTTTCTCATCCACAAAGAGTTAACTTCCTTCTGTACTCTGGTTGAGGAAGGATGGCCTTCCCAAAATCTTTGACAAATGAGCCTCTTCTCATGTACTGTTCCGCCTCTCTGGATTTGTTCTATTATAGGTGTCCTTGGTATTTAAAAATCAGTTTAAGAGGGTAAAAAATGTTTCATGGGAAGAATACCATCTGATTCTAATTTTTTAAAGTGGGTACTGAAAGCTTTGGAGGATGAGGAATCCTATCTGGATGACTGTGTGTCCATTTCATTATTCTCATTGTGCCTCTTGGGAGGATAGGAATAGGCAGTGTAGTTTGACGGAAAAGGACATGAAACTTGAGGTTGAGTATCATGAAATAGAGAGACCTTGTTTTTCCCACTTCATAACTGTGGCCTTGGACCCAGTCTTTCTCCTGAGCCTCATTTGCCTTGTGTATAAAATTGAAATAAATGTATACACTGAAGGGCGGTTGAGAAGGTCAAATGCAATGGTGGGCGAGAAGGCATTTCGTAAGCTATAAAATGCTACAAATAAATGTTCTGATTGATATTTTAAATAAAAAGGGCTTGATTGTTTCCTGGGATATTCTGAGTTTTCCTCATTACCCTGCTCCCACCTCTGATCAACAGTTCCATAAACATTTAATGTGGGAGGTTAGGCTCTATCAGGCTCTTGGCAGACCATCTGCTAAATGAATCCTGAGATCTGTTAGAACAGAAATTTAAGGGACCAGAGCACACATACACACGCATGCATGCAAATAGATACACATAAGCACACATATAGACATCCCTTCCCCCCAAATCTCAGAGCTATGATTTCTTTAAATCCTGTGTTGATCAAATTATGATGTTTTTTCCCCACAGCTTTTTATAATGCCACCTGGGAAAGCAGCATTGGTACCTTATGTGTATACTGATTTGGGAGTTCATGGTGATCGTGAAATCAGAAGGGAGGAGGGAGGAGAAATGGGACAGCTCCATGGAAAGGGTCATTTTGGGACCAGAAATCAGGGTTAGAAGTCAAAATGTGAAGGTTGTGTTGTCATCTTGGCTGGGGCACTGGTCCCTTAACTTTGTTCTCACCTCTGTGACTTTATGCTGTTATCATGCGGGTGACTGAGAAGAGAGTGAGGTCCCACCCACTGAGCCCTTGCTTGGAATGTTCCATTTAGTTCAATAGAGGCAGGAGCCAGAGCAGCAGAATAGACTCAGCATGTTCTCTGGTGATTGAGGAAATTGGAATCCGGTTACTCTGAGCTACAAGGTCATTACTGGGATATACAATGGTTATGCCAGACCTGTGTGTTTTAAACCAGGTATCTGTATCTAAGAATAGCTGCATAATTCTCTGACTTTTCATCAGGCAAATCTTGGGTCTTTGTCCAAAATAAGACTTAGAAAAACTAGCGGTTGAATTATGGCTGCTTTTCAGCTGTGTTCTCAGATATTTAGTACAATGGAATTAGACAGATGTTGGTTTCAAATCCTACCATCTAATTCTGAGGTCATGAGTAAGATGGTTGATCTCTCTGCAGTCAGTTTCTTTATTTGTAAAATGTGGATAATAATAGCCCTTTGTGTTCTTGTAGAACAAATAGACATAACACATACTATGGCCCAACATGGAGGAGGTACTCACAAATGTTCATTCTTCTTGCAGTCCCTTTCCTACTTCAGCCTCCCTCTGTTGGGTTTTCCTTGGACAACTCACTCCATCTACAATGGCTGTTTAGATTTAGATTGTTTAAAACTTACTGGGTTATTTGTCCAGTTGTTTTCAATCTAATGGAGATAATAATAAGACCTAATAGTATTTATCTCACAGGTTCATTGTAAAGGATATGTTACAAGTAGAACAACACAGAGCTTGACAAATAGTAGGTAGATACAGGTTAGATAAATTTATTATCCCTCTATTGAGTGAGGAAGAAAGGAAAAGAGTCCTTAAGCTCCAAATCTACCCCATCCTTGGTGTCATCTCCACAGTTTAGTAATCCTGAGTTTGAATCAAGAGGTCCTCAAAATGTTGTCTCTGTTCCGGGTGACCTGACACTACAGAAAAATTTCAAGTCAAGTAGAATCTTGTCTTTGTTCTACTTTTCCTGCATACTTTCATTGTTTGGCTTGTTGCAATGGCATTCATTGAGACCATTCCCAAAGGACAGACTGTGAAATGTTCCTGAAAATTCTGTGTAAGACTTTCTCTGTTTTCTGGGCTTGGGCAGTGAGGGCGAGGTGGCAGAATCTGGAAATCCTCCATTTTACAAAGGGAAACACTTCCTAATTTTATCTTTTTCTGGTTCTAGCTTCAGATCACAATGCAAAGACAAATATACCTCCCCCAACACACCTACAGCAATCTAAGGACAGCACCCAGTTGCAAATTACAGCTTCTTGGTGCCGATTCCTCCTACTCTGCTGTCTTTAGTTACAAATATTATTGGGACTCAGTTTTTTGTAATTTCAAGAAAATAATACATAACAACACTGATAAAGGTGAAAAAAATCCCTACCCAGAAATGCTTATTTGTATCATCAGAAACATGTAGCTATGTTCAGGCATATCTAGAACTGGTTCGTTGGACTATAGAAATTTTTCAATGCTTCTGTTTCTGGGCATTCCCTAAATCTTAATCTTAATGTGTAGAGAATGGAAGGATGCTGCATTAATTGTGAAACAAATTCCTCTACCCCTTCCTTCCTCCCTTCCTTTATTCTTTCCTTCCTTCCTATCCTCCTTCCCTCCTCTTTCTTTTTTTCTTTCTTTCTTTCTGTCTGTCTGTCTTTCTTTCTCTCTTTCTTTCTTTCATGGTGGGAAGAAAAATTATCATTTTAAACAGCAGAAAATTGAATGCAGGCTGGGGAGGGTTTTATTTTATATCAAAGGAGGTGAAGCATTAGTGATCTACCTTGATAGTTTCTTTGAGAGTGAAACTTGAGTGCCACCCCTCCCAGAGCATCATCTCAAAGGAGAGAGAGTAGACAGGAGATGGTAGGATTGCTGTGCATAATAAACCTAATAAATCAAGGGGAATCTTGAATTTCTAGGGACCACTCAGGAATGGATAGTGTACGTGAGAACCAAGGGAACTAGGAGAAGGGAGACAGGTGAAGGGGAGCTGCAGAGAACCAGAGACCCCTCAGGCAGGAAGCTGATGCCTAAGGGAAGAAACACAGCTAGAGCAAAATGTCTTATTTCTCAACTTTAAGATGTCTTAAATTATTGTAGTCCCCATTCCATTGCTTCAAACTTTGAGTGATGTTTGGTTATACAGACCTGCCCTAGGTCAATGGTGCTTTGCATGGAATGAAGGATCAGGGTGGATTCCCAAAGGGCTGGTGATGTGCAAAAAAGACAGAGCAGTTGCAAGAGGAGGGATACAAAGTGGAGATGGAAGACCCCAGAAAATCAGGAAACTGGATCAAAAGATGAGATGAGCAAGGGACAGATTAAGGTCTCTGGGAATCCTCAGAAACACTGTAGAAGGCAGGGAGAAGAGGAAGAATGTAGGTGGTGGATTTTCCATAGAAAGTAGGGTAGGGGCTCTAGTGGTTCTGTTTGAAAATTAAAGGATAGATGACCCCCCAGAAAACTTGAAGCTGTGAGTCTTCCAGAGGCAGCTGATTTGTGTGTATGTGTTTTATGTGTGTGTTCACATGGCAGGAGGGGAGAGTCCCTGGGTGAAGCAATTAACAATGCTGATACCTTTTACATACACACCACTTCGTAATTGAGAGAGCTATATCGTATGAGTCAAGGGCTGAAAAGGGAGGCTTGATGCGTGGTTCTGGTTCCTGACAGTAACCTATCCCATGTTGGCACGTCGGAGCCAGTCTTGGTGAGCAATACAGATAATGGCAGGCCAGAGGCAAATTTTGTAGATGAACTTACCTTTTTAAAAAGAAGGTCAATTACATTCTGCTTTTCATCTTATAGCTGTGCTGTAGATTCCTTCGCCTTTGCAGGGCTGCTGTGGTGACTTGGATTTAATGTACTACAAGAAGGCACCTGGTAGGGCGTTGTGCATCAAACTTTTTATTTTACTTCTTTTGTGTCTTTTTGTAACTCTTAGTTAGGTTTTCTTTGCACCATGTGCCTTCAGAATGTTCTTATTGACTGACCGAACCTTTGAACTCAGGTATATCTAGAACTGGTCCATTGAACTATAGAATTTTTTCAATGCTTCTCTTTCCAGACATTCCCTAAATTTTAATGTGTAGAGAATGGAAGGATACCATATTAATCATAAAACAAATTCCTGTATTTCTATTTTTTTTTGCATGTCAGGAAGAAAAATTACAATTTTAAACAGCAGAAAAATTGAATGAAGCCACTTTCGTCCTCTCTGAGGTAACATTTTTCAATCTCTTCAACTTCTAAAAAAAGAGACCATGAAATATTACACAACGTTGGCAAGTTCTTGTGCTTTCCTTAAAGGAAATAAAACTATTATTTCATGGGAGGCTCAGAAAATGAAAATTTCCACTATGAGCGCTTATCGTATCTATTGTTTGCACTACTTATCATAGTCAGACTTACTTTACAATTACATATATTGCAACTTGATCTTCCCAGCTGGAGTGTGAAGACTGGCCATGCTTTATATTCTAAGGCTGGGATGACAGAGATTTCATCTTGGTACTATTGGTCATGGCTGCCAGGAGTAATGTGTCTAAAAAAAGTGGTGGGGCTGTATTTGACAGGAATGTATTGGCTCAGGAATGGACTATCACAATCTATTAGCGAAGCCTGCTATGGGTGGAAGAGAGGGGTAGATCGTGTATTACTTGGTCCTGCTCTAAGTCCCTTTTAGAGCATTGAACAGAATAGGCACTCAATAAAACTTGGTTTTATTTCATAAATCAAAATGCAATGTATAACTACCAACAGAGCTCTTCTCTCTATGTAAGACAAGGAGATCCACACCCACGACCACATAGTTTTTTGTTCAAACTGGGACACTCTTGCTATTGATGGGAGACTGTATTAATAATTATGCTGGAGCTGTGGATATACCAGAACTGTCATGGTTAAGTGAGACATATGGGTCACCCTATATGTCTCTCTTAAGTGGCCCTTTGGGTAAATGAATTATTTCCTCCAAACCAAGGATTATCAAACTATGGCTCACAGACCAAATATAGCCAGCCATCTGGCTATATATTATAACATAGCCATGCCTATTTATTTATGTTTTGTGTCTCTGGCTGCTTGTGTTACAATAGAATCGAATAGTTGTGACATAGACTGTATGGCGAGCAAAGCCAAAAATATTTGCTATCAGGTTCTTTACAGGAGAAGTGCCGACCCTTGCTAGTTAAGGGGGGGATGAATTGGAGGAAATCGGAGGGGCGAAGAACAATGAGAGACTGAACTCAGAGCAATGGGCTGAGGGTTTTGGAGGGGAGGGGAGTGGGGGGATGGACGAGCCTGGTGGTGGGTATTGAGGAGGGCACATATTGCATGGAGCACTGGGTGTGGTCCATAAACAATGAATCTTGTAACACTGAAAAAATAAAATGTATTTGGGAAAAAAAAAAGAATTCTTGTTGAAAGGGTCTCTGGCTTCTTGGGGAAGAAAACTAACATGTTAGGACCTACTATGTGCTGAACTTCATGCTAGACACTTTGCATATATGATCTCACTTAATCTCAAATGACCTTGCAACATAGGCATAATCTCCAGTTAATCTAAAATTTTCCAGGCTACCAATGACAGAAGAAATGAGGCTTCCAAACTTGTAGTTCTCAGAATCTTTTCCTCTCAGTGCTCTGTGGAATGCTCTGACAACAACCTATGAGCCATTCATAACTTCTCCGTCTCTCACATCCCACATCCAATCTGGCAGCAAATCCTATGGGCTTTATCTTCAAATTATTTCCAGAATTTGACCACTTTTTACTATCATGACCACTGTCCCTCACCCTGCCCCATCTGAGTTATCATCCAGTATGTCGTATTATCATATCTCACCTGGATTAAGTCAGGCTTCCTTGAGTCTACTCTTCACCCTACAGTCTGTTTTCATTGGAGTGTAGGGATCCTTTTAAAACCCAAGTCAGATCATGTTACTCCTGTGCTCTCCTGCAGTTTCTTCTCATCTTATTCCGAGTAAAAGTCAAAATCTTGACAATGGCTCTTCACTACCCACTATCGTAGCTATATGTGTCTATTTAAATTTAAATATATTAAAATTAAATACAAAGAAAAATTCATACTAGTCCCATTTAAAGTGCTCAGCAGCCCCACTGTGGCTAGTGCCTACCATATTGGACAGCATAGATATAGAACATTTTTATCATCATGGAAATTTCTATTGAAGGCAGTGGGATCTGCTTTCTCATTATCTCTCTGGCTTTGTTTCTTACTACTTTCTCCCTTGTTTACTCCATTTCAGCCACATCAGTCTCCTAATTGTTCTTAAACCTCTGTGCCTCAGGACTTTTGAACCTGTTTTATCCTCTGCCTGAAACATTCTATCCCTAGATAACAACATGGCTTGATTTTTTAGAAACTTTAGGCCCTGGCTCAAATGACACTGTCTCTGACAACCTGTTTAATCTGGAGCCCTCTGATATTTTTCCCATTCCTCCCCCCTGCTTTGTTTCCCTATATCATATACTGTCACCTAACATATATATGCACAAATGTGTATATACACTTCCCCATTTCTAATCCTAAGACCTTCATGAGTCATTTTAGTTTTTGTTTCTGTTTTTTCTACTTCATGATTTTTCTCAGCACCATAGTAATGACTGACCTAGCAATCATCCCATTTGATGAATGAATAGGAATATCGACATGCATTTGTTTGATCCCTTAGAAGCCTACCTAATTTCACCTGTACTGTACCACATTATATTTTTTAACCCACTAATCAATTGCTTTGTTTTGTAATTGACAGTGGTTTTATCTCAGGGTTCTATCTCCCCTCCCAGGGGCTAACTCTCCAAGAGTCTAGAGACTGTGTCTTTAATTCTCCTGTCTCCTCTGCCAATGCAGTGACCTCAGTTCAATGCATATTGATTCACTATGTCCACTAAACCAAGAACCTATCTCTCTCCTAATCCAAAGTAGTGGAAGAATATTAAAGAATTGCCAATATTCCTTTCCCATTGGTACTTCTAAAAGTTATTTTCCCTATTGTCTTGAGAAAGTAATGTGAACGAGTGAGATTATGCAAATGACAGAGTGTTTTTATTATTTTAATTAATTCAATTTCTGTACGTACAGAAAAGAAAAAAATCCAGTGAAAGACAATTTACATGACAATGTATAATCACAGTATGCTGATAAAAGAACATTTGCCCAAAGTTTGTCTTCATGTCCTCATCACTGAAAAAGCTTGAAATTGTGTCAAACAATGCCGTATCTCAGCTACTGGAACTGTGGAATATGGTGAGGAGCTTTTAATGCTGGTCTCATGGCACACATGTTCTAGAGAATAAAGTCTGACCAAGGCTACAGTAGCTCAGAAGGGCTAAAAAATATGTCCATGTAAGTAAATTCAGAGTACTGAAAAGGCATTGGCTTTGATTCAAATCCTGAGTTGGACATTCTGGGGCTGTGGGAATCTACATTTCTCTAACCCTTGGAAGAGACCTAGAACAGTACAGTGTGGCAAAATGAATTCAGATTTTCTTAGGAGGCAGACCAGTATTGAAATCTCTGACCCATGATTTACTGGTTCTGTGAGCCAAGGTAAGTTTTCCGATTCCTCTGGCTTGTGGAGATCAGAGATGAGGTATCCAACACAGAGTGGACGCTCAATAAAAATGGTGGCTTTATTTGTGGATTGTACCAATTCTGCTACTCACCAAATGGAGGCTTTAGGCAGGTCACAAGAATGGGGTTTGTTTTCTCATCTATAAAATAAAGGGTTGGACTAGATTAATGCATCTTTTAGGTCCCTCTTATGTCTTAACACTCGATGATTCAACTGTATTAATACTCTGTAAAGCTTCTCTTGCTTCTCACGCCCCATGTCATAATACCCTTCAGGTAAGCTCACATCCTTCAGAACCTACAACTGCCTGTCATCCTTGCCAACTTTCTGCTCTACCTGAGCTGGAAGATCAAACAGAAATATGGACTTTAACATTCAGATTTGGGTTCTTCAAGACTTGCCTCAGGATTAACACCTCTGAGAAGTCTTCTTTAGCTTATCTCTTAGGTCAGGTTCAGTGGCCTATCTCTGTGCTTTCAATAGTGATGCATGCATGTTTTGATCATGGTACTTATCATACTATATTGAAATTGTCTATTTCCCTATCTGTGCCCCTTATTAAATTTTCAGCTTTTTGAGAGAGGATCAAAATCTTAATCAAATACGAATCTACTACACTTAGCAATACATATGATAGATGTATTGTAAGCATAAATACAAGAGATGCTTAATTAATGTTGAATCAATAAATTCCTATTACCCGGGGTCAAGTTGCAAAGCCTTTCACCCCACTTATTTCTCCCCCAAATTCCTTCCTTTAATATAAAAGAGACTAAAGACACAGAGGGATAATAGAGTTATTCTCAAAAACTGTTCTTCAGTCTGCTACTATATTATAATCTTTCATTTCCAGAGGAATTTATCAATACTGCAATACCTCTTCCTTCATTGTCTTGCTTCAACTTCCCCACTGTCCTGTGAGAGCAGCTTGAATATTCTTGTTTGCTTTTAACAGATGTAGAAGATGAAGTGCGAAGAGTTTTGGTTATACTTGGCTGTACCTGGATATCTAAGGTTATAGAACTCGTTAGCGATGAAAAACAGTATCAGCATCAAGGTCTTCCAGTTCCAAACCGAGTGTGTATCTTGCTGCTGTGACTTAAAACATCTTGGTATAGCATATGCAAACATTCTTTATACCTTCTTTGGTTCAGCAGGTTTGGCAGACTTGGTAGAAAATGAACTTGGGAGGAAAAAAGTCTAGGGAAATGGTAACATTCTTAAGATGTCAAAAAAGAGAGTTTGGAGGCTGGGGGATGGTGGGGCTACAACATAGATTCATCCGGACCTCCATCTGTAGTCTGTCTGGGAATAGCAGACCAGACTTGACCAGAGTATTGATAAACAGATCAGTTAGGAAAAGGCATAGTGAAACTTCTAGAATCAAACAAAAATAGGGTGAGTGAGACTGAGATGCTAGCGATATGTGTAAAGAACAAAGTCAACTCTTCTTGAGCAGAGTAGAATGGGGAACAAATCAAGATAAGTTTGGAAGATTGGCTGCCTTATAAAGTTCAGAAAGTCCAGGGCCAGGAGAAAAGTGGATATCAGAAACACTGTATCAGCCTTCAGCAAAATGTCCTACAGATTCTGCCTGCTCCCTCAGAGATAGCTATCTGGTCCTCCTCCTTGCTGGGAACCAATGCCAGGTGAGAGAAGTTTGAGATCTTTCAGGTGAGGATTGCTAGCAGGTGGTTGGATGATGAATATGGCTAAGGAGAAGAGCTGCAGCTCCTGGCAGAGAATGGCATCCAATACCCTGGTTTTCAGGGAGAAAGAGGCACATAGAATCAAAGACTCAAAAATCAGAGTTGGAACAATCCACAAAATAGTAAGAGTTAAAGAGTCATGGATGTTGATGATAGGGTCACACTCAACCCCCATTCACACATCAGGGGTCAAACTGGAAACCAAGATCAGATCATAAATCCTACTTTTTTTTTTTTTAAGTTGTTCTGATGGAGCATTGGCTTTGCTGGTCCTTATTTAATAGCCATAGTGGCTTATCTATTCACTTACTCATTTCTCTCCCATCCCCTCTCCCCGACCCCACCACCACACAAAGGAGTTCCAATTCAGTTCTCAGTTTCTATTGCAAGCTTCTACCTACTGACGTTGGGCCATGGTGATTCACTGCTATTGGTGATTTTCTGTACTCTTTTTTCAGTAGTGATTATGTCATCTGTATTTCCTTCAATGATGAGAAGTTCTGAAGTTGCCATGTAATTTGGCAGCTCATAATTGTTTTTATTTTTTTCTATTTTCAGCTCTTGAACCAAGTATAAAGTACACTTAACTCTTGAACAATGCAGAGGTTAGGGGTGCAAACCCCCTTCGCCCACAAAGTTGAAAATTTGTGTACAACTTTTGGCTCCCCAAAAACTTCATTGCTAATAGCCTACTTTTGAATAGAAGCCTCACCAATAAAATTAGCAATTGATTAACACATATATTGTATGTTATACGTATTATATACTTTATTCTTACAATAAAGTAAGCTAGAGAAAAAATGTCATTGAGAAAATCATAAGGAAGAGAAAATACACTTACAATACTGTACTGTATTTATCCAAAAAATCTGCATATCAGTGAATACTTGCAGTTCAAACCTGTGTTGTTCAAGGGTCAACTGTACTCATCAACCCTATGGGGGAAGGCTTTTCTTTATTTAACAGCTAAATGTATCCAGCATTATATGGGAGGAGTGTTGTAAAACATACCCAGAGAAGGGTAATTAAAGTGAATCAGGAGGAATTGGGGGTGTCAAGACAAGGAGTGAGAAGCATCTTTTGTAAGACTGAAGAAGTATGAGCACAGGGTGGGGGGCGTAAAATCTGAAAGGATATGGAGAGTCTTCTTTTTAAATACATTTTCCATTTTCTTTTACTTTTTAATTTTTTTATTGAAGTATAATTGAATATATATATATATTGAATATATAATTAATATATTATATATATTATATATATAATATAATATATATTGAATATTATTATATTATTAATATATATTAATATATATAATATATATTGAATATTATATATAATATAATATAATATATATATTGAATATATAATTGATATATAATATCCTATTAGTTTTCATTTGTATGTCATAGTGATTTGATATATTTATACATTATGAAATGATCCCCATGATGAATCTAGTTACCATGTGTCACCATACAAAGTTATTACAATACTGATTATATTCCCTGTGTCATATGTTGGAAAATCATAATATGAATTTGTTCACCAAAACCCCCAAGAAACTGGAAGAGCCAATTCTAGGATCACTAAAGAAAGGCATGGTTTCATGCAGCGGACAGTAAGCATGAGATTTGTAACAAAAGGTAGTAGAGCTGAAGTGAGTGATTTGAATTGCTGACCTCATTGGAGACTACCATAATCTTTCAAACAAATGTGTTGGGGTCACTCTGAGAAACTGAAATCTGGATTGAATAGGTTATATTTCTGATCTTGTAGTTTATTGCTGCTTAATGACTTTGCTGTTTTGTAAAAATGTCTCAGGAGCTCATTCTAAGAGATTCAAAGGATATTAAAAAAGTACAAATAAGATCTTCTCAAATCTCACCATCTGGGAATAAACCATCATTAACATTAAGTGAATATTATTCTAAACATTTCTCTCCCTTCCCTTCACCATACACAATAGAAAAGTAGGAGGGTTAGATGGAAATGATGATTAAATTAAGAGATCATACTATATATGTCATTTTAAATAAAAATTATTAAATGATCTTAAATTTAAACCAAAACAATGATTTCCCAAGAGAATATATTTCTTAAACTCCTTGTCCTTGGACCAGCAATATCAACAATCACCTGAGAATTTGTTAGAAATGCAAGCTCTCTGGGCGTCTGGGTGGCTCAGTCAGTTAAGCATCCAACTCTTGTTTCAGTTGGGGTCATGGTCTTGGAGTCCTGGGATTGAGCCCCATGATGGGCTCTGTGCTCATCGCAGAGCCTACTTGTCCCTCTCTGTCTTTCCTTCCTGAGCTCGCTCGCTCTCTCTTTCTTTCTCTCTCTCTCAAATAAATAAATAAAAAATGTTAAAAAAAAAAGAAATGCAAGTTCTCGGGCATCAGCCCACACCTACTGAACCAGAAATTCTGCAGTGGGGCCCAGCAATCTGTGTTGTAACAAGCCCTCCAGGGTATTGCGTGGACACTAAAATTTGAGACCCATTTTCTCTCTATAAGAAAATACTTGGTAGAAACATTGACAGGTAGGAGTCAGTTTGGTTTTTAACTGTGTTCCATGGTTATACGATATCAATTTTTTTCCTACAATGAAAAAGGAAAAAGCACATTTACATTTTTTCCTATTTTTCTTTTCCTCACTTTCTGATTTCCTTTAGCTGTATTTTATTTTTAGGGCATCCAGATTTAAAACATTTACTTCTATTTTGTACCATAATCTTTTGGGTGTTGAGTTGTATAAGTTCTCGATATAGTTTGAATATTAACCCTTTATTGGATATATCATTTGCAAATGTCTTCTCCCAGTCAGTGAGTTGCCTTTTTGTTTTGTCGATGGCTTCCTTTGCTGTGCAAAAGCTCTTTATTTTGGTGTAGTCCCAATAATTTAATTTTGCTTTTGTTTCCCTTGCCTGAGAGACATTTAGAAAAAATATTTCTACTGCTGATGTTAAATTACTGCCTATGTTTTCTTCTAGGAGTTTTACGGCTACAGGTCTACATTTAGGTCCTTTTTTTTTTTCTTTTTAAAGATTTATTTACTTATTTAGAGAGAGTGCACACACGTGAGTGGGGGGAGGGGCGGGTGGAGAGGGAGAAAGAGAATCCTCAAGCAGGCTCTCCACTGAGCATGGAGCCTGACAAAGGGCTTGATCCTAGGACCCCAAGGTTATGATCTGAGCTGAAATCAGGGGTTGGACGCTCAACTGACTGAGCCACTCAGGTGTCCCATCAGGGCTCACATTTATATCCTTAATCCATGTTGAATTGATTTTTGTACAGGTGCAAGTAAGTGGTCCAGTTTCATTCTTCTGCATGTGGCTGTCCAACAGTTTTTCTATAACTCTTAATACACTTTCTGTTTCAGTTACTGAATTTTCAATTTCTGGAACAATAATATGTCTTATGTTGGGCCATTGTTTTTTCTATTTTCTGCATCTATTATATCTTTTCTTATTGTTTTAGGCTCTATTTTTTCCCTTCTACCTGTACTGTGATTAAGTCTTTCTTATATATTACTTCCTTATATATTATATATATATATTACTTCCTTATATATTACTTCCTTATATATTATATATAATATATATTATATATATATTATTCCTTATATATTACTTATATATTACTTCCTTATATATTCCTTATATATTACTTCCTTATATATTACTTCCTTATATATATATATAATACTTCCTTATATATTACTTATATAATATATATATTATATATTATATATATATTCCTTATATATTCCTTCCAATATATAATTGTTTTCAGCTGCGTCTATTATATTCCTTGTTCCATGATAGGTCTGTCTTGGTCTTTGGCTTGTTTCCTTATCCTTGCAATCTCAGTTTTCATGTCATTCTGTTGTTTTATTGTCTTTGGTTTGTGGTCTTATTTCACTTGCTACAGAACCCCATAGAAAGATTATAGTATGAAGTACTGTCAGAGAATTTTCTTCCATGTTAGGTTTTCAAACAGTTTTTGGCATATTCTATCTGCTCCCCTCTCTCATTACCTGCGGTATGTTCTCTTGATGCCACACCATTTCTTTTCATCTTTATTACTTGATATGGACAACTCTACCCAGAGTTTTATTTGTTCTAATACTACCGACAGATTCTCCTCCATTCTCCTCCACTCCTATGAGTAACTTCTTTGTCCCCCCTTTGATTTACTTTGTCATATGAATATTGTGAGTTTTGCTTTTTTAAAATTTTAATTTCAGTTAATTAACATACAGCATTATATTAGTTTCAGGTGTATAATATAGTGATTCAACTGTTCCATACCTCACCTGCTGTTCATCACGGTAAATTCGCCCTTTAATCCCTATCACCTATTTAATCCCTATCACCTATTTAATCCAAACACCGACCCCCTCCCCCTCTGGAAACCATCAGTTTTCTATAATTAAGAGTTTGTTTCTTGGCTTGTCTTTTTCCCTTTGCTCCTTTGTTTTGTTTCTTAAATGCCACATATGAGTGAAATCATATGGTATTTGTCTTTCTCCGACAGGCTTATTTTGCTAAGCATTATACTCTCTAGCTTCATCCATGTCATTGCAAGTGGCAAGATTTCTCTCTTTTATGGTTGAGTAATATTCCGTTGTATGTATACACCACAGCTCCTTTATCCATTCATCTATTGATGGACATTTGGGCTGCTTCCATATCTTGGCTGTTGTAAAAAATGCTGCTATAAACATAGGTGCATGTATCCCTTTGAGTTAGTGTTTTTGTATTGTTTGGGTAAATACCGATAGTAGCATTGCTAAATCATAGGGTTGATCTATTTTTAACTTTTGGAGGAAGCTCCATACTCATTTCCACAGTGGCTGCACCAGTTTGAATTCCTGCCAAGAGTGCATGAGGGTTCCTTTTTCTCCACATCTTCATCAACACTTGTTTCTTCTGTTCTTCAATTTCTTCCATCAATGTTTTATAGTTGTCAGAATACAGATCTTTCACCTCTTTGGTTGGGTTTATTCCTAGGTATCTTATTATTTTTGGTGTAATTGTAAATGGGATTGTTTTCTTAATTTTTTTTGTTGCTTCATTGTTGGTGTATAGAAATGCAACAGATTTTTGTACATTGATTTTTTTTCCTACAACTTTATTGAATTCATTTATCAGTTTAGCAGTTTTTTGGTGGAGGCTTTAGGGTTTTCTATATATATAATATCATGTCATCTGCAAATAGTGAAAGTTTTATTTCGTCCTTACTGTTTGGATGTCTTTTATTTCTTTTTGTTACCTAATGGCTGTGGCTAGGACTTCCAGTACTATGTTGAATAAAAGTGGTGAGAGTAGACATCCTTGTCTTGTTCCTTTCCTTAAGGGAAAAGCTTTCAGGTTTTTCTCATTGAGGATGAGTTCACCTGTGCGTTTTTCATATTTGGCTTTTATTATGTTGAGGTATATTCCTCTAAACCTACTCTTTTGAAGGTTTTTATTATGAGTGGATGTTATACTTTGTCAAATGTTTTTTCTGTATCTATCGAAATGATCATATGTTTCTTAACCTTTCTCTTATTGAGGTGATGAATCATGTTGATTGATATGCAAATATTGAACTACCCTTGCCCACTTGATTGTGGTGAATGATTTTTTTAATGTGTTATTGAATTCAGTTTGCTAGGATTTTGTTGAGGATTTTTGCATCTATGTTCATCAGAGATACTGGCCTATAGTTCTCTTTTTTTGTGGTGTCTTCATCTGGTTTTGGTATCAGGGTAATGCTGGTCTCATTGAATGCATTTGGAAGTTTTCCTTTCTTTCCTATTTTTTGGAATAGTTTGAGAAGAGTAGGTATTAACTCTTCTTTAAATGTTTGGTAGAATTTTCCTGTGAAGCTGTCTGGTCCTGGACGTTTGTTTGCTGGGAGTTTTTTGATTACTGATTCAATTTCTTTGCCAGTAATTGGTCTGTTCAAATTTTCTATTTCTTCCTCCTTTAGTTTTGGTAGTTTGTATGTTTCTAGGAGTTTATCCATTTCTTCTAAGTTGGCATACAATTTTTCATATTATTCTCTTTTATTTCTATGGTGTTGGTTGTTATTTCTCCTCTCTCATTCGTGATTTTATTTATTTGGGTCCTTTCTCTTTTTTTTCTTGATAAGTCTGGCTAGAGGTTTATCAATTTTACTGATTTTTTTTTTTTTTTTAAAGAACCAGTGCCTGGTTCCATTGATCTGTTCTATTGTTTTTTTAGTTTCCATTTATTTCTGCTTTAATCTTTATTATTTCTTTCCTTCTGCTGGTTTTAGGTTTGTTCTTTTTCTAGCTCCTTTAGGTGTAAGGTTAGGTTGTTTATTTGAGATTTTTCTTGTTTCTCGAGTATTCCTATAAATTTCCCTCTTAGAACTGCTTTTGCTACATCCCAAAGGTTTTGGACTGTTGTGTTTTCATTTTCATTTGTTTCCATGTACTTTTAATTTCTTCTTTTATTTCCTGGCTGATCTAGTCATTGTTTAATAGCATTCTATTTAACCTCCATGTATTTGTGGTCTTTCCAGTTTTTCTTCTTGTGGTCAACTTCTAGTTTCATAGCATTATGGTCAGGGAAGTTGCATGGTATGACTGATCTTCTTGAATTTGTTGAAGCTCGTTTTGTGCCCTAATATGTGATCTATTCTGGAGAATGTTCTGTGGGCACTTTTCTGAAAAGAGCATGTATTTTGGTGTTTTAGGATGAAATGTTCTGAATATATCTGTTAAATCCAACTGTTCCATTGTGTCATTTAAAGCCATTGTTCCCTTGTTGCTTTTCTGTATAGATGGTCTGTACATTGATGTAAGTAAGGTGTTAAAGTCCCCTACTATTATTGCGTTTCTATCGAATAGTTCTTTTATGTTTATTATTAACTATTTTATGTATTTGTGTGCTCTCGTGTTGGGTGCATCAATATTTACAATTGTTTTATCTTCTTGTTGGATTGTCCCTTTTATTATTATATAGTGTCCTTCTTAGTCTCATGTTACGTTCTTTGTTTTAAAGTCCATTTTGTCTGATATAAGTATTGCTATTCCAGCTTTTTTTTGACATCCATTTGCATGATAGATGTTTCTCCATCCCCTCACTTTCAATCTGCAAGTGTCGTTAGGTCTAAAATGAGTCTCTTGTAGGCAGCATATAGCTGGGTCTTGTTTTTTTAATCCATCTGTCACCCTATGTCTTTTGATTGGAGCATTTTGAGTTCTTCTTATTTCAGGAAATAGCTTGGACCACTGGGAGAGAGCTTCGCTTGGATTATGTGTGATCTTTGGAGGACCCGGGACTTCTCTTTCTTCTGAAGCTTTGTCCAAATGTCCCCTATCAGGACTCATTGCACCTGGTTAGGGCTGTTTTCTAGTCTTGTGGAAGGGAGATAGGAAAAGGATTGCATCTTTCTTTGGATCTGTCCTCTAAGTCATTGTGGACTGTACTTATATCAGAGAGGTCATCCTGGTTATTTTTTATTCTGTTTCCATTCACCTGTCATTTCCCAATGTCTGTTTCTATTCCTGCCAATAGAAAACAAAAACAAAAACAAAAACAAAAACCAGCATCTAGAGATTTGACTCCTTATTCAAAGCTCCAAGTGGAGACCTGAGTCTTCATCTGGGGTTCCCCCTACACCCCATCCCCATACACACACACCCTAAAAGCACAGTTTTTTGTCTTTTTCTTTTAAGTCCCTATTATTGTTGGAGACAAATCTAGGTAGTCCTAACATTTTGCCTTTCTTATTTCTCTCAGCTGGACAATGGTCAGATGGAGTGCTAGGAATTACTCTTATCCCTTGGAGTTCCTGTAGTGATAGGCACAGGGGTTGAAAGAGTTTTTATTACATTTCCCAAACTCCTGACTGTTTGTGGGCTGTTTGTGATTATTCTCAGGTTTGTTGATTAATTTTCTTTACCCAGCACTGATTCTGCTAAATAAGCTGCCCCAGAATCTTCTTTTACTTCCCTGACGCAGCTGCCATTTTCATAGTTCCTATCTTAATGTTGGTTGTGGTAGTTCTTTTCACTTTTTAAATAATTTGTAGTTGTTGTTACTGTTATGTATTCAGGGGAAAGAGTGTCTATGACCTGCTGTTTTTACCTGCCAGAGCATTTATCTTCTTATAAATTACTAAGTTTTTGTTTGTTTGTTTGTTTGTTTTTACTAAATTTAGAGGTGTTCCTGGTTAGATGTTTGTAGCATTGGTGATAGTTTGCTGACATGTTGATAAATTTGGGTTTGGAAAAAGTAAGGGGAGTTAACACTAGTGTTCTTGATATAGTCCCCTGTGGGGTTGCCCAGACTTGGACATGCTCTTACTGAAAGTTCCACCAGGAAAAGCTTCCTCTGCTTTTGGAAAATATCCCCATAAAACAGTAAACATGGCTTGAAATCAAATGGTGAAGTAGAAAATGAATGAGTTTTGGAGTCAAACAGGCTTCAGTTAAATTCAGTCTTTACCACCCACACATGTGTGATGTTGGTCACATTCTTTAACCACCTAAAGCTTTAGATTCCTCGCCTTATTTTTTTAAATTAATTTTGTTATTAACATATGATGTATTATTTGCCCCAGGGGTACAGGTCTGTAAATCACCACACTTACACATTTCGCAGCACTCACCAGAGCACATACCCTCCCCAATGTCCATCACCCAGACACCCTATCCCTACCCCCCTGTCCCTCGGTTTGTTTCATGATATTGGGAGTCTCTTATGGTTTGTCTCCCTCCCTATCCCATCTTGTTTCATTTTCCCCCCATACCCCATGACCCCCCGCCCTGCCTCTCAAATTCTTCATATTAGAGAGATCATATGATAATTGTCTTTCTCTGATTGACTTATTTCGCTTAGCATAATACCCTCTAGTTCCATCCATGTCATTGCAAATGGCAAGATTTCGTTTCTCTTGATAGCTGCATAATATTCCGTTGTATATATATATCACATCTTTATCCATTCATCTGTTGATGGACATCTAGGTTCTTTCCATAGTTTGGCTATTGTGGACATTGCTGCCATAAACATTCGGGTGCACATGCCCCTTTGGATCACTATATTTGTATTAGATTCCTCACCTTAAATGGGAACAATATCCCTTGTCATGTAGCTTTATGGGGAGAAGTCAATGAGAGGGCATATTCAAAGGATTGGGTCTATCACCTGACAGTATTTAGGTATTGGGAAGTGGTAGTTCCTGTTTCTCTTCATCCTCTCTCTTCCCTTCCCCCATGCTCCTTTCTGATCTGTGGACATGGCCATCTAATCTAAGCTAGTTGGGTAGAGACCTCTTTGCTTAGTGAGGAAATGAGTCTGGGAAATTGGCATACACTTACTTTTCTCACCTTATATCATATTCTCCTGTGAGGTGAGATCAAGTGGCGGGGGTGGTAAAGAATTTGCTTTCTGATCTATCCCTAGAAAATGGGTTATGCTTTCCTTTAAAATTCAATTTGTGTAAAACCCAGGAAGTCTTAAAAAATGATTATATACTAGACTAATTGTTCCCCAGGGAGGGCTCTTGACAAGGCCCCAGCAAGAATTAATATATATTAATAAAATATAGGTACAAAAGACTGAGATATTTGATTTTTAGATAATTTACGGTAGGCATCATCCCCTCTGCTTGCCCCCAGTTATCAGTGAGGAAAAGGGAATCTCAGCCAAGAACTGAACAGACATAGACCCTGTCAAGGAGGTGAGGGTGTGACTTGATTAGAACATAAGACTCGTCTGCCCTCTGAAGAAGTGGGACTAGTGGGATCTGGCCATGACGGCCTCTGCTTAGTGAGAGGGATACATTGAAATGTTCAAAAAGGGAATGATGAGCTTTAAAAAAACTCTGAGTTATGTAATGCATAATTTGGATTTCCCCAAAAGCTAACCCTGAGACAAGAATTTTGGTGCAAGGGGTTTATTTGGGAACTTATCCCAGGAAGCAGAATTGAGTGGACAGAGCAGTAGACATGGAAGGTCAGAAAGCCAATAAAGATCATTCATGACTGGTTACCACTGCAGGCAACTGGGGCCCTGTTTCAACGAAGACTTCCTGAGAGACTTTACAGAACATGCCTTAGAGTCATCCCATGAAAGGAAGAGCAAGTTAGGATATTTGTCTACCAGTTTCCTTCCCTCTTTGGTTGAAGGTCACTGGTGGGGGTATTGACTTGCTTGTTTTCTGGCCTGCATCTTGCCAGTGCCTAGAGAATGCCCCCAGACTCAAATGCTGGCAGTCCTCCGTGTTGTATGGCAGTCATCTACAGGTGACCTCAGATTTGGGTGGAGGTGGCTTGGTAAGGGATGGGGAGGCAGGATACCAATAGCATCTGCTACACGAAGTAAAACCCATGGTATATTGATGCCATGCATTTGAAATATTCCGGTATTTTGGATCCATGCTAAATGAACCCAGGTCACGTTAATTTTTACCTTATCTCAGGAATTATCTAGCTCTTCCATCCTCACTGTCACCATGTGGTTTAGGGCACCATCATCTTTCCACCAGATCAATGCCACAATCTTAAATAGTCTCTCTGCTTCCTGTCTTGCTTACCTTTAGTCAGTTCTCCATCCAGCTGCTAAAAGGAGCTTTCTAAATGGAAATAAAATCATGCCAGTCCCTTTTTAAAATTTTTTCAACTACTCGTTAAATTCTACTCTTTAATGGTATTGTAATATGGTTTGTGATCTGCCTCCTTTCGGGCCTTTGCCCCCTCATAATTCTCATGGAACTCTAGGTCACAGAATCAGGCATTCTCGTTTTCCCATCTCCAACCCCACCTCTACGCTCCCCCTGTCTTTCTCTTCCAGCTCTCCCCTCAAACACTTTTGCTTCCAGACTTTTATGCACACAATCCTTTCTCTGCCTTTTCCCCTTCCCTCACCCCCATCTTCCTGGGCAACTAACTCATACTGACTCTTTATTTTGAGCCAAGGAAGCCTTTCCATTTCCCTAGAGCTGGTTAACTCTCCCAGTTTTGTGCTGCCACAGCACCTGCACATTTTCTTTCATAACCTCACCATGCTTTATTAGACTTATCTGTTGCATGACAATTAACCCATGGAAATATCAATCTATTTTTTCCTTGTATCTCCAGTGACTAGTAGAATACCTGGCACATAGCAGGCACTCAGTAAATACGCTTTGAATGAATAAATAAATAATTGGTCAACACTTGCTTTATATTCCCTGAAGGAAGCGTTCAGGAAGCAGAAATGAATCACAAATAAATTGACTTGCTACTTGTGTCAACTCTAATAAGAGGCTGTGGAATATAGTATCTGTGTGATCCTGGTCCTTGCTTTGTTATGGATGGGAAAATATCAAAAAGGGCTCTTGAAGTCCAGTTGATTTGCTATCTAAAAAAACAAAGATATTATGATGTGTAGAATTATTTTCTATAAACCTGATGGCCTGAACCACCCCCTTAAATGAGCAGACATCGTTCTTTATCCTATTTGTGCTGTTTTTACTTGTAAAACTGGTTAATATTGATAGACAAGAGGCCAAATAGTAAAATAGTAAAATCTCTGGCTAAATAGTAAAATCTCTGACATGCTAGAGTCAAAAAGAATGTTTTGTGGTACATAAAGAATCCTGTTTCTGCTCAAGGCAGATATGTATTTTTAGTTTGGGCTTAATCTGAAAGCTACTCTTTCTGTCCCCAAAGAGCAGAATGTCAGATGCTTTTCCACTGAAGCAGAGGAGGTAAAATACAGACGCTTTCAATGAGAGAAATACAGAGATGGAAAATAAGACCAAAGAGGGAGAAACCATGCCCGAGACAAGGAGCAACCAGCAGCGAGAGTTAGAACTACTCTTAGAAATAGTTGATGAAGCCTCTGCATTTAAAGTTATAACTGATTATTCATCAAGGGGCTGGAAAGTTTCTACCAGTTGTGTTAAAGCAGCCCTGCTAGGAAGACTGTTTCATCACAGAATTTTGTTGAGAAGAGGCTCATCAGAACCTGTATAAGCTGTGAAGATTGCATATCCAAAGCAGATCACATACAGAGCATATATCGTATAAATTATTATGAATTCATCCATAGAAAACTGTGTGGTGACAAATGCAAGGTCATTATTAGCTACAGCCAGCACCCATGACTCTCTTCTTAATGGTACCCCAATTTTCATTTAATTGGCCACTATTCCCCAACATAACCCACTTATTTGGGGGAATAGGAAGCTTAAGTCATCAGCATGTTACGTTTTCCTGGCCCAGCATTGGCTCTTTGCTGGTCATATGGTCTAAGTGATCAAAACAGAGCAAACCTTCTAACTTTTGCATGGGATTTCTGGACAAAAGCATTTTCTCTCCTCCTCTGGACCTGTGAATGTGTGATCTGAGAAGTTATAAGTATCTCATGATTTGAGATCAAGAGGAATAAGACAGAGCCAGAGTTATGGGATAAAACCACCTGATTATTATATTGCCTCTCGAGTCTTCCATATACACAAGCCAATTGATTTCTGATTGTTTAAGCTAGTTAATGTTCATTTTTCATTTACCTACTACCAAAAATATTCCAACATGGTTCACTTATATATTGAGTACTAAAAATTGTGAAAATTCTTTTGAGAGTAAAGCATATGTAAGGAAGAAAACCAACATATGATTCATTCATTCAATAAATATTTACTGAGAGTCTATTATGTACCAAGCTCTATTCTAGCCTCTGGTATACAAAGGCCAATGAGACAGATGGGAATACAGATAATTAAACTAGCAAATACAACATGGAGTGCTAACAGTAAGTACGGGCTACTTGTGGGCACATAATAAGACCATATTATCTTGTTTAGGAGATGCAGGGCAGGCTTCTCAGCAGGAGGGAAATTTCTTGTAAGACTTTAAAAATTAGCTTGTGTATGTGTGCATGCACACACATGCACATTGAGGGAATTCCCAGCACAGGAAACAAATAGTGTGTAGAAAAACTCAGAAATAAGAGTCGAAGGACCTGAAAGAAATTCGATCTTGTTAAAACACAGATATGGAGAGCTGGAGAAGGTTGTAGTGTGAGACCAAGCAAGAAAGGTAGAAAGGAGTGGATCAAGAAGAGCTCATGTTAAGGAGTTGAGACAATGCTGGGAGCCATAAGAAGGTATCGAACGGTATGAAGCAGAGGAATGACACAATCTAATTCACCATCTTGTTGACCCAAGAAAGACAACCTGGAAGTAATAAACTAGCAGAGTGACAAATTCAAGACCAGTGGAGGGAATTATTAAAAATGCAGGAGTTAGGGAAATGAGATTATTAGGATTAAAGTAGTATTGTACAGATTTGACAGAGGAAGTTGGAGAGTGAGCACAGGAGTAAAAGGGAAAAGGTTTGGAAAGAGATGCACAAAGGAGGGATGGAAGAGCAGGGCAGAGCCACGCAGGTTGGGAGAAACAGAGCACTGAGTGGTTATCCCTGGAGTCACCTTGTTTTTGGAGAGAAACAAGTCAGTTTGTCAAATGCAAGCCAGTTGTCACTGTGATGCAATTACAGATTCACACCATGATGAATGCATTTGATTTAGACTGTTGCTCAAGTTAAAAAATAGTTTTCTTCACTTCGCTCATTCTCTCTATTGAATAGATAATTCTTTACAAATGTATACCTATCTACATGCATTGCACATTATCTAGAAGACAGCTGAGAAAGCCACTTTAGTTTTATCATGTTTAAATAGTTATGACGTTGGCTTGTGTAGGTTTTTCTTCTTGTTTCTATTCTATGGGCAGGGGTTGTAGTAGAAGGAGTGGAGATCTTAGATTTATTTAATCCTTGGACTGAATTTTGACTATCCCCACTTATTGGCTGTGGAGTGTTAGGAAAATTACTTAATCTCTCCATGCCTCCATTTTCTTATATCTTAAAAAGAAATGACTATTCTTGAATCAATTTGCCATTGATATATCACAAACCACCTCCAAAACCCAGTGGCTTAAAATAACAAGCATTTATTAGCTCACAATTTTCCCCCAGGCTCAGCTGTTTTGGGTATCGCTCATTTATGTGTTTATGGCCAACTGAGGGTTGGGTGGGAGCTGCTTTGCTGATCTTGCCTGGGCTGTCTCACATGTCTGGGCTTCAGCTGTAATGGCTCATCACTGGCCCATCTCTCACTCGTCCTCTAACAAGATAGCCTTTGCTTGTTCTCATGGAGGCCGGGTGGAATGTGCCAGACCTCTTAACATTCTAGGCTCAGATCTGGCTCCACATCACTTCTGCTGCTTTCTCTTGGCCAAACCAAGTTACAAGGCCAGCCTTGTGATTCAAGAGGGTGGAGAAAGACTCCCTTACTTGATGGGAAGAGCTGCAGAGGCACGTCTCAGGGGGTGGGGATGGAGGGAGGGGAAGAACAGTGATCATTTTTGGAATCTCCCACACGGTTACTCTGCACAGGTGGGAGAAATCGAGGAGAACATACTGTAAGGGCTAGTATAGTGTCTGGTGCACATATGCTCAGCACCTGGTAATGTCTCCCTTCCTACAAAGACAACAGTTAGATCAGACACGATGTAGATCCCCCACAGCATGCTGCTACAGGGGGAGGTGGTAGAAACAGAGCAGATAAACTTTTTAATCTATGCCTCAGCATTATGTGTGCCTTTCCCAACCGGCAACTGTTTTTAAAAAAGATTTTCAAAAGAGCAAAATTATAGGCCTTGCTTTTAGAAAAAGTAGGCAATGTGGTCTCTCTCTTGCTCTTCTTTCTTTTTTTCCCCAAGAATACCCTCAGAATGATAGGACTTCACCTTCTCTTCTCTAGAGGAACAATGCGTTATTTTGGTTTGCCTTTGATCACCCGTGATTCACTTTAAAGGCAGCGCTGCTGGAAAAACGCAGAGTGGAGTTGCAATCAGAAAAATGACTATGTAAAAAATGGCATGCTCTGACTTTCTGTCTTTGTTTCTCAGAAGGTTTTTGGAGTTTTGTGTCTTTTTTTTTTTTTTTTTTTTTTTTTTTGGTCATTTCTTCATTCCTTTGCCAGTTGAGAACCAGCCAGGCTAGGGAAAGGTGGGCATTTCTCATCAAGAGTTAACTGGGGAGTGTCTTCCTGTGGAATTTGCCAAGAAGACATTTGACCGAAAGATGACAAGCAGATAAAGTAAGGTTTTTACTTACAAAATAGGCCAAAATGATGGATTAAGTTAAATTATCATTCTGGTAACATCACAAAATGTATCAAAAACCTGAAAATTATACAGAGTTTTCACCTCAAGTAGTCTAACTTTATCCTAAGAAAACAAGTGAGAAAGTTGTGTGTGTGTATGTGTGGTGTGTATGTTTAAAATAAGTCTTTAATTTGGGATAATTTTAGATTTACAGAAAAGTTGTGAAGCTAGTACAGAGAATTTCCATATCTTCTCACCCATTTTCTCCTAGTGTTAACATATTATATTACCATGGAACATTTGTCACAAACCAGCAGTGGTATATTATTATTATATTATATTATGGTAAACTCTCGACTTCGTTTGGATTTCACCAGTTTTCCCATTAATATCCTCTTTCTGTGCTAGGATCCAATCTAGGGCACCACATTACATTTATTGTCATGTTTCAATATCCTCCTCTCTGTGATAGTTTCTCTGTCTTTCCTTTTTTTTCTTTTTTCTTTTTTTTAAAGATGTTGTCAGTTTTGAGGAGGACTGGTGAGGTATTTTATATAATGTCCCTCAATTTGGAGCACCTGGGTGGTTCAGTCAGTTAAGTGTCTGACTCTTGATTTCTGCTTAGGTCATGATCCTAAGATTATGAGATCAAGCCCCTTATTGGGCCCCATGCTCACTGGGGAGTCTGCTTGAGATTCTCTCTCTCCTTCTGCCCCTCCCCACCACTCACACTCTCTCTCTCTCTCAAAAAATTAAAAAAAAAATGTCCCTCAATTTGTGTTTGATATTTTTCTTATGATTAGACTGGGATTATGGATTTTTGGGAAGAATACCATGGAGGTGCACTTTTTGGTATTCTTGTCATATTACATCAGGGTACATGATATAAATGCTCACTGAAGCATTATGTACAATAGTGGGAAATTGGAAACAAATGCCCCAAGAGGATTAGTTTAACATATTTTGTCACACCCATATATGGGGATAGTTCATAGCCATTATAAATTATGATGTATGTTAATATTTTGATTTTTTATTTATTTTATGATTTTATTTATTTACTTGACAGAGAGAGTGCACAAGCAGAGGGAGCTGCAGAGGAAGAGGGAGAAGCAGACTCCCCACTGAGCAAGGAGCCTGGGGTGGGGCGTGATCCCAGGACTCTGGGATTGTGACCTGAGCCAAACGCAGACGTTTAACTAACTGAGCCACCCAGGCGCCCCATTATTTTTAGATATTACCTATATGAAAATGTATGTTGCAAAGCAGGATATATAGTAAGATTGAATTTCATAATTAAAAATATCTTTATCTATACATGGTTTGGAAACTCTGCATACTGCCCCACAAGAGCCCTATGAGGAAGACACTTCCGTTCTAGAATCGGGCCCTGAGGGCCTTATGGCCTGGCCCACTCCTTTAATAGCAGTGTACCTTCCTCCCATAGGAGCCGGTGTCCACTGCCATACAGGGTCCACCCTGTGACTCAGGAAGCAGGTGGCCTTTCTGGGGCAACTGTACACATCAGAAAGTTATATCCCAGCAGAAGGAGTACATGTTTTTCAAAGGTACAATGTACACAATGGCACTAGTGATGTCTCCTAGAATTATAGCAACGAGTAAACAAGGTAACACAGACAGACAACATGTATGAAAATATTTGACCCAAAAGGTAACTATTCATGCTGGCCAACCCTGAAGAATTATTAAGAAAACAGAAGCAATAGGAAGAGCAAGTCTTATGAGGGAAGGGATTCTGCTGAGGCTAATCCTGTTCTTTAAATCTCCTTTGTGGACATTTGGATTCACTCTTCCAGAAATAACACTCTGGTGGTTGCCTGAGCTCAGTGCCCAGAGGTCTTTTTTATCATTGATGTTAATGGGAGCAGATCTTGTCTTTAGTCTATGGGATGGAAGTAAACTCCCATTTAGGGGGTTCCTGTGGATTATCCCTGTGGGGTTCATTTTCTGTTCTGTTTTGCCCTGGATTATATGATCCTGAAGAACGAGGGCAATGTGTTTGTCAACTCCAGCACCTAAGAGGGTGTTTGGCACAGGCTAGATACTCAAAATGTGTTAAATTAATAAAAATAACAAGATAAGTCCTCTGTCCTGTTGAAGGCTCCTCACATCCCTTTCATCCTTCCTTTCTCTTTCTCCCTTTAAGGAGTTTGGTGTGGTGTAACTGCCTCTCTTGTCCAAACTCTTAAAACTGACCATTAAGAATACAAATAAATTTTCTACCTCCGGGCCTTTGCACTTGCTGTCCCCCCTTCCTGGGATACCCTTCTCCCTGGTCTGCATGCTGCTCATTTCTTACTTTTTAGTTCTCAGCTCGAATGTTCTCTCTGTAGAGGGTCCTTTTTTGACAACCCTATTTAAAGAAGTTTTTCCCAGTTACTCCTGTCTCATCACCCTTTTTCTTTCTTTCACAAGGCTTATTATAATCTATAATTATTCTTCCTTTTCTTTTTTTCTCTTTCATTCTCCCCTCTCCCTCTCAATCTCATTTTCTTTTTCATTTCCTGTCTCCCCAACTTGACTGACAACTCCATGAGGGCAGAGACCTTTGTAGTCCAGTCCATCATAGTATCCGTAACACTACAATAGTGCTCAATAAATATCCAGTGAATGAATTCAATGAACAGACACCTTGCTCTAGGATGTCCCCAACTCTAGTATTTTCCCTCTCTAATCTGCCTCAATTTAACACTAATATCTGATCGCCACTACCTGCTCAACATTCTTCAAGTGTCTTCTGGCTGATTTTTAAATGTTTGGATTTCACAGAACGGATCGAAAAACACATTTCTTGGGTTGTCCTTGGCTCATAAGTACCTACATTTTACCAGGTAAGGACATTTAAAAAAGTGACAAGCCAGGGCGCCTGGGTGGCTCAGCTGGTTAAGTATCTGACTCTTGATCTCAGCTCAGGCCTTGATCTCAGGCTTGGGAGTTCAGGCCCCATGTTGGGCTCCATGCTAGATGTGGAGCCTACTTGAGAAAAAAAACAATGGTTAACACCTCCAAACACTCGGTGATAAGACTATAGTGACTAAGATTTAAATGAAAAAAGAAATGAAGAGATCATCTCAAAAATTTAGCTGTTCAAAAAACTTCTCATTTCACTGTGGATTAAGGAAAATTTTGGAAACTCTTTCAAGATTTGGGAATAAATGACTCGGAATAAAATCAAGTCTCTCTAAGTCAGTCTTACATGGCCCTTTGTACAGGCCCAGCTTGCTTGTTTGCTCAGTCCTTGCTCCTTTGCCCCCCTTTTTGCCCCAGATGTAGTGGATTACCCAGTTACCTTGATCAGGCCATGCCCACTCTTGACTTGGAGGCTTTGTGTTGTTTCCTTAGCTTTTTGCTCTATACCTGTCTGGTCAATTTCTATAGCTTATGAAGATAAATATTATTAGTCTTTTTTTGTGGTGGAAAAAAAATCAAAACCATGAGAAAAGTGACATAGAGAATG
The DNA here is from genome assembly GCA_028534135.1 of Potos flavus. Classification (NCBI taxonomy): domain Eukaryota; kingdom Metazoa; phylum Chordata; class Mammalia; order Carnivora; family Procyonidae; genus Potos; species Potos flavus. The sequence goes on along the minus strand of CM052898.1, from coordinate 76,977,214 downwards.
GAATGGGAGCCTTGACATAAGCACATATGGACCAGAATCTGATGACACTCACCAGGAGAATTTCATTATGCAGTTGTGGCCAGAGCCAAGTGGCCTGGATTTGAAACTCCTCTCTATAACTAACTAGCTATGTAGATTTTGACAAGGTACTCCGTCTCAGCCTTGGTTTGTTAATGCAAACAAGACAAAACAAAAAAGATGTGATATTCACCTTGTTAGGTTGCCCTGAGACTTAAATATGGTAATGTTGTTAAATCATTGAGCTAAGTTTCTGACACGTAGAACAGGCTCACATATTATTTTCTTTTTCTCTAGACATTTTTATCAACCTCTTCTTCAGGAAAATGAAGAGCAAAGCTGTTCTTCAGCCAAACTATAAAATATGGGATAATTATTTAGGGTACCATTAATGTCTCATTTCCTCCCTTTCGGCCCATTTGGCATATTGAATTGAATGATTAATAATTATCTCGTTGTGGGTACATACATTTTTTGTTTCTTTTAGCCAAGATCTTGTCCTGTACTCTGTCCAAAGTAAAGGAAACTGGAAAGAAAATTGTTTATCCAGTCATTAATAGAAAATTGTCCAGGTGAGTTTCTGAGGGTATATCAGTTAGAAATAATACTTGGCTGTATAAAAAGCTGAAAACAGTGGCTCATATCAATTGGTAGCTTTATTTTTCTCATAATAAAATTGGTGATAATGTGGTTGACTTCATGTCACCAAAGACCCAGGGTCCTTTTATCTTTCTGCTTAGGCTGCCTTGGCAAATATTGCTGCTTCATAGTTACATGATGGCTGACCTACCATCACCTTGAGGCAGAAAGAAGGGTGGGGTAAGCAGGTAAGAAAATAAAGGTACATGTCAACTGAGTCAGTACGTTCTTCACTTGTAAGACTGTCATAGAAACTGTCCTATAACTTCCACTGCCATGTCAGTAGCTGGACCAGTGTTGCACAGCAAAACTTTCTGTGATGATGGAAATGCTCTGTATCTGATCTGAGATGGTTAGCCATTTGTGACTATTAGCATTTAAAATGTGGCTAGTATGACAGCGAAGGGAGCCATCAACAAAACAAAAAGGCAACCTACAAGGGGCGCCTGGGTGGCTCAGTTGATTAAGCATCTGACTCTCGCTTTCTGCTCAGTTCATAATCTCAGGGTTGCAAGATCAAGCCTTACACTGGGCTCTGCACTGGGCATGGTGCCTGCTTAAGATTCTCTCTCTCTTGTTTGTGCACACTCTGTCTCTGGGGAAAAAAAAATTAAAAAAGGAAAAAGGCAACCTACTGAATGGGAGAAGATATTTGCAAATGATATATCCAATAAGGGGTTAATATCCAAAATATATAAAGAACTTATACAACTCAATACAAAAACAAACAAAAAAAAATCTGATTATAAAGTGGGCAGAGAATACAAATAGATATTTTCCCAAAGACATACAGATGGCCAACAGACACATGAAAAGATGCTCAACGTCACTAATCATCAGAGAAATGTAAATCAAAACCACAATAAGATATTACCTTACACATGCCAGAATGCCTAAAATGAAAAAGACAAGAAATAATGAGTGTTGGCAAGAATGTGGAGAAAAAGAGACCCTCATGCCCTAGTGGGGGGAACGTAAATTGGTGCGGCCACTGTGAAAAACAGTATGAAGTATCTTCAAAAGATAAAAAATAGAAATACCATATGATCCAATGATTCCACTACTGAGCATTTACCTGAACAAAACGAAAGCACTAATTTGAAAAAGGTATATGTACCCCTATGTTCACTGCAGCATTGTTTACAATAGCCAAGATATGGAAGCAGCCTACGTGCCCATCAATAAAGGATGGATAAGGAGGATGTCACACACAGAGAGGTATTACACAGCCATACAAAAGGATGAGATCTTGTGATGGATGGACCTAGAGGGTATTATGCTAAATGAAATAAGTCAAACTGAGAAAAATATCATAGGATTTCACTCGTGCGAATCTAAAAAACAAAACAAGTAAACAATAAAGCAGAATCAGATGTATAAATACACAGAAGAAACTGATGGTTGCCAGAGGAAAGGGGGGTATGGGCATGGGGATAATTGGTGAAGGGGAGAGGGAGATACAGGTTTCTAATTATTGAGTGAATACATCATGGCAATAAAAGGCACAGCATAGGGAATATAATCAGTGATATTATGATAACATATAGTGACAGGTGGTAGGTAGGTACACTTGTGATGGGCATAGCATAATGTTTAGAGATATTGAATCGCTGTGCTGTATACCTGAAACTAATGTAACATTGTGTGTCAACTATACTTAAATGAACAAAAAAATAGGAAGAAATTGACCCTGCTGGACCTCGATTGGAGACACCCATCCTACAGAACTGTGAGAAAATAAATTTCTTGTTGTTGAAGCCAAAAATAAAAAAATTTAAATACGTGGCTAGGATGACTGAGGAAATGAACTTTTCGTTTTACTTTATTTAAGTGGATTTTAATACATTTACATTTAGTTACATGTGTCTGGTGGCTACCATATTAGTGCAGGGCTGGACCTTTGTCACATGACTATCCTATCTGCAAGAAAGGCTGAGTAATGCGGGTTCGGGGCCGAGCATGTTGCCACCTCCCACAAAATTGTGCTCCTCTTCATAGGGAAAACCAAACAAACAAAAATGATTACAGGGTAGGCAGATAGCAGTCTCTGCAACAGAGTGATAGATACATGCTAACACTCCTTACACCCGAAAGAATGGAGTCTTAATGAGTTTATCAAAAACGTGAGGAGTGTGTGGCTGGGCAGACATTATGTGGCTAAAAAGCAGAATCCCAGAGCTAGAGTTCAGGTCAAATACCTTCTTTTCATCATGAGGAGACTGAGGCTTAGAGGGGTGAGTGAGAGGCTTAATTAAGACACAAATGGGATAACCTGCTCTGAAATAATAGCTCATTTAGTGTCCTTTCAAATGTCACCTGTGGTAAAATGCAAACCCTCAGAAAATGCTCTCTGCCTCTTTTTTTTTTTTAATGTAATGAAGAAAAGCTAGAGGGATTTTGATGCCATCTATTGGTAGACAAAAGTATAAGGCACCTCGTCATAGCATAGCTTGTTACTGATGGGTGAGGCCCCAGAGGTCATACAGGGTGCCATCTAGAAGAATCACAGGGGAAGGTCTGATCCCCGTGTCAGCTTGGAACTTGTGTATCACTTCTCTCCTGACTCTTAGCATCCTCGAAGGGCTTTCTTAGAGCTTTCCTTTCTGCTTTCCAGTAATACAACCTGTCTCAGGCATATACAGGAACACAGAGGAAGACCTATCAGTCAGTTCTCAAACTCACACGAAAAAGAAAAAAAGAACACATTTTTCTGAGCTATAAATAACCCTGGGGGGAAATGCAAGGTTTTTAGTTGATCCAAAGCCACAAAAATAAATCCTGTTATTTCCAGCCATCCCTTTGACTCGTTGAGTATGTAACCATCCTACAGCTTGAAAGAAAAAAAAGAAAACAGGAATTCAATTTCAAAACAAAATGCTCACCCTGACTCACTCAGGGAAGGATCCAGGGTTTTTAATGTAGGGCAGTGACTCTCTGCCTGTTTTTCCCTTTCATCATCTGCTTCCCTTAAAAAATGGTATCAACTGCATTGGTAAGAATCCACGTTTCTTCCCTTTTGTTCCCTGGCTCCATTCCAGCATTTCTCTTGTCACACTGATGGGTGGGGTGCCTTTCATATTGGCATAGGACAGTGAGCGGATGTCTCCCCTTATGTTATCAGACGGAGACCCGGCGAGGGGATCTACTCAGAACTGGAGCCTCCTTCGCGGCTTGGGAACACCAGTGGCACCGTAACTTTGTGGCTTGGATTTAGATAATTTTGACGATGGCTGTGGAACCCAGCAGCTCAGAATCCACGAAAAGGAGAGTTGGAAGGAGGTGAGTGATATAGATAATGGGATGTCGATGTCACAATTGTTGAAGGGACTCCGGCTGGTGAGCAACTTGCTGTGGGGGCAGTAAATGCAACCATAGTTTATTCGCGGGTTATAGATCCTCATTTACAGAAATGAGCTGTTGATTTCATATGAGAGGTGGGAGTAAATTCTCCTTTACGTGCCCTGCGAAGAGTCTCTTTGAATTTACCTTCAGTGTCATGCCTTGGGGAAAAAAAATCCAAGTTTCTGGAAAAAAGCCGCATGTAGGTTCTGCACATTGGCTTGCAGGCGACTGTTTGTTTCTAATTAGGGAGCTGAAGCCGGCTGGCAGGGGAAACCATATTTGTCATAAGTTGTGGCATTGCATTTAGTTTGTGTGTCTGTGCTTTTAACATGGGGGCCACGGATGATTGGATTGGATTCTTCCCTATGGGTTCTGACTCTGTTCTTCTCCTTGGTTCATGTGTTCAGCCAATCTGCCTTGTCCCTTCAGAGCCTGCTTTCATTAATACTCCCTGGTCTCTCATTAACTAGTTGTGTTCCCTAGTCTGGGCTTTCTGACCACCCAAATCCTGCGTTTGTTGTAGATATCATGAAACCTACATGGGCAGATTGTTGAGAAAATTAGAGGGGATGGTCAATAGAGTGCCTAACAGATTGCCTGGAAATAGTACATGCTTAGCACACCTCAAAAATCAGAGGTTTGTGTTAAATGATCTCTAAGGTGTCTTTTTTTAATTTAACAAATGTTTATTGACTTACCTGCTAAGTGACAGATGTCAAACTAGGCATCAGGGTCACAATCACAAACAAGACAACAAAACAGACCTTCGCTTCATGGGATTACATTTCAGGGAACAAAATCAACAGGCAAAGAAATGCATAATCACTTTCTTTTTTTCCTCCTTCATCTTTGTAACTTCAATCCAGCTCAAACTTCCAAGTTCACTTCCGAGGCTACTTCTTAATTAAACCTGAAATACTTTCTGACTTAATATCTTCATATTTAGTAAACATAGGCTGATTTTTGCCTGCTCAGCATCCATTCTCCCTATTCCCAGTAGGAAGATCTTGAAACTATAATGGAGAACCATCCCTATGTTTCACTCTGAGTTGACGTGGATCAGGTGGTGGCCCATCTGGCTCCAGGAGTGCGATAGAGCACACGGAATGCTCCCAGACACTGTGGAAGGCCTGGTGCTTCAGTGCGATCCCATATCCTGGGGTGCATTGATTGGCTTATGTTTAGCCACATGACCCAAGTTTTTCAAATCAAAGTGAATCAAAGGAGCTTCCATGTACAGGCAAGCTCCCTAAGATCCTAGGGTCAATGTTTAGTGTTATCCTACTTCAGAAGGTCTTGAGAGGTGAGCTGAAGGAAGAAATATATTATTGTTTTTTTCTTTCTGAAGACTCTTCTCCTACATCCTCAAACATCTTCCTAATTGCCTTGATAGAACCATTAGTGGGGACACCTGCTCCTTATGCATTATTTTTCTGTCTCTGCCCCTTGAAATTGAGAACTCAGTGGTTGGTGAAAAATTCTTGGCTGATAACCTCTTCACATGACGAGCGGTCTTATTAAGAGGATGGGGAGGAAGAGCCACCTGTCTCTCTGCATTCCTGTCCATATTATATTGTAACATCTTCCATGTCATCCCAATGTCAGAAACAGCCTTTTTTCTAACCCTTGTGGACTTTGAAGTCCAGTATGTGATTCTGACGATACCCGAGAGATATGGTGTGGCAATATGCTGACAAAATAGTTGTCTAGGTTATCTGCTGTTACAGAAACAACCAGACACAGTGCACAGTAAGTCTTTCTATTGCTCCTTTATCTGAATTTGACTTTGAATAAGTTTTGGAACAGGAAAGCCATACTCGCTTCCTAAAGTGCTTCATGACATGCGGCAGTGGTTACCCCTTACATAAGACAGCATGTTTCTATATATTTTGTTTGTTTGTTTGTTTCTATATATTTTTAAACATAATACTTTCTACGTTAATTTCTTTATCTTATACTTATTTGTGAGGTGGAATTCAGGTACACGTGTGATGAAGAAAAGCTTCCTCCATTCAATTATTCATGCATTTATTTACTAAAAAAAAAATAAATATTCGCCTCCTACCGTATGCCAGGCACTTTTGTGAGACCCTGAAGATACGGAAGTGGGCAATATCATATCTTCATCTTTGGTGGCAGTTGAGCATCCATTCAAGAAGTTTCCTTGCCTGTGTGCAAAAAGAAGTATCACTCCCACCCCCTCCCAGATATTATCGCTTTATTCTGAAGTGGAGATGAGATCTAAGCATTTGGAGAACTCAGTTACGGTCCCCAGGAACCCGGCGTGAGCGACAGAGCCCGGCGGGCAGCATGCCCCCCCATCCAGTGCCAGCGCTGGGCGGGGCCGCGCAGTCCCGGTTCCCGGGGCAGGGCTCGCCTCCGCCGGAACCCCCCAGGGGGCGCTCGCGCCGAGGTTTCCCAACTAGTATCTCGCCGGTTGCCGGGCGCATGGGTTTCGTCAGAAGGTGGAAACCTCTCTGAGAAGCTGCCATCTCCCCACCACCCTCGCGTCCCGGTCTCTTCCTCCCTTCCTTCCTCCCGTCTCCTCTCCGTTCCCTCCCGCTTCCTCCCCGTACCTTCCACTTACTCTCTGAGTTTCCTGAGAGCTCAGCCTCCACCTCCAACATTTTCACCCTTTCCCCAGCCCCCACCTCCAAGGATGGAGTCCGGGTTTCCGGAGAGACCAAACTCCCCTCTCAGCATCTTTCCCGTCCGCTGTTGCTAAACTGGCCTGAGAGGACGAGGGGGGAGGGCGTCCGACCCCCCTCACACCACCACTAACTACACCACCAACCACCTCCACTCCAGAGCCGGATTCTGCATCCTAGGGGTAGGACAGACCTCGTCCCAGGCTCGATTCTCTTCTTACTCTTCGAGGTTGGCACCTCCAGGTAAGTAGATGCCAACTCTGCATTCCTGTGTTCTTGGGGCGTTACGATGGCAAAGTCCTTTGGGGCTGCTGCGTAGCAAGACCAACTTTTGAGATGCGCTGGGTTTCGCTCAGATTTGCTTGTTTATCATTGCTGTTGTTGTTTTAAGAAGCAGCTATGAGCACAGTCTTTAATCCGAGGGAACTTTCATCCCATGCATCTTGTCTTCTGCTGTCCGCCCAACTCGCCCGGGTGGGGTGGGGCGCACGGGGTGGGGAGCAAGCCCGCGGAGGGGACAGCAGCACACCCGCCGGGGATCCGGTCCTGCAAGTGGTGGCGGGGGGGATGGGGGGCATTGCTGTTTTAGAAATCGGGGAGGGGGAGGGGGAGGGGAGGAGAGTCCTGGCTGAAGTTGCAGCTTCCCCTCTGACAGTGAGAAAGCTTTGGGAAATTGTTGCGGTGGCCAGTGGCTTGACCTAGCTGCCGTTGGATTTAGCCTCAGCCTCCTTCCTCCACCCCCCTTACAATAGGTCCCAATAGTATGTAATTGTGGCCGGGCCTCTCGGGCTTAAAACTAATCAGTAGGCTTGCAAGTCCCTTGATTCAGCCGAGCCCCTCAGCGCTCCTTCTTCTGTTAGATAAAGTAGACTTGAGGGAAAGGGGGCCAGGGGTGGGACTGGAGGGACTACGGAAGAGCTAGCCACGGCCAACTAAAGAGATCGGGACCCCTTGTGGATCACAGAAGCCCGTGGATTGTTAGGGCAGAATCCAGGGAGACAATTAGGAGGTGATCCATGCCAAGTCTAAGTGTTGATGATCATCCAGTGGGGAGCTGGCTGAAATACTCTTAGGAAGATGTACTCTTTCCCTTTGAAAGAAGTGGGTGGGCTTTAAGGCTCCAGTTCCCATCCTGCCCTCCAGACCCGACTGCACCCCCTGGCGTCCTTGCAATACTGGCTTCCAGTCTCAGAATTTGGGAGGCTCCAGGAAGTATCACAGACTGCAGAGGTGATCCCTGGAGCTCGAGCTTAGGAAATGCATGCCGTGGGGGTTCCAGAGGTTGAAGGGAGGAAAGATGGGCAGAGAAGTGGTGGTGGGTGAAGTAGGGAGGGGTGAGTGTCCTGGGAAACTTTGTAAGAGAAATACCTGGCGAGAACAATCCCCCCTCTTCCCCCATCATACCTATCGACCCATTGATGCTGTAGGATTTCAGTGCCTTTTGAGGGGAGATGCCTCGTTCCTCTGCACCTGTGTTCAAAACTATGCAAAATCAACCCTCATTCTCTTGTTTCCTCTTGTTGCTTTGCCAAGGATCTTTAAAGCACTGCTCTGATTGTTCTTGGCTCACGTGGTTTTCATTTTCCTAAACAGCATTTTTGAGCTGTCCAAGGTATTTAAAGTGTCCTTAAACTGAGACTAAAGCCTAGTAGTCTTAGTGAAAAATCATCTTGACTTCAAATGAAATATTGTTTTCTCCTTGTTCCTCCCTTCGATTGCCCTCTTAACAACCCCTATTCTCAAAGATGCTTGTGGGGTGGGTTTTTGTTTTTTTATTTTTATTTTTTGCTTTACATCAGAAGAACCCCTCTTCCTAGAAAAACCAACTTTCCTAGAGCATAGATGCTTTGAATCCATGTCAATGTTTTGTAGTTAGTATACACTGGTTAAACTGCATTAGCACATCTCCCCAAGAGCCAGAAACAAACAAGAATTTTACTTATTTGATGCCCTTCAAATTTAGGAAGGTCCCAATTCTTTTTATTACTCAGCAGATAAGACAGAGCTCAGGATGGCTATTGCTGTGATTAGATAACTTCTGATGTTTTCATTTCCCTTACTAAGCTGCCATTTCTAGGTTAAATTCATTTTATTGGCTTGTCTATTTTTAAAGAGAGACGGACAGAGTTGCTCTGGCAGATCAGGGGTCTGAGCTCAGAGTAGGTCAAAGGTATTCACATATAGGGAAGTGGATCAAAATAGGAGGGCTGGCAGGGCGCCTGGGTGGCTCAGTCATTAACTGTCTGCCTTTGGCTTAGGTCATGATCCCAGGGTCCTGGGATCGAGCCCCACATCAGGCTCCCTGTTCATCAGGGAGCCTGCTTCTCCCCCTCCCATTCCCTCTGCTTGTGTTCCCTCTCTCGCTGTGTGTCTCTCTCTATCAAATAAAAAAATAAAATTAAAAAAAATAGGAGGGTTGGCAAATACAGATAGGACACCTGTGTTAATGTGCACACTAATAGAGACCAGAATCTCCTCATTTATCTCTGATGGGAAGATTCTGACAGCTTTACAACATCAAACTCAAATCACATCAAAATTAGGTGATATTCCCTGGGCATTACATAAAAGGAAGCATCAGTCCATAGCAGGAGTGGATCTTGAATCCTGGGCAGTTTTGAATGGTTGGGTGAGGAGAGCTTGCCTATAATGGGACCAAAGCTCTACTCACGTGTTACCATGTGAAAACTCTCTTGGCCATCAAACTTATACCTTTCCCATGAGTGGTCAGCCTCATTTTTATCCTTTGAGGACACACTCCTAGTATAATTTATTGGAAGCAGGCACAGATGGGGTCCAGTGAGTTTCCCAGCATGAGACAACCACTTTATTATAGTTTCTAAGTGTTTCTTTAAAAACAGTAGCTCTGAGGTTTGTGCATTGTTTTTAAATTGTACTTAAAAGACTTCCTGTTTATCTCCAGGTCTCTGGTAGCAACATGGCAAGACTTCCTGTTTATCTCCAGGTCTCTGGTAGCAACATGGCATTTTGCTTGAATCATTGATTTTTTTTTTTTTAGGGTAATCCTGCTTTTAGAGGTTTTAATTAAAAGGTCTCTTGTATTAAAGTGTTTCTTGATCTGCATGTGGATTTCTGATTAAAACATACCTCATTCCAGTTAGTAGGAAAAAAGGTGTTCACCTATTTCCGAAGAAGTTTTATGTAGTATTCCAAAAAATGGAAGATTTGATTCTTCCTATCATCAGATGATTTGAGTCCACCATGACTAAAAACCTTAAGATTTTAGTGACTATAAAAAATAACCACAGAGGGGCACCTGGGTGCCTCAGTAGGTTAAAGCCTCTGCCTTCAGCTCAGGTCATGATCTCGGGGTCCTGGGATCGAGTCCCACATTGGGCTCTCTGCTCGGCGGGGAGCCTGCTTCCCCCTCTCTCTCTGCCTGCCTCTCTGACTACTTGTGATCTCTCTCTGTCAAATAAATAAATAAAAATCTTTTTAAAAAAATAACCACAGAGAAAAAAATGGGTCAATAGTGGAAACTTTATTCTCATCTGTGTTTGAATCTTTTGGAACCCAACTGAATGTTTTCATATGGTTTGCACCAAGCCTTTTTATGTACCTTGAAACATAACACTCTGGATCATTATGACCACCTTTATTCATATAAGGATTCTTCCATTTGGAGGCAAATGTGTTGGAAGTGAACAGTTGATGTCATGTGTCATTAATGCCCTGCACTTTCAGGGGGATCTGAATCCAGAACAAAGAGTGAGAAGGGCACTTTGATGGCATCAACCTGACAGATTGGGAAAAAGGCTGTACATTAATTGGGAAAGTCACTTCGTGAGTCTTTGTATTTTTTCACCAGAGATATGGCCAGAAGATCTGTATTTCATTCATTTTGAAGAAGAGAAAGGCTAAATTTGTTCTCTATGTTTGATCTTTCCATTTTTGTTTTGTTAATATTTTAAAACAAAACAAAAACCCCTTTGGATCCATGTGGTCACCCAAAGTCATATTGCCTTGGCAACGGTAGCCAGTACCCCAGAATCACAAAATACCAAGACAGGAAATTGAAAATGCATTTAAAATAAAAATGTCACATGGTTCAAGACCATTCTATAGTGCATCAGAACTGACCTTCCAGCCTATAATAATAGAGTTGCATTTCACTCTGCCTTTCTCCTGGTTGAATGTAGATGATAAAGAACAGATTACAGGACTTTAATTCTTTTTCAGGATGTCCTAAAATTTCTATAGTGGTTTTTCTTCTGAGGGAAGCATGTTATATAAATAAGTGGATTGGAGTTACAAATCCATTCTTTGAATAAGGTGTTTATGTGGAGGTTGGTGGCAGTCCAAAATCGAGCTCAATAAATGGATCAGGCTTGCTGTGCTGTCTTTTGTATGATATTGGAAGTAGATGGTAGATAGTAAGGCCTCAATTAGCACTAAATTCACTGTGTGGATATCTGCTAACACGTGTGACTGCATAATAAAGACATCATAGTGCCTGCATATATTTTCTGTCTTTTTTGCACCAGGAATCTCATTTGTGCGGGAGCTTTCTGTTCCGTCTATGAATTACTAAATATATATGATATAGTATATGTTTTTCCTAAGTTGGCAAAGCCCGGAAAGTCCTTTCTCTGGCTCTTGTGTTCTTTGGAAAGCTTCTTGACAACCACTAGCTTTTAGGTCAGTAAATATTGAAGGCTTGAAGGCCAGTTTTGAAAAGTCGGAGAGGGGCGCCTGGGTGGTTCAGTGGATTTAAAGCCTCTGCCTTCGGCTGAGGTCATGATCTCAGGGTCCTGGGATCGAGCCCCTCATCAGGCTCTCTGCTCAGCAGGGATTCCTGCTTCCCCCTCTCTCTCTGACTGCCTCTCTGCCTACTTGTGGTCTCACTCTCTGTCAAATAAATAAATAAAATCTTTAAAAAAAAAAAAGTCGAAGAGAGTGGTAAGGATGTCCTATTTGGAAATGTTTATTCCAGTTCTCTGATTTTAGTACACTCTTGGGTGTGGGGGAGCCAACTTAGAGTTGGCCTGTGGTGGGCTCGTTTCTAAACTGTGAGTGACAACTTTATCGCTTTGAATCTGTGACTCTTCGAACTGGAAGAGAGCTTGGGGATCATCTCTTGACTCCAGCTATTTAATCTGACAGATGTGGAAACTAAACTTCAGAGAGGTGACTTGCTCAAGATCAGGGGACTCACTCCACCACCCCCTCCCCCATGATCCTTTCTCTTTATAGAGACTCAAGTTCCCTGGAGATAATTACTGTGGTGGTGCCAGTCTCTGGTGCCACGGACACTGATAATTTTTACTGAGTTGAGGATAGTGGGGTGGGTGGCTTCTGCCTCCACTGGAGTGTTTTGGGGAGCAGGCTTAGGACTTACAACTTTGCACTCTCTTGGAGCCAATGCAATATTTACCCAGTGGATGTGATTAAATTTGTACAAAATCATTGTCTGCAGCCATTTCGGTTAATGTGCATGTTTTGTGAAAAATTGTTCATGCACAGTCTTAGTTTTCTATTTTAAATGTCATAATTGAATCAATAAAATAAACAAAGAGAGTTTATGAGCATTTACACTTCCAGGAACTCACAGGGGGAATCTTTTATTCTGTTTTCAATTAAAGGTCCATTCAGAAAGAACAAACTCTAAAATGTTTTTTCCGTCTTTGGCTCAAAATATAATATTTCTAACTTTGTATTTCTTATTGCTTAAAAGACTAGAAACATTTCTCCTTGGAAACATCAGAGGAAAAATACAGTATTTCAGGTTAAGCCTGGAAACCTTCTCAGGCTTAAGGTGTATTGACTCAAAGACCTTCCTTATGGAAGAGATTTCAAGCCTCCGCGGGACAATTCATTGCACTTTGAGGGAGAGGAGGAACAAAATTAGGCTAGCTGGGGTCTAAGGTGAGGGCCCGCCCCTGGTAGCTGTTGAGGCAAGGGGGAAGGGCTGGAGAGAGTTAGCTTTAGAGTGGACGGTCGCTAGAGGGCGCCGGAGCACCGGCAGAGCCCACCTCCTGGGACCATGAACCCGACTTCCAGGCTTAGAGATGGGGTTTAACTGAACCCCAAAGGTGTGCTCAGATATGAAGTATTGGTTTTCCCGGCGGCTCTTACTCTCCAGTCCAGATTGCCTCGCTACAGAGAGAAGACGAAAGACGTTGCCTTCAGAATCTGGTGGGGGCGCTTCCAGTGCTCGCTTGGGTTGCCCAGTAATTGGACAGCCTGCCTGCTCTTAGGATTCAGCGTGATGGTATGTCCTGAGTCTGACCACTTCTTCACACTGGGGCATCTTACTAGTGGAAGAACTCTGGATTCAGAAATACCTGGTTTGAATTTGGGGCTTACAGTTTTCAAGCTGCAGACAGAGTAAATTACTTCACCTGCATGAGTGTTAGCATCCAGAAAATGGGGCTGGTAGTAGTTGTGAATGTGGAATGTTTAACAGGGTCCAGTATTTTAGTGGGCAGGCAAATGCTAGCTCCTGTGTCCCTTAAGAGTTCCCCCAAAACTTCATCCTTTCCTTTCCATCTGAGCTTCTTCCTCCCCTCTCCACACCCCCACTCCCTCAGCAGGAGGGTCTCATTTATCCCTCTGTTGAATAATAATTAATCACAGCCTTTAAGCCAAAACCTGTGTTAGGCACTGGGGATAAATGTGATGTTCGTATCTTTGGAAGTGGCAGGCTTGAGGAGTAGACAAGTGCATGAGAACAGATATTGAAACTCATGGAAGTTAAGTGTGAGGAGAGAGATGAGCAAGTTTTGTGGGTTGAGAGATACGGGAATCAATCGCTTTGTCTTAGAGAACCTGGGGAATGGTCACTCAAGCCCTTTATAGTCAGGTGTTTTTGCTTCTCCCTGGATATCAAGGAACCTGGTCTGGGGAGGGTGATTCTGCGGGAGAGGCAGGAGCAGGGTCCGGGGAAATCTCACTCAGTGTGCACTTAGGTTTGTGTGTCTGTTTAGGAGTGCTGACAGAGGCTCTTAAATCCAATCAGCTCGTACCACCACCCTGTTTATTTTAGCTTCATCTATATCATAAGATACAAGATATATAATTCACTTAATCCACTTAAACAGGAAAGTGATTTTTAAAGGAAACATGAAAGAAGTATAACAACACAGTAAGGACCTCATCACTAAGGGGTGGGTCTGGAATAATCTGAATAAGGATTCTGTCTTTTAAAATATTGAAAGGTGTATTCAATATAAATAGCAATAAAAATGAAAAATAATAAGGGTCATAGTAGAATGGTTAAAAGAAATGTTTTATCATTATCCTTCAAGTGACAGAAAAGCTTTTAAGTTACTTGGAGACCCTGGGGGCACAGGGTACCTGATCTGATGTCTTTCTTATATTTTGTACAGTTGTTTCAACAAGTAACTTAGAGACAGAAATTCCAGTGACCAAATGAAGAAGTCAAGGAGGTTTGTCTGTGAGAGCTTGTGGATGTTAATTTTCCCTGACTAGGTAGAGTTCACGGTTGGAATTCTGTGACTTGACTGATTATCATGTTGGAGGAAAGTCCTGATAAGAAGAAAAGAGTAGAAATAGTTGGTTTGGTCCAGGAGGGGCCGGTGAATAACATTCATCACAGCTCATGGCCCGACTGAATTTTATAGAGACAGGAAAGTAAATGCTTCTTATGAAATCAGAGAATGTGAGAGCTGGACAATCCTATCAAATTAGGTACACCCCTTTCCCATTTTTCAGATGAAGAAACTGAGGCCCAGCAGGGCAAATTCACTGATGCAAACTGTTTGGTGGTTTAGTTAGGGGAAGACAGAGGATTCCGTACCCTTTGTCCTGGCCTGTGCCGCACGCATCTTTCCTCCCCACTTTGAGGGAACAGGACTCCCCCTGTCTTGTTCCCTGCTGGACCCCAAACAGGGCCAGGCATCCAGCCATTGCTCAGAAAGTTTTGGTTGCCCGCGTGAATAGTGTGGCTTCCTTCTTCCTCCCTCTTATTTAGGAGTATGCCAAGAAATCACTCGCTTGCAATGCAGTTTGGTAAAGACAAATATTTGCCGAGTTTTGTTAGGAAGTGGGCTTCAGCTTTGAAGGTAAACAGACTTTGTTCGAATTCTGGCTTTGCCACTCAACAGCTGTTTGGCTTTGGGAAAATTACCAAGTCTCTCTGAGCCTTATTTCCTTGTTTGTAAAAATGGGGATAAAGCAGAGGACCTGAATCATAGGTGTGTACTGTTACTTTTCCTTAGCCTCCCACTCCTCCTCTTCATTCTTCCCAGGGAAGATTTAAAGGAGGATACAGTACCTTTTCAAAAGTGATTTTTAACTTATTTCAGCTAATGCACATTTATCTTGCATAAAAAATAAAATTATTCCACTGTATAAACATAAACACATATATAATCACTACGAATACATATTCTGTGGGTTAGATATCATTAGTCCTACATTATAAATAATTGGGTCAATGCCAAAGCACTAGCAACAGGGGAGGACTCAAATCTAGGATACCCCCACCCCGATTCCAAAGCTAGGGTGTTTCGTTCAAATCCCTGTTTCATATGATCTTTGTTTCTTCCCCATCCTTCTACAGCTGCTTCTCTCACGAAGGCTCAGATCCCCTTTTTCATGTGCTCTCATGGCCTGGCTGGGCTCTAGCGCCTGCCCTGTGATGTCACCCGGTATGGCTGTGCCCACTCCCCCAGCGTCTCACAAGCTTTTCTGGGAAACAGCTGTATAGTGCACTTCTTGCGATAACTCCAGAGTGCCTAGAACCTTCTGGAACATAAATAACTCTGTGTCACCCTATGTGCGTGCCCACTCCCTTAGCATGTGTCCTGCATGAAGCCAGTTTTGTGGGTGGCTACAGTGTACATTGAACTGACTCAAAATCAACTCTATACCCTCTCTCATTTATTAAAAATGCTCCCACTGTATTTTTATTATTCTATATTGTATAATCTAAATTAATGTTTGAAGTGGTACAGATCTCTTACTGTAGACATTGTATATGTAATACTGTATACATTGTACTTGATGAACAATTTATGGGATTTGGGGGGGAGGATTATTTTGACTCTGTGTGAGTTTTACTTCATTCCTTGAATCATAGCCCCTACCTAAAATGTGTTCCATTATATTTACAAGGCTGTACTCTGTGCTGTATATAGGTAGGTAGAACTTTTGGTGAAAAGCATAAATTTTTAATGAGGCATTCGTGGGTTTGAATTCCAGCTCTGCTTCATCTCTTGAAGTTCAATTTTCACAGATGTAAAATGAGTAATGGTAGTGCCTGTGCCCTAGGTTAGCGGGAGCCTCGAAGGATACAGTGCACATCCATAGTGCCCCAAGTGCCCATCGGATTACGGGCACATGGAAATTACTCAGATTGTAACTGGTACTGGTTGGTGGCAGCCCTCAAAGTTTAGAGCTTACGAGTGATTACCCTAAGAGTAGTGGTTTGCTATATGCAAGGGAGTTGTGAAGACTAGGAATGTGTTTACAAAGGTCTGATAGAAATCAGCAATAAAATTTACGCTTCCCACAGCCACCGACATTTACCTTTCTCCCCTCCCCTTTCTCCGTTCCCACCCACAGATTTTATTCCTAGCCACAAAGATGACTCAAGGGTTATGCCTGGATTTCTCTAAGATAAAACTTCCTCTGTCTCTGCTGGTTCCAGCTTGATTTCAGATGCAAAGTATGTTTAGCGCTGGCCCCCAGATACCCAGCCAGAATGCAAAATCAATCACACTGCCTGCCCTGCAAGGCCCAGCAACAGACATTTACTATAGTTGACTTTATGTATCTTCTACCTTTGTTCAAAAAAGATTCCAGGCAGCCAGCAATAGACATATTGGGTACTCTCTGCTATCAAAGTCCAAAATGCTACTAGCATAAAATACTCTTTTCAGAGAGACCCAATGTATGTCTCAAAGCTCTGGTTCTCACACTTCAGGACAAAATCAGAATCTCCTGGAGAACTTGTTACAACAAAAATAGATGTCTTCTGGCCCCTGCCAGGTTCTGATTCGGTCGGT
The DNA here is from genome assembly GCA_028534135.1 of Potos flavus. NCBI lineage: Eukaryota > Metazoa > Chordata > Mammalia > Carnivora > Procyonidae > Potos > Potos flavus. The sequence goes on along the minus strand of CM052898.1, from coordinate 76,960,575 downwards.
CTAGGGTCGCTCTAGCAATGGAGCCAAGTCATGTGCTGACAGTTTCCCTGGTGAGGCTGATGCTGCTGGTTTGAGGACGACCCTTTGAGAACCAAGTCTTAAATATTCACTTCCTCTAGACAAGCTGTGCATTTTCTCTCCTGTGCGGTACAACTGAGAACAGCATTAGTGGTAAAGAAAGGGCTCTGATATATACTGAGCCACTGTGACATTGGCTAGATGCCAGGCACCTCACCGGTCACCTTATGCATATTATCTTATTTAATCCTCATGACTGTCCAGTCTATCAATTCATAATTATTTATTGAGACCCTATCATGTATCATGCCTTGTGCTGTGCTAGGCTCTGGGGATCTGGAGTGAATACACAGACATAATTCTGACCTTCTGGATATCATGTTTCAGCAGGGAAACTTGCTTGAGCAGAAAATTATAAGGGTAATTAGTCTGATCCATAGAAAATGGAAGCCCAGAGAAGCTGAGTAAGTCGGCTAAAGTTACACAGCTAATGGGAGACAGAGGAGACAAAACAAACTTGAAAACCATCTTACTCCAAAATGCATACTCCTTCCACTAAATCAGGAATTCTTAGACTTTTTGGTCTTAGGGGCCCTTTCTACTCTCAAAAATTATTAAAGACCCCCAAAGAGCTTTTGTTTGTTTAGGTTAAATCTGTCCACATTTACTGTATTGGAAGTTAAAGTGGTTCACCTTTTGAGAATTGTTGCACTAAATCACGATGCAAATAGTTCCATTTTTCTTGGATTCTCAACCCTAATTTGTTTCGATAACTTTTGTAGCCAGCAAAGATGAGATGTGTCTCATCTCCTCCTAAACTTTTTTTTTTTTTTTTAATATGAGAGCCTCTCTGAAGCCTTAGCCTATATTTCTAGTGATGGCAACTTCCTAAAGAAAAGGCTGACCTGCTTTGGAATTGCTTTCTTATATTTTTACATGTGTAAGTTTGTATGGGTATGCACATTTACAATAAGGAAAAGCAACAGTTAAACTGTCTATCCCAGACCAAACTGAGATGTGGTGGTTTTCTTACTCATCAAAGGATCTCTATCCCAGCTGAGGGCATTTAGAAAGATACAGTTCGTGCACATTTGTGACATGTGTTGCCTTCAGGGTTCCCCAGGGCACACACCCTCGAAAGGGAAGCCCAAGGAAGCAGCTGAGGGCTCACTCCTGCTGCCTCGTTACGGTGGGAGCAAGAGATGAATGATTAGACTCCAGAGCTGTGGCTTTGTGTCCTGTTGGCAGCCAAGTTGTGTTTAATTGTGGGCTAATGACCAAAATACTGCCCTTTTCCATCATCTTTATTCATTATCTAACGGGAATGAGAAGTCCTAGTAGATACTTTGTTGTGTAATGGTCCGTGGTTGTTCAGACTCTGAAGATCTGGCTGACTCTTAATGCTTTATGGCATCGTTAAATTTTACTGAGTAAAATCAACCCAATCAGAGCTGACATAACTCAACATGGTTCTCAACCCACGATCAATGAATGAGTTCAAATCTCTTTTTATTTTCGTAGAAACCAATGAACTAAGGGAGATGGGGCAATAAGGTTAGGGCGGTGACGGAGTTGTAGCAGATGCTTGGATGAGAAGCTGGAAAGAGGGTAGATCTTCTAGTCCTTTGACTCTTCGGTCCTTCTGACAATAAACACCTGGATCACTGGTTCAGAGACACTTTAAAAATGTTTATCCAGATGTTTGGTGTCACGGAGGCACATCCTGCATCCAAAACAAACCAATAGAGAAATGTGATGCTAGGAGCTCACTTGTCATCTTCCTTCAAAGCTGAAATTTGACACGAAGCATTTCTGTGAGTTGACCGGAGGCAGCGTGGATTCCTTGATGTGGCATCTTTGTGTAAAGGGCACATTCTGCTAGGTAATTATAACTTTGCAAAGGAGTTCCCTTTCGGTAGAGCAGCAGGCAGTCGGAGGAGGGTCTGGGGCATAAATGGGCGTACCTGCCCGTCGCATCTTCTTTTCACTCTCATCAAACGGGAGTCTGCGTGATGTGCTCCATGAGGGTCATCTCCTGGGAACCTTTTCAGCCAAGTTTTTGATGCTATTTTTAAGTTGTGAGCTTTTAGCCCCAAATTTTCAAATTCGGACTCAATGGCCTTGGGCGAGCAACACTCACTCTCAGTGATGAACCCTGTTGGTTTTGCGGTTGCTGGGGCCACTTTTGAGATCTCCTTTCTCTAAAGCAGACACGAACAGGGAAGGATGCTGGTCCCCTGCTCCTCACCCACCCGCTCTGCCCAGAGAATGGGCTCAAGGAAGAGCAGACCTTCTTATTGACCCTTTGAGTCTGCCCCGAGTCTGCCCTGTCAATCAAGTTAAGCAGTCCAGCTTAGATTTGCCTTCAGCAGGAATGGTCAGGAGTTATTGCCTGTGGGGACAGAATGATGGGAATCTGCCTGATATCCTAGGAACATTATCTTTCCTAAACTGGGGAGAAGAGATGATATCCAATGAGGGCGGCTCAGTGCTTGGTTACCTAGATGAAAACTTCTGTCCCTCTTTGCTTGGATGGGCAGGAGCAGTTCTATTTATGACTCCCATTCCTTCCCTGTGTTTTATAGGTAGTTGTAATAGCTGGTTATAGGTTCATTCCCTTAACTCCTTGTTCTGTGATTTTTCCTCTATATATACTTTTCAGCTTTTATGAATCGAAGGGAGGTTTGAGATTAAATATGACCTGATTAAGGCAAACTTAAGCTCTGCAGCCCAAAAAGGTCATTGTCAAATGAGATTCACTAAGGGCAAGTGTCAGCAAAGTATAGCCTGTGGGCCAAATCTAGCATGCAGACTTTTTTTTTTTTTGTAAATAAGGTTTTATTGGAACACAATCACACCTGTGATTGCTGATAGTTACTTGCATACTACAATGTCAGAACCGGGTAGTTGTGACACACTCTATGGCCCACACAGCCTGCTATCTTGCTCTTTGTAGATAAAGTTTGCCAGTTCCTGTGCTTGGGACATATTTCTATTTGGCCATCTCTTGATGGGAAACGTACATAGACTTAAAAACATCCAAGGGAGTATTATTCTGAAATTTGGGCCATAGACCAAATATCTAAATGATAGAATCTTGTTGCTGTGCATTGCGAAGATCTTGTACACAGTAGGTGTTTGCAGGATGAATGATTGTGAGTTTCTAGATGAATGGTTTATGGTCTGGGTTCCATTTCCCCATTTATAAAACCAAAGTATCTGATTTGGTCTCTAAGGGTCTTTCTTGCAGGAGTATTTTACGTATGAGAGAGAGAGGAGGCAAGACATCCTCGGTGCCTTGCACCCCAGTCTGCCAAAGTGACAGCCACAGCCTCTTGAGTCATCATCGGTCGTACTCATTTTGCATCAGCTGAAATTGTTACACAGGGTCAAAAAGCATGACGGTCCCCCGTCCCAGTGTTATCGAGTGTCCTACGTGGAGAGAGACATGGGGATTTAACAGTTGAGAGCATCAAAATCATGCCAAATGCTTTTTCTGAGTCGGTTTATGGAGATGGGTTTGAGGACTATGTTTATTGTTCACGCTCAGCGGCTCTGGTGTAATCTTGGGCATATACCAGTTGTGCTTGATGTCCCTCTGCTCATGCACCAAAATCAGGTGGAAATCACACTCCCCCCGTTGCCATACAGGTGGGTGGAGAGCTATTGATTGCCTGCTTGGTGGGGGATGGAGGAGGGACAGGTGATGGTAATCTCCTGGCTCTTACTATCCTCCGCCCCTGGGGGGAGGGGAATAAGAGATGCATCACCTGGGAGAAGGGCTGCTTCCTAAAGAGGGAACCGGAGTTCCCACTGTCCCCTTTCCTGAGGAAATAGCCAGGGTTGCCATGTGCTCAGTTCCACAGATTTGACCAAGGGGTTATCATTTATTAATTCGTTCATTTGGGAGGGTGACATGCTGCCTTTGCTGAGAGGCGAGCAGAGCCTCAGCCTCCGTATCCACACCCCGGGCTGCACCCGAGTTTCCTTTCAGGCACCCCAGCATCCAGAGCACTGGGCACAGACGGAGCAGCGCTGTCTGCCTCCCCTCACGGTAAGTGCCTTACTCACTGGCAGGTCGGACAGCTGAGAGCAAGCAGCATCCTGAGCAGCGCCGGGGCTGAGGAGCGGAAAGCCCACTCACAAGCTCTTGGCTTTGACCTGCAGGACCCAGACCATTCCTGTTCAGAAAGAGGAGGGGAGGAGGGCCGGACAGGGCTGACACTGGCACCGCGCGGTTTATGCCCCATTCTGACTCTGGTACGCCGAAGCTCCATGGGTGAGGGTGTGTTGCATGGACAGACTGCCCGGTCCTTCTGGCTGAGGAGCAGAATTTGTTCCTTGCTAGGATGTTAGTTTCCGAGAGCTCCTAATTCTTAGAACTTCTGAGAGCCATGAGTCAGGACTGGATGCAGAGTGACTGTTTGTTGGTCTGCTGAAGTATGCCTAATGTTGCAGTTCAGTAAAGTGGCACGGTTGGGTCAGGCAAGAGCATCGAGGCACATTTTCCTGAGCCCCGAGTTTCCTACTGATTGACTCTCATTCTGTTTTGTTTTGTTTTTTAAAGATTTTATTTATTTATTTGACAGAGAGAGAGATCACAGTAGGCAGAGAGGCAGGCAGAGAGAGGGGAGGAAGCAGGCTCCTTGCTGAGCAGAGAGCCCGATGCGGGGCTCCATCCCAGGACCCTGAGATCATGACCTGAGCAGAAGGCAGAGGCTTTAACTCACTGAACCTCCCAGGCACCCTCTCATTCTGTTTTTAAAGTAAGGGGATGGGGGCGCCTGGGTGGCTCAGTTGGTTAAGCATGTGCCTTCAGCTCCTGAAGTCCTGGGATGGAGCCCAGAATCGGACTCCTTGCTCCGTGGGGAGCCTGCTTCTTCCTCTGATCCTCCCCCCCTCTCGTGTTCACTCTCTCTCTCTCAAATAAATAAATACAATCTTTAAAAAAATTAAGTGTACAAATCATATGCATATGATTGTAAACATTCCTTATTCCTTTATATGTGTGTCTTCATAGGTCCCAGTTACCGTATATTTACCTTCATTCATCAAATTTATTTTTCAGATGTATGGTTACAGACTGATGCAATACCATGTCTTTTATTTTGAAACAAATTCATTTAAATCTTTCATCTAAAACAAGAGCTATCTGAGTATTTCTGCTACTCGCTACCTAGGGCTTAGATTTCATGTGCTATCAAGGCAAAGTCTTAGAAAAGTTCCTTTGGGTAAGAGATGGCACTGTTTCAGCAGCTTGGAAATGAGGATGCTAATATTCAGCTTCACAAAATTGGACATAATTTAAAACTTTAACATACTTCCCTGCTTGCTTTATTTGTAAATGTTGATCCTGGCATGGAGAACCTCAGAGCTTTTCCTATTTTCTTGTTTCACATCTCCTTAGGAACGTGCAAAAGGAAAGGTAATAAAGGACAATCTTTTCAAGATAAAACATGATTCATAAAGGTGACAGCCATGCCATATGTGAGCAGTGATTAACAGCTGCAGAGTCTGCTAACGGCTTTTTAAAAATAAAGTGATAAAGCAGATTTTTCCCATTATTTCATGTTTCGGTGCTTGCTCAAGTGCATCGCCCCGATTTTTCTCGGCTTCATTTTATTCAATCAAATCACGCTTTGTGTCCCTGCAGTGCTATTTTAGGGCTTAGTGAAATATTTCACATATATCCCTGGTTATTCTTCCAGTGATATTTTAAGTTTCAAGACAAGGTGGTATATTATAACAGTAACCTCCTCTAAAACCGCTTGTTTTATTTCTGTAGAGCGCGTTTGGGTGGACAGAAGGGAGAGTGTTTCAAGGCTTGCTTATTTGGAATTGGTTTACTTTAATTTAGAGTCGTGATGGCGGTGGGCATGGGCTTAATGAAGTGTCACGAGTTTAAATGGCCTTCCCTTGCCATCGCCGGCAGACGCAGGCTGCAGGGTTGGTGGGTACGGACAGGCACAGAGACTGTTCACCTCTGAGATGTGCGGTGGAAGGGGAGGAAGGCTCTTATGTTAAAATTCACTTGTCATTTTAGTGAAATACGTTAATTCTAGGGAATGCATTTTCATGAAATTCAGTTGTTTTTAGCAAGCTAACCGGGCATGCTTTTCCTGATTGATGAGTCCCCAGTAACTTGCCTTATATAGGGTGTTTTAATCTTGTTTGGGTCACCGTTCCCTTGGGGAATCTACTGAAAGCCATGGACTTTCTCACCTGAAAAGCAAACACACCTATTTGTACCCAAGTCTGCTTCTAATTTCAAGGGTTTACGGATGTAGACCTTCTCCTTTTCCCATCAACAACCCCTTCATTGTCTCCTCAGTGGATGTGTTTCCCATGGCAAATTTCTTTTTATTTTATTTATTTTTAAAGATTTTATTTATTTATTTGACGGACAAATTTCTTTTTAAAAAAGTATGTACTTGAACACTTAACAACGGTGTGGCATTTCTGTTAGAGGGAAAGGGGAACAGTAGAGCCAGAGACTTCTTGGGAAGCCCGGAGCTGCCTGGGATCTTTTTTTTGGGTTACCACAAAGAGCTGTGCCTTTGTCCAGATTTAGACCCCAGCCTTCCTGTGTTGTCTGGGGCACAGTCCAGATTGAGTATTTGGGTCTTCAGGGGCGGAGGGAGGAGGCACAATGGCAGCGCCTTGGCTGGGGGGTGTTGGCAGTGAGGGAGGCATGGCTGGATGCCAGCGAGTGTCCTCAGAGGCACTCCCCTGCCCCCACCCCGTGGAGCCTCGGAGCCCTGATTCCCTGATGGGCTGCCCAGGGAGCCAGTGGACTAAGTGTGTCATGTGACACTTTGGCACAAATAAGAGGAGAAGCCCTCCTACTGCAACTCCTGGTGGCTGGCCAGTGGTGCCTCAGGCTTCTGCCCGGACGTCCTCCAGAGCTCTAAGCCCTGGGTCATGAAATGCAGCCTTCCTGGGGCTGACTTCCGCAGATCAGTGGCACCGTACCTGCAGGAGATGGCGGGTGCGGGCCAGTGAAGCAAATCGGTGTTGGAGGCTAGGGAGGCAAATCGGAGGTTGGAGCTTTATGCGGAAGCACCGACAAGCCTGGGACTAGGTGCTGGGTGCCCTGTAAGGCACCAAGAGATATTTTGAAACAAGAAAGAGAATAGTATAAAAATGGAAGATCCAGAAGTACAAGGGTAAGACTTGTCCTCTGCCCCTTCCTTTTCTTTTATTCTGCCTTCCTTCCTCCCACCCTTTCTTCTGGTTTTCCATTTTTCTTTCCATCCTTCCTTTCTTCCATTTTGCTCTTCTCTACCTTCCCTCTTTCTTTCCCCTCCTTACTTTCTTCCCTTTTATCATCCTTTTCTTCCATCCATTCTTCCTTTCCTTACATCCTTCCTTTAAACCAATAAACGTATCCAGATGTCTCTCGGGTGCTGTTGGTTGTTAGCTTGCATGGATTTCTGATTCCCTTCCTGGTATAACAGGTCCACCGTCATGCTACTGTGGGGCATTTTGGGGCCATGTTAACTCTCCCCTACTCTTTCCTTCCTTTTTCGTCTTCCTTAATCACTAGCATATATTGAACACCTACCATGTGCAGTTTACTGCCTTAGAGAAAAGAGCTAAAATAATTATGGACTCCCCTTTCAAAAGAGTTAAGATCAAACTTAGGAATCGAGGCTTGTGTACGTGAGAAGCCAGATAATAGTTTAACAGTTATATGATGTCACAAAACGAGAATGTGAGATGATACAAGACGGTGTGAGCATCATTGCTAGATGGATGGAATGAGAGACATTTTGAGTTCAGGGAATGGAGCACTTTTTTTGGGGGGGGTGGTTGGGCTTGGGGAAGTCTTATAGAGAAGTAATGTAAACTGGGATTCCATATAGGATTTTAATATTTGGAGAGGAGAAAATTTCAGTCCAGGAAGGGGGACTGATGTAAGTAAAAGCTCAGCAGCATCCCCCCACCCCCACCGCCCTCGCCTTCATTTTCCAAGGGAAAGTTCCAGGGGAACCTGTTTTCCTCTCTTATGACTCCTTTAGCTTCTCCTCTCCTGAGCATACTGCCTTCTCCTCTCCAGTTTCCATTTTTTTTTTCTCCCAGATGCCACTTCTCTTCAGCTGGCAGTGGGCTCATGGGAATCATTCAGTTTATCTCAGACCCAGCCTTGATCAGTAGCTTGGTCAGTTTATGCCGCATGTGAAGAGTCACTTGGAGTGCAAGTCTGAATTGAGGAGAGAGCATTTGAAATGTATTTCCTGGTTGTGGTTGAAATCCCAGTCTTTAATTTTTGGCAGCTGTTGGTGAGCCAAAGTGCTGCTCTTAGGGCGAATGTCTCACATGCTGGGGATCTCAGAGAGTCAGGAAGTCAAAGATCTCATGGAATTCCTGGTGTGGTCAATCCAATATGGCAGAGTCCAATCCAGGATGCAATGCTTGGCATGTTGTTAGATTTTTGTTTGCTTTTTATTACAGCCGCTCAGGGTTGAAAGGATCTTAGAGATCATCTTGACTTTTATACTGTTCAGTCTTATAGGTCAGAAAATACTCCTGTTTTTCTCCCTCCTTGATATGTACATTTAACCTGTGTTTTTAGTACATGTATGTCTTATTTTTAGTAAATGTATGTCTTATGATTTGAAACCAGTTCATACTATTTATTTCCAATATCTCCAATCCATGAAGGAATATTTTATTTTCAGGTGCGTGATGAGCCCTGATCCTAGCCTGATGTCTGGGTCTTTCCTGGCAGTGACTTGAATGAAATCTGACTGATACACTGTGGTGACAGTCTAGCCGTGGAAGTTCAAGATTCTAGATTTGTTCCTGCTGAGAGGCTGGCATTTCTGTGTGATTGTTCCATGCGATGCATTTAACAGCTAACCCTCATCAGCAGCATTCCTTAGGAGATATAGGGTGGTTGGAATCCCCTTGCCTTGTGGCCTTTTGATTTTTGCCCTTAAATAAAGGAAATAATCCCCTTGTCAAATATTTGCTGGCTGCTCACAAAACATATTTTCTCTTTGGTACATTACAACTGATTTGAAAAGTTCACATTCAGGTGTCAGATATGTGTGTATGTCTGGGAGTTAGAACAAAGAATTTCTTTTCCTTCCAAGGACAGTGTGGGGGTGCTTAGGGTCTATTTGATTTTCCCCCCCTTCCTTCATCAGATGAAATCTGGTTAAAAGGGTTATCTTGTAGCAGAAAGGAAGAGGCAAGATGGTCCTGGTGGTAAACGGAAGCCTCACTATAAGCTATTCTAGCATGGTATTGTCAAAAAGCAATTTTGAAATTTTTTTCAAAAAGATTTTATTTATTTACTTGAGAGAGGGACAGAAAGAGAGCACAAGCAGGAGGAGAGGAAGAAGCAGACTCCCCGCTGAGCAGGGAGCCCGATGTGGGGCTCCATCCCAGGACCCTGGGACCATGACCTGAGCCGAAGGGAGACACTTAACCAACTGAGCCACCTTGGTGCCCAATTTTGAAATGTTTTATTGAATTCCACGTTATAAATGGGGGAAATGTAGGTACAGAAGAATGTAGTGATTTGGGCTAAAGTGAATTGGACCAGATCGTTAGCAGATTAAAGAAAAACCAGGATCTGAATAAAGATTCTCTGACTCTAGGAAATCATTTGATACACAGAATTTTTGTACCCTATTACCAAAATACGTTAGACAAAAAAAGCGATGATAAAGAAATTAAATATTTGCTCAATAGAACAAATAGTTTTGTTTCACATTTCATTAGGAGTGATTTAATAGAATTTTGAAGAAAGATTTTAAAAATGGAGGTTGAAATATTTTTCAAGATTATAGAGGTTTTTCACAAAAATAGATAGGGTCTGTTTGAAAAATAGTGTCCGTTAAAAAAAGCAATCAGATTGTTGCAGACTGTCTCATAACATGATATAATGACTTTGGGGGTATAGAATACTGAACTAATTAAAAGCTATCCAATTACTCAAAACTATTAAATAACGGTTTTGTGAAAGACAGAAGCCAAGAACACAGTATATTAAAAGACTATAGGGGCGCCTGGGTGGCTCAGTGGGTTAAAGCCTCTGCCTTCGGCTCAGGTCATGATCCTGGGATCGAGCCCCGCATCGGGCTCTCTGCTCAGCAGGGAGCCTGCTTCCCTCTCTCTCTCTGCCTGCCTCTCTGCCTACTTGTGATCTCTGTCAAATAAATAAATAAAATCTTAAAAAAAAAAAAAGACTATAGAAGTGTGACCCTCCCTATATACCATGGGGTGTAATCAAAACTGTAATTAGACTACATTTCCTACTCCTAAATGCCAATGTTAGACAAGAAAAACAGATTAAAATAGCTTCTGAATCAAAAACATTTTAAGAAAAAAAGAAAAAAAAAAGAAAAGAAAAATCAAAATAATCTGGATATTGAGGAAGGAAAATCCGAATGGTCTAATGAACAAGGCCATCCTTTCTAGCCCCTGCTAGGTAGTGCCTCTGCCTCCTCTTCCTCCTCAGCTGCCCCTAGTCTTCATCCCAATCATTGGCAAATTTAGTGCTTGACTCCTGCATTCCCCAGAAGCAGAATCTTGGAGACATGCGGAAATGGCAGTGGGAGTTTGCCCTGGGGCCATTTTCTCTACCCTGTCCCCTTAGGGAAGGTTCTGAGAGTGCCTAGAGAGAGCATCATTTCCAGCTGTTGGCTTATTTCCAGGGCATTCCAGCCTGATGCTATTGAAAAGAGGCTTTCTTCACAGAGCTGCAGATTTATAGCTCCTATGTCTCCTATATCTCCTTATAGCTCTTTCAATGGCATCCACCACTCTTAGGACCCGGCTCCCTCTTGAGAGGGGACGAGACAGTACAGTGTTGCCAACCCCAGGAGAGAGTGGCTCAAAATGAGTGTACTGGCAATCATGCACAATTTGGCTGAGCTTCAATTTGGACCTGTTTTTTGTTTCTTATCTCTCAGAGTCACTACTGTCCTTGGCCCCGAATATTAATTGATCACTTATATTGGTTGCATTATTAGAAGCAGTATTACATAGAAGTTAAGAGCGCTGGCTCTGGAACTGGAATACCAGGGTTCAAATCTGGGCTCTATCACTTGCAGCTGCATGATCTTGGGCAAATTACTCCATCTCTTTGTGTCCCGGTTCCATTATTTTTCAGTTTGGAATAATAAAAATAGTGGGCCCTGAGTCATAGGTTGTTGTGCGGTTATTAAATGAGAAGGGCCTTAAAGCACTCTAAGTAATACCTGACATAGAATAATTGCTCCTTAGATGGCAGCAATTATTATTTTTACCTGGGGGGACCCTGGGCAAGGGTGTAATAATACCCAGAAGTACAAAATACAGTCCCTGTCCTGGAGGGATTGTGGTATAATCTGGAAAACAATATTTTTTACTCATGAAGAAGGAATTGGGGTTGTGTTCTGCTCTCCAGCAAAGGATGAGTTGTCATGCCTGGGGATGTGCACTAAACTTCCCCTTACGGTCTGGCAAGCATGGAGCAGAGGCTCCCTGTTTCCTAAGAAAAGGTAAAGCCTCTAGTCATGTTAATGGCTTCCAGATCTTAGGCCTCTGAGAAATCCTGTTTAGGTTGCTGATACAGTCGTATAATTGGCTAAAGAAATACAACATACATGCATTCTTAAATATGCTCCTGCTATCGAGGCCTTCTTTTTGGTGGTTGTATCCCTTTGGTATCTTGGGAAAATGTAGAGAAGAGACCAGTCTGGTTTTCAGAATCTTATACTAATTTGTTAACCTCATGATGCCCAGACAGATGCCATGGGAACTAGCATTTGGGCATATCTTAGAATGAAGCATCCGTGCTCCAGATAAGTTCCTTCTCTTACTGCATGATACCAGCCTTCTCTTTTTGATCTTCTTCCCAACTCTGTGATAATCAAGGTTAGAATCAGAGGAAGGATTTCCCACCCTTGCCATGTTGGGTTCTCATTTATGTTTGTCCAGGAGCATCCCATCTTGGTGGCTTTCAAAACCTGTCAATGAGCAGGGGCTAAGGTTCTGCCCACTTCATGCTCAGCATCACCTAGAGCAGGGGACAGCAGACTGTGGCTAATGAGTCCAGTCTAGCTAACCACCAGTTTTTATAAATAAAGCTTTATTGGAACACAGCCGCAATCATGAATATGCATATTGTCTGTGGCTGCTTTTGTGCTACAATGGCAGAGTTGAGTAGTTGTGACAGAGACCATATGGCCTACAGAACCTAAGAAATGTGCTATCTGGCCCTTTCTACCAAAAGTCTGCTTACCCTTGACCTATAGATTAGACAGAGGAAGAGGGGGAAGTTTTTGTCTCAAGGCAATATAAGGAAGTTGACATCGTCAAGTGGTTCCCATTCAGGAAAACTGATGTTGCTTAAGCTGTAGTATATAATAACCCATCTAATTCCAATTGAAGGTGCCCCTAATAATAGGCCATGTTTTTCTCATCACAAAAATCATATGAAATACTCAGGTGGTGGGAAACTTAATGGGCTTCTCTGAAGTGATTTCCTGTTTTCATAGCTATGCCATGCTGGCTGTTACAATTTCAAAACAAAACCGTCCTTTGGGATTTGACCTTGCATATTTAAGTCTTGACCCTGAACTGGGTAATTGGGTTCCCCTTCCCCAGCTCCTGAGCTCCCTTACTCCTTTGAATGTGTGGAGTTTCTCTGGGCCACCAGCTACCTATAACGTATCTTCAAGGAGCCCACACCATGGCAGGTTGTCTGCCTTTCCCCTTTCTGTCATTAAAGGGGCGACAAGGTAGACGGGTTGTGAAATCCACTTTTTGACCAATAAATCTTGTTTTGCAAGGACAGCAGAGAATTCGGGAGCTGCACATTTTCCATATATAACTGACTCTACTAAGAAGTTGTTCATCTGATCTCAGCTCTGTGACAACTCATTTTTGTGATTTTGGGCAGACTCCTTCCCAGAGCTTTTGCAGAGGATTGTTCAGTGTGCAGTGAGACCTGTCTTGGCCCAAGATCTGGGCCACTTGAACTTGTCAGGCTGTGTGTTCACCTTGGCTCAGGACTGCCTCCATCCAGATGGGTGCCATTTCTAATTTGCACAAAGGGACCCGATGGGCTAGTGGGAGTTCCTGGTCCCTTCTTTCTGAGCTTCAGTTTTACCAGCAAGGGGAAACTATGCGAGATGGTTTCCAAGGTATCTCTGAACTCTTTGATTTGAAGGCCTTTTGAGGCAGCCTGTGTGGCTGGCTAAGCACTTCTCTTCATGCTCTGTGGTGCTCCCCTGCCTGGAAAGCCTTTGAAGCCAGCAGTCAAAAACCACGCGCCAGGAAATGGGGCTTGAAGAGAGGAGAGCTCCAGGGTTGCTCTGAGGATAGGGCTCTGAAGATGGGAGGTAACAGCATTGAGGCAAATGTTGGCTATGAGAGGTCAGAGGGGTGTTGGACCAATGGCAGGTGTGGCTAAGTCTGGCCTGATTCTCCTCAGTATTGGAACAGCAGAGATAGACCAGAGCTCCTCTGGCTCCATGCAGAAGGAAAGCACGTGCCTGAGTCTCAGGTATTGATAGTCTCTTCTTTGTGACCGGATCATCAGTGGGGTCAGGCTTGGCCTGTGGCAATAGATACCTGGACATGAGAATGACCAGACACCTGGGCTGAGCAATGAGACGGTAATAGTTCGGGAGGGCCAAGAAGGTGGCTTGTGGGGGGTTAGTACACAGTGGTGGGACTCACTGGAGCCAAAGAACCCTCTAAGGAAAGAGGCAACAGGTCTGAGCATTCTCGAGATCTTTCAAATTCAAACTCCAATTTCCTCAAATTACCAAGGTTCTTGGTCAATTTCTCTTAAGACCCTATTTTGTTCTGTTTTGCCCTCACTTTGTTGTACCTTAATAATCATTACTCAGGCATTTGTAGCTGCGTGTTGACATGGTGCTAAATACATTCTCATCATCATCTCATGTAATTTAAACTACGTCCAGTTAGGGGTGGCCAGTTCTGCCAGTGTTTGGCAGAAGAGGAAACTGAGGCTCCCTGAAGATAGATAGCTTGTCCAAGGTTGCAGAGCTAGAAGGTTCTGCACCTAAAATTTAAATCTAGATCTCACACTCAGATGATTGCTTTTAAATACTATGCCCTGATGCTTCCCTACACGACCCTGGATGTGGCTAATTTGTTAGTGTAATGAGGTTGCAGGGGCTGAGGGAGCTTTCGTACCTTTTCAGTGTTAATATACCCCAGTGTTTCTCAACCTCAGCAATATTGATATTTGTGGCCAGAGGATTCTGTTGTTGGGGACTGTCTTGTGCACTGTGGGATGCTGTGCCTCGTCCCTGGTCTCTACCCACTAAGTGCCAGTAGCACTCTCATTTCTGCCCAACTGTGACAACCCCAAATATCTCCAGACTTTGCTCAGTATCCCCTGGGAAACAAAATTGACCGTGGTCAAGTGAGAGTCACTGACATAAAGTAACGTTAATTTGCCATTAAAGAAGAAAAAAATCTCTGCGTGTGTAATTTCTTTATTGTCTTACTTAATTTTTTTCTTTTGCACCAAAATTCTGGTATTAATGACTTGGGCCCTTCTGTCTGCCTGGCTGACATTCTGAACTGTGTCACTAGGAACCTTTACCTTGTTGGCATCTTCCCAAACTCCCCAGACACCCTCTCTTTGAGCCCGGAGTCTCCTGGGGAAGTATTAAGAGCCAACCAGCTATGAAAACAATGTGCTCTTCCTTGTGCTAAGTGCCTCTGCTCAGGCAGTAAAAATGCTTCAGTGGCATGAACATATGGCATCAACGTGGCCTCTGAAAACCACGCTGGGTGTCTAACAAGCATGGAGGGAAGGGGACAGGCTGTGCTGAGTTCTGGAAGCTTATAGAACAGACTCCTCCCCCAACCCCAGAAGCAGCTGAGCTGGGCTTCCTTGGGGATCTTGAGTCCATACAAGCCAAGGCTTTATGGGGAAGAGGGCTGGTGTCTTGAAGCTGTTGCATTTTGTTCCTTTAATAAAACACCCTGCAGACCTTGACATCTGCCACACAGAAAGACCTAGAGCAGCCGTGTGGCCCAGCGCCAGCCCTTCCCTTTGGCTCCAAGCAGGCATCCTGTTGAGCTCTGCCTTCTATTAGGTAAGAAGACATGGGCAGCTCAGCAGTAACCCACTGTTTTCTGAGTGCAGAGCCTCCAGAGAGTTTCAGGTCAATAAACAGCCTGGGGTATTGGTCACAGAGCAGATATCTGAACTGTTCAGCAGCCCAGTTTAATAATCCCAGGATGTGGGGCGCCTGGGTGGCTCAGTGGGTTAAAGCCTCTGCCTTCAGCTCAGGTCATGATCTCAAGGTCCTGGGATCGAGCCCCGCATCGGGCTCTCTGCTCAGCGGGGAGCCTGCTTCCCCCTCTCTCTCTGCCTGCCTCTCTGCCTACTTGTGATCTCTCTCTCCGTCAAATAAATAAATAAAATCTTAAAAAAATAATAATAATCCCAGGATGCAAAAGGTTAGGGAGGTCATCAACATAGTTTGCCGGAAAAGTGTACTGCTTGTGAATTTTCATAATCACGTGTGAAGTGAGATGTCTTTCTCCTGGGTAACGTCATTGTGGGGATTGATAATAGGCTTTTTTAAATAGACATTTTTTTAAGAACATAAATTTTTTGGAGCTAAATAAAGTTACCCAAAAATCTTTCAAAATTCAATTCAGTGAACTCTTCTTCATGAAAGGGATTATGGGCATATCCTGAACTGTAGCTGTTGTGTGAGGTGTATACGTGCTTGTATCTTCGTGTCCCCGTGCACACACGTGCACATGTACTGATTTCTCCATATGGAGAGATCAGATGAGCCTGTTTTAAATTCCAGTGCAGTCATTTCCTGCACATAAGGCATGGATGAGTTACCTAACACCTAACATCTCTGAGCCTGTTTCCTTGTCCTTAAAAAGGAGTAATGGTACATATATTATGGCATGGTTGTAAAGGTTGGTTATAATATATGTGAAGTTGCAAAGCATAGAAGGCACTTGATAAATAGTATTATTATTATCACAATATCAATTTATGAACCATTAAGAAGAACAGATACCAAGTCTGGGACAGAGCTGATTTTCTTGAACTACTCTTCAGTTATTAGGCTGTTATACTTGATACTCCGTGTCACACTTGGAACTCAATGTAGGGGTTTTCCATTCTAAAATAACTTTCTCTTAATTGTTATTTGATAAGTCATCTTTCAGGACTCCTAATTATTTCTACTTAACATTTCCAAGGTCCTAAGCTTTTCATTAATTCCATAAACATTTATTAAATACTTACTATGTGTCAGACAGTGATCTAGGGGCTGGGGGTTCAAAACGAAAACAGAAACTGGTAGTTTTCATGCCAAGTCTGCTTCAGCCATGCTATTAGGAAAGATGTATGTCGTTCAGCATCAGAGTTATTCACTGTGAACAGACTCTGTGCCATGCTCTGTGCTGGGTGCTTAGGGAAGCAGGATGTAGCGATAAACAGAAATACTAGGATATGGCAATATGGTGGGTATGTTGAGTAATTGACACATGAGCAATTGATTGTGATACAGAAAATATAAAATATGACAGGTGTCCTGGCAATCCAAGAATTTTAGAATAAATTTATAGATGAATAATTCATTAAGGCTTATTAAGGGAGGTTGAGAGAATAAATAGTGCCCAGAAGATAGTTTGTGAATGTTTGAATGAATGGAACGAAGGAAATGAATGAATGGAATGAAGGAAAGGGCTGCCATGTATGGTTGTATAGGTTTTACACTGCACAACTTCAAGACATGCCATTCAAAGTGTAGAGATAGTGTTCAACTTGCGTGGTGATGTACAGTGGTTCTGCCAAGCACTTCACATATCAATCTCATTTAATCTTCCTAACACTCTATTCTATAAGTGGTGTTTTCCCATTTTGCAGGCACAGAATTTGGGACTCAGGGAGGTTGTTACCTGCTCAGGTTCACAAATTGAGTCAGTGGCATGGTGGGGTGAAGGGAGGGATTCACAGTTGGAATTCAGACTCCTCTGACTCTAGAGTTCCTGCTTGGAAAATAGGAGAAAAGTCTTTCTTGAAATTAAACTTGGCTTGGGTCTGGTCTGGTCTTGTCTTTGAACGAAATATTCAGGTCTTTAGGGTCAAAATGGAGAAGTGAAGATACTGAAGTGATTACTTTTGCAGATCCTGGGCTTCAAATTGCCAACTCTATAAGACCATCACTCTGTTTTCTCCTACCTGATTGCATCATGCTCTTGGCTCCTTTTCCTCCTCTTTGCGAGAGAAGCTTGGATCAAACATCCCAGAAAAACCCACCTGGTAGAGATGGTGGGCATACCATTTGTATTATTAACAAAAAGTAAAAAGTAACAGCTCTAGATCAGCTGATGTGAGAAGCTGTTAAAGTAGGAGCTGTTGAAGCATAGGTTCAGCTTCTCTGGCAGGAAGATTTATCTAGTTCCGATGTGCTGTTTCTTCTATAACTCACTTTTAATATCTCTCCATTCCTGAGTCAGCAGTAAACTGGTCGTGTTGGTGTCTTCTCAAGACTTGTTGATTGTGAAGTAACAAGTCCTTCCCCACACTGTCCCCCTGAATTCCTAGCACCTCATGCCCCTCTGTGATAACAGAAATCCATAGGATGTGGGATTGACTGCTCCTGATTGCTTGTTGCTGGTAAAGACAGTTTATTTCTCAATCAACTTTTTAATACAACAGCTCAACCTATAGAACTACAAAGGTAAAACAAAAATTTATGTCTGGTTAAAAAATGTGGGTAACAATGAATTCAATTTTAAAGTTTCAGGAAATGGAAGGTTGTAAGTTACAGGACTTTGGAAAGGGAATTGCAGTATATACTGCTTTGCAGTAGGGTACTTAGGGATAATCTCCTTACTGTTGTAAATAGACTTTACATCTTTTGTTCTGGTTATCTTTCTTAAAGAAGGGGAGGAGTGAGGAAGAAATTTGTATTTCTGAGTTACGCACTTGATTTCCATAATTCCTTCCAAGAGTCCTGAAAGGAAGATATTATTATCTCAGTTTTATTGATGATAGAACTGAGGTCTTCAGAAGTCACATGACCCAGGGTATGGGTTCAAGTTTTGCACGTCTGGACTTTCTGCTGCATATCTACAGTATTGTATATATTGTACATTTTAACACTCAGGAGGGAGAAGGGACTACTTTTAATTTTTCTTGCCACTATTCACCCAAATACCTAAGCCTTTTAAATTATTTTTATTTTTGGCCAAGTCAGATCACATTCGAAAAATGTGAAATATGACAAGAAAGTCAGGCCTGCAAAAAAAATCAACCAATGATGCTCATTTAGCAACTTAAAAAAAGAAAAAACACCGAACCATGAATCAATCCCTTTAAGAGTTATTTGTATCTCAAAGGCCATATTAAAACAATCATGCTGGGGGCACCTTGGTGCCGCAGTCTGTTAAGTGGCTGACTCTTGGTTTCAGCTCCGGTTCTGATCTCAGGGTCCTGAGGTGGAGCCTGCAGCAGGCTCTGCACTCAGCGTGGAGTCTGCTGGAGATTCTCTCTCCCTCTCTCTGGAACGTCATTGCCTTGTATTCCCGTTTAAATCAATTCCTGTTCAGCTCCTTACACAGACTCCCATAAAAGTGACAAGTCAGCTACACATTAATGAGAACTTTGATCTGCGTCACTCGCCTTTTCTTCCTGGGTCCCTCTGAGGTTTTCTGCCAAGGCATGGGTTTGATTTAATATCTCCATCTCTGCAGCAGTTGGTCTTTGGCCTTCTGAGATTCTGTTCTGAACGCCATGGTGTGCTATTGAGATGACCGATGGGGCAAATAAGAGGAGTCAAGAAAGCGGCCATGGGAAGTTGTTGCCACAGTGGATGTGGCGGCCAGAGGTGACGACGAGATGGGCAGCCTAACAGATTATTATTAGCTGGCGCTGCTGTGACTGCGGTGATACCATCCTTCGGAAAGGAGCCCAGGACTCACGAGGAACAGCATAACCGGATTAAGGAAAATAAAAGTGTTTGAAAAGGATCACAAATGGGAAAAAAATCTTATTCAGCAGCAGCTGATCCAGGGAAGTTAGGAAAATGAGCTTAGTTGCATATGGGCTATCAGAGTTAGCATCCAATGATTTCTTGCACTGGGCAAGCCTTAAATAACCTTCTCTAATTTGGAGAGACTCAGTGGCGTGACCTATAGATGTGGGTTTTATCCTGGATTCATCCCTTGAGTCTCTGGATATTCCTTTCAGTTTTGGAATGCATGGAAGGAGAAAGGTGTAAGGCCCGTGTTCCCTCTCTTCATATAGGCATGGAGCTATTTTTAAGAATTGCTGCTTGGAGTCACATACTCAGTATGGATGGATTTTTTTTTTTTTTTTTTTTTTTTTTTTAATGCTGAGAACTGCATGGCTCCAGCTATTTTCTCTGGACCAGGTCAGGAGGCTTCGAGTTTCTGTTTGTAACAGTTGCTACATCATGTTTGTGATGTATTTATAGTTTTCGTTTGCAGACAGATTGCCTTTATCATTTCATCTGTGGTATATTGATTAAAGCAACCACATTGCTGACATTATCTACTCATCATACTTGGATAAGATTTTTCCCTCTGCCCCTTTAGGAAAGCATTTTATTTTGGTTCTTTGACAGTAAGATTAATCATAATCCTCATCTATTCAAATCAAGTCATCTTTGGGTCAACCTAGTTGACCTTCTTGTTCTCTAGCCAGCCAAATAAATCATTTGGTAATTGGGATTTAGTTGAATTTGCTTTGCTTTCTTGCTCAAGTTTTAATATGCAGAACCTTAGACTTCTCTCTCTTGGTAGTCCTTGCTGTACAAAGCGAAGATCAGAGACTATACTTGTACATTAAAGCAACTTTGTTTTGACATGGTCATGACTAATTTTACTGAGGTTTCGTTTTGAGTTTTGAGGCTATCTTAACATTTCTGTGCCTTAGTTTTCTCATCTGTAAAATGTGGATGATAATAGGACACAGCTCATAGAACTGACAGCTGTAGGATTACATGAGATAATGTCTTCTCCATATTGATTTTTTTTAAGATTTTATTTATTTTTGGGGTACCTGGGTGGCTCAGTTGGTTAAGTGTCTGTCTTCGGCTCAGGTCATGATCCCAGGGTCCTGGAATTGAGCCCCATGTTGGGCTCCCTTCTCAGCGGGGAGCCTTGTCTCCCTCTCCTGGCTGCTGCTCATGTTCTCTCTTGCTCATTCTCTCTCTCTCAAATATATAAATACAATCTTTAAAAAAAAAAGATTTTATTTTTTTTTTAGAGAGAGAGAATGGGAAGAAGGGGAGGGAGAGGGAAAAGCAGACTCCACGCTGAATGCAGACCCCCACATGGGGATGGATCTCACGACCCTGAGATCATGGCCTGAGCCAACCCAAGAGTGGCAGCTTAACCAACTAAGCCACCGAGGCACCCTTCCATTTTTTTGATGTTTAACGTATTTGCAGTGCTCCTGCCTCTGGACATTTGCACTTGTGGTGGTTTGTTCTGTCTGACTGAAATATCTTCCTTTGAAACGCTAATCATTCGCTCTCTATTCCTTTATATTTTCACTCAAGAATTCTCTTCTCAGTGGGATTTCCCTTACCTAAAATGTTTACCTTCACCTTAACATTTTTTTGTTGTTGTTGGTTTTGGTTTCAGAAGTGGAATTTAGTGACTCATCAGTTGCATACAATACCCAGTGCTCATTACATCACATGCCCTCCTTAATGCCCATCACCCAGTTACCCCATCCCCCCACCTACCTCCCCTCCAGCAACCCTCAGTTTGCTTCATGTAGTTAAGAGTCTCTTGTGGTTTGCCTCCTCTGTTTTCATCTTATTTGATTTTTCCTTCCTTTCCCTTATGTTTATCTGTTTTGTTTCTTAAATTCCACATATGAGTGAAATCTTATGGTATTTGTCTTTCTCTGACTTATTTTGCTTAGTGTAATATGCTCTAGTTCCATCCAGATTGTTTCAAATGGCAAGATTCCATTTTCCATTCTTTTTGATGACTGAGTAATATTCCATTATATAGTCCATCATATACTATGCTCCATCATATATATATATATTCCATAATATATACCATATATATATGTATGTGTGTGTGTGTATATATATATATATGTGTGTATGTGTATATATGTATGTGTATATATATGTGTGTGTGTGTATATATATATATATATATATATATATATATATATACATGTTCTCTTTATCCATTCATCTGTCCAAGGACATCTGGGCTCTTTCCACAGTTGGCTCTTGTGGACATTGCTGCTATAAATGTTGGGGTGCATGTACCCCTTTGAATCACTATGTTTGTATCCTTTGGATAAATACTTAGCAGTGCAATCGTAGGGTTGTATCACCTTAACATTTTGTATCTTTCTTCCCTGCTTCGTTCTTTGTCTGGGCTCTTATCACTGTCTACTAAAGTGGATATTTTATTTATCTTGTTTATTGACTGTCACTCTCCCCCTAAACTAATTAGAATGTAAGGTCCATTAAGTAAAACAACAAAAAAATGGTGCCCTGTTTTTTCCCTAGACTTGGGGATAAGATAAGTATTTGTTAAATTAAATTAATATAATGTTCTTAGCACAGCTTAACACATAATAAGTACTCATAAGCATTGCATTGTGACTGGAAGAACTCACACTGCCTTTTCCCCACTTATTATTTAAATTCTGCACCTGGATCCAGGTTATGTGTCTTTGTGGGCCCACTCAGAGGTTCCTCTTTGCCAATCGCTTTCTTCTTTAAATCCCATTTTCATGGTAGCATTATTGTTTTATCTCTCCCAGATTGTTCTCTGATGATTTCATACAAGTTGGCCCAATATCCCCAACTATTTTTGCAAGCTTCTCGTTAGCAAGAATAAATAACACCTATTTTTCCCTAGTTCTTTCAGCATAGTGCCAGGGCATAGTGTTCAGTATTCACTGAACATTGTTGCTGTATCAGTCTGCATTGAGGAAATGCTATATGACTACAGAATTTATCATTTATGAACTAGAAACCATGAAACCCATTGAATGGAAGAAAAGAAATATTATTTTCAACCAGAAAACACAACAGTGAAATACTTTTACTTGTGTGGATGATTCGATCAATACTTGTCACCATCACATTAGGGTGCTCTAGTTGTACTGACTTTTTTCTTTTCTTTCTCAAGCTTTTATTATGAAAAAATGGAAATATCAGAAAAGTTGAAAGTATTTTACGGTAAATACCTGTGTACCTACCAGTTCTACTGTTAACAATTTTAGTTGAAGAGATAACATATCTATCCTTTTTCTTACCCTTCTATTAATCCATCTTATATTTTGGTGCATTTCAGAGTAAATTGTAGACCTCAGTACATTTTCTTCTAATTATATCAACTAGAATCCAATGTTGCAACCACCATTCTGATTTTTTCTATCATAGATTTCTTTTTCCTCTCTGGAACTTCATATAAATAGAGATATGCCATATGTACCATCTTTTACATAAGGCTCATTCACTAAACACAATGTTCCTGAGATTTATCCGTGTCTTTACAAGCTCATTCTTTTTAACTGCTGAGTAGTATTCCACTTCATGGCTGTACACACTTTGTCCTTGTGCCAGGTGCTGGATATTATCAATAAGGCTGCTGTTCATGTACATTTGTGCACAAAGCTATCTTTTTCACCATAGATAGGTATCTAGAATTGAGATTTCTGGGTTATAGAGTACATCGTCTTTCTTATTTGTCCTCAAACACACTAAGGTTTTTCCTGCTGTAAAGCCTCTACGCTAGTTCTTTCCTTTGTCTGGAATGCTCTTCTCTGTGTATAAAATACCTTTGTCCCTTATCATCATGTAACTGCCTCTTTTGTATCACTCAGATCATAACCTTCCCAGCCACCCATCCTGTATAATCACATAGTCCATCTTCAGCACATGACTCTATTTTAATAATCTGCATAGCATTTCCTATAATCTGATAATTTTCTTTTCCTCCATTATAACATAAGCTAGAGATAGGGCCTGTCTGTTCTACTGTTCTCATTCCATAATCTAAATTGGTTGATAATTGTTTAGTTTTAAATAGGTTTAGACTATTCTGTGGTCAAAATTGGCATGATATGTAATAGGCACTCAGTAAACATTTGATGAAGAAGGGAATACAGGAATGAATAATTAAATTCCTAATTGCTACAACTCCATCCATCTTACTCACTGTGTTATCCTCAGAACTCAACACATAACAAGTGCACACTGTATATATGATGAATGAATAGATGGGAACCATTTCCTAGTGGATCAGAAATTCTTAAGAAAATGCCACTCTGGAAGTTGTCTTCTTTCCTGCCATTGTCAGATGAAGGCAGTTAATTCAATTTTTTAACATATTCAAATCCTGGATAAAAATGGGTCACAGCTGGAGATATGAGGCATCTGCCCTATATGCCTTGATATCTAGGGAGAAATTGTTGGTGACAAATTGGAAAACACACTGGTAAGCTGTCATATGACCACATTGGCTCATTAATCTAATGTTTAGTAGTGCTAAAATATATTCCTCCCAATATAGTTCCTGGTAGTCATCCTAATTAAGGGGGTAAGGGTGGAGGAAGAAGCACTTACCTTGCAGGGTAATTACGGCACACAGTGGGGTTAGCAAGTGGACATGGTTTTCTTGTCTTGCTCATGGATTATTATCTAGGATGCCTGTAGCCACAGCAACAGGGGATCTTTGAAGTTCAAAGACAGGAAAAATCAGGAATTCTATGCTCTTGGAGTTCCTGGAGTGGCAGAGAAGGATAAGAGAGAAAGAATGCCTGGTGACGTCTACCTCCAAGTCTTCCCTTTCTCAATCTAGCTGACCTTATACTATGTAGGAGCAGAGAACTGAACTGGATCTGCTCATCATATGAATTGAAATGGACAACCAATGGGAACATTAGAATAGTATCTCCCCAGTATCAGCTTCTCTTTGCATTGGCCCTGGGTATGCATGTGTCCTGAATATTATAAACAGAGGTATGGAAAGAGGCAAGTTACAATTGAATTTGTACATAGCCCCCAAACCAATGCTATCCCCACTAGTCTTAGTCTGATGCTGCAGTGCCCAGTGGAGAATCCACTTATTTGGAGACCTAACTCAAGCAGCCATCTTCCATTGTGCCTTTCACTATTAACTCAATGCTTGCAATAGGAACTGCTCAGTGCATAATTTGAATCAAATCATGTCTGGTAAATTCCTTGGTTTGAGGAAAAGGTAAATTGATAGTATTAAGACAATCTAGAGTAGCTTGATGACGGATGAGGGAAAACTTACCTGAATTTCTCTTTCTGCAATAGGTATACCATGAAAAACCAAGCACCTGTGGAGGTGGGTTTTTTGTTTTTTTTTTAATCAGGCTATTGTAATTCAAATGAGGTGCCAGCTACTCTGTGCTGTAATATTTTGTGAAGTAGAGTTTATCTTGTAATGTGATTAATCACCCTACATTATGTCTTTTAGAAACTTAGACTTTTATCTATTCAATTGTATTTTATTTTATTTTTTTTAAGATTTCTTTATTTCAGAGAGAGAGAGAGAGAGAAAGAGAGAATGTGCACACAAGCAGGAGAGGCAGAGGAAGAGGGAGAGAGAATTTCAAGCAGACTCCATGCGGAGTCAAGCAGACTTAGTGCGGAGCCCAGGAGGGGCCTTGCTCTCATGACCCTGAGATCAAGATCTGAGCCTAAACCAAGAGTCGGATGCTTAACCAACTGTGCCACCCAGGTGCCCCTATCAACTGTATTTCTAAAAATTTTGAGTTTAAGGGCCACCTTAAGATAGAGTATTATGGGAAGATGGCAGCCTGAATGTGTATCCTTCATATCATTTCCTCTCATCTCCCATTTATTTCTACTGAGCCAAGTGGCATTTGGGATCGACAAGCTGGCAGACACTGGAGTGCCAGGAGAAAAAAAAAAAAAAGGCCAAAATAGCCAAAAAATGGCTATGTTGATTTAAGAGAGATGAAAGGGCCTTCTTAAATGAGGAGTTCAAGTGTGGTTTTTGATAAGCCTAATGGATCTTCCTGGACCCTGAGTGACTTCCAGGAAGTTAAGGAGACAGGATGAGATCCTTCAAATCCTTGAGTCCAGGAGACCACTAACTCTTATGATTCAGAAGGTCTGGGTGCAGAGAAGCTTCCCCTAGGAGAATGAATAAAAGACAGGCAGTTACTGACCAGTTCTTCACTGGCCCACAGTGACTGCTGCATATTCCACTGTTTGCTGCAGGGTAGGAGGAATATGGAAGATTTTCAGTTGTAACTAATCAAAGGAAATAATTGTGCAGCCCTAGAGAAGAGGGCCCAGTGGAATATCTAAACAGATGTTGCCTAGGGAAATTGAGCTAATAGGGATGCAAGATACCAGTGATAATAAGAGTGTTTAGGAAGATTTGTTTATAGCATAAAAAAGAGTTATTGGCATTTTAAAGTTATTTTTTATGTTAAAAATGTAATAGTTCAACTGAAAGAGAAAATAATTGCTATTAAGAACTAGAAGAGTGGGGCGCCTGGGTGGCTCAGTGGGTTAAAGCCTCTGTCTTCGGCTCAGGTCATGATCTCAGGGGCCTGGAATGGAGCCCTGTATTGGGCTCTCTGCTCAGCAGGGAGCCTGCTTCCCTCCCTCTCTCTCTGCCTACCTCTCTGCCTACTTGTGATCTCTCTCTCTCTGCCAAATAAATAAATAAAATCTTAAAAAAAAAAAAAAGAACTAGAAGAGTGGCTTGGAAGATGAGTGGGAAAAAATATTTCAAAGCACAAAGCAAGGGTACAAAAATATTGAAATAGTGAGGAATACCAAAAGACCCAGAGTACAGTCTGAGGACTTTAACGTAGGCATTTCAGGAGGTCCACAAAAGAGCAGATGGAACACAGGCAGTTATTTAAAAAAATAGTAAAGGAAAATTTCCTTACTTTGAAGAAAAACTTGAGTCTATAAATTGAAGGTCCTTAACTGAGTTCTGAGCAGTCTTAATTAAAAAAAAAATACATAAATAAAAAGGACATTCATTTGGCATATGCTTTTAGAGCTCCTGGCTTTCCCCCAAATATAGACGAAACTATCAAAAGCTTCCAATTATGAAGAAGTTAATGGCAAGAGAAAAAAGGAATCAGATTGGCATCAGACTTCTCATTTACAACTCTAGAAGCTAGGGCATGGTAGAAATAACATCTGTGGAAAGTTTGGATTTTTATGTCTTATGTTGAACTTTCTCAAAAGAGATTATTTTTAGTTTGAGTACATGACTTAGAAATGCTAATTGCTTTAGTGAGACAGAACTCAGAAGATGAGTAGGCACTACCACTGATAATCCCTTGCATTACAGGAAAAGCCCTTTAATTCCACTTTCTCCCAAACCTCACTCTTCCTTCTTAGGAAAACTCTTTCCCAGGATCTCAGCAAATAGTTCTTGAAAACAGAAATATTTGAGAACACCAGACTTAAGATGGATCTTCTGTATTACCTGGTTCTACCTCTTTCTTTGTAAAGACCAGGAAACTAAGGAATATCAAGTAAGTTAATCAAAACTTCACAGGTAATGAGTGGAAAAGCCAGGATAAGAATCTAGATCTTATTTCTAGTCTAGTAATTCTTTCAGTCATGTCAGAAGGGAGGAAATCCTTTACTTCTGTGATTTACTTCATATCCTTCCAATACATATCTTTGTTAAGTGGCCTTCAGTGGGTTTCTATTGCTTACAACTGAAGGACGCTGGCTGATTAAAAGACTAACTAGTCTCTTAGTTTCAATAATGACATACTCTCATGTGATTACTAAATTGATATTTGTAGGCATGATCTTTTCCTCTGTTTTCAACATCTCAAATTTCCTAAGAAATATTTCTCTTTGTATGGTGTACTCACTTTTCAAACTCAACAGGCAGCAAATCAAACTTACTTTATTATTTCCAAACTGGCTATTTTCCTGATGTCCCTATTTCTGTCACTGATGTCACCATTGCTCCAGAAACGCAAATTACTTTTCATGAAACAGCACTCTCATTATGCCACTTTCTTCCTCAAAAACCTTCTTTTTCTGCTGCTTGCAAGATCTTGTTTGCTAACACTTTGACCTCACATTTAAGTGCCTGTCAAATCTGACCACATTATTGTAATTAACCTAATTTTTTTAATATTCATACCTGTCAGTATACTGGACATTCCACCTAAAATGGCTTCCCTCTAGCTATAAAAATGTTCTCCGTATTGTACATAATAAAAGAAGCTCCAGCTCTGTGCTCGAAATCAAAGATATCGGGCTGTGTGTTAGTTCCACTAACACTAGCTATGGGTCCTTGAAACTCCAGTCTTCTCATCTATAAAATACGTACCTTTTCTCTCTTCTAGGTAAGCCCTTTCATTATATTCATATAAATAAAGAAAAATAAGACAGAGAATTTTAGAGACTTTATCGAGGTCACATTGCTTCCAGACTGAGGAAAATTAAATGGATTTTAGATGCTGCATCTTCAAGTAGACCATTTCTCAGGAGCCCCTTTGCCTGTTGCTGCTTGTAGCATATTCAGCTCTGAGGACCCGTCTGTGCAGCAGGGAGGAGGAGGACTGTTTGGGCAGAATCTGATCTGTCAAATTTGTTTCCGTGTTTAGGATAACAGTAGCTATTGCAATGTCCGAAAATTTCATTCCCGAGTGGTCTGCCCTTTCCACTGTTGGTTAAAAACAGACTTTTCATATCCTGGGAAATATTTTTTCAGGCAAGTGAATTAGACAGTTGGAGGGATGCTAGAAATCCAAGGACCATATATGAAAATAGGTTACATCAAAACCATGGTGGAGTGAGGGACTCTTCAGGCATTTCCAGTAATAATATTAGTGTCAGCGCTTATGATAGCCCCTACACCCTAGACTTATCCCTGTATTATTATTTCTATGTAAGAGTTGGTGTGACCCAGCCATTCTCATCATCAGCAGGTAGGGTCCCATGATTTTTTGAGCAGATGCTTTGGACATTTTGGAATGTTTCAAAAATGCTAGTACAAACTTTTCAGACCTCCTGAAATTTGGGTTGCTTTATTTCTGGACGAGAAGATACTTTTCCAAAGAGATGGGACCATGCCTTCATTATCTCCTCCTAACTAAAAAAAAGAAAAAACAGATCATGGCTTGTAGGGCTGTGACAATGCATTCATAGGAAGCTTGGGATTCCATGGTGCCTCCAAACACGTGAACTCTGCTGTCATACAGGGCCATCAGTCCAATCTGATCAGATCACATCTGGGAGCTGCTGGTCGACAATGGTGGAGTTGGAGGCAATGATCAAAGTACCAGACAGTAGTAAAAACACTCGCTGCTGCTGTGAGGATTTTCTTATGTGCCCACCTCTGGGCTCTCTCTCCGTCCTTCCCTTATGACTTTTTCCATCTTACTCTGACATTATTGAGTCTCTCCTTCTAGGGTTCATCTTCCTCTGCCTTTTCCATGTGCACAGATTCCTTCCCCTCCTACTTGTTGACTTTTTCGTCTCCAGCCTTTCTGCCTTCCTGCCTGAGTTCACTTTATTTTTAATGGAATTTCTCCTTTGGTTCTCTTCTCTCTCCTCCTACTCTCTGTGTTCTTCCACAGTCCCCCAGCTATAAATAACCCAAAGCATCCAACCTTTTGCTCTCATGGAGAAATGAATAATTAAAACTCCAAAGGAAGACACGTGGATTAAGTCAGGCACTTAATTTCTTCCAACCACAGAGAGCATTTCATGGTATCCTGTGCAAATGGATGAGTCACAGCCAATTACTTCAAGAGGGGAAGAAACTGAGGTTTAGCTTGATCAACAGCATATTACAAAAAATGAAGCATGCTGATGAACATCAGATACGGGGCGGGAACTCCCCTTCTCCCAAATTCAGCAGTATGAGGTCTATGGAGCCCTTGTCGTAACACACATGGTGCTGACAGTTTACTGACCAGTGGTTTCTATGTAATGTTTCTCTGTAATGTTTCTTTTACATCATCAAATACCACAAATTCTGAGCTGCTACTTGCTAAATATGTCATGATTGCAATTCATTGGTTAGAAATAATCTGTTTTTTTTTTTTAAGGATTTTATTTATTTTTTTGACAGAGAGAGAGATCACAAGTAGGCAGAGAGGCAGGCAGAGAGAGAGCGGGGAGCCTGAGCAGAGAGCCCGATGTGGGGCTCGATCCCAGGACCCTGAGATCATGACCTGAGCCGAAGGCAGAGGCTTTAACCCACTGTCACCCAGGCGCCCCTGTTTTGTTTTGTTTTTTATAAGATTTTATTTATTTATTTGACAGAGAGAGAGAGAGAGAGAGAGTGTGCGCATGAGCAGGGAGAGAGGGAGAAGCAATCTTCCCGCTGAGCAGGGAGCCTGATGTGAGGCTCTATCCCAGGAACCTGATGTAAGGCTTGATCCTAGGACCCTGGGATCATGACCTGAGCTGAAGGTGGACGCTTAACTGACTGAGCCACCCAGGTGCTCCTAGAAATAATCTGTTTGTTGAAGCAGGGAATTGAGCTTCTCTTAGAGACCATGTTGAGGTGATGGTATACGGAACTATTAATAAGGGTTCAGAAAGCAGTCATCATGCCTTGTGCAGATAATGTCTCAGGAATGGATAGGCCATGAAGGAGGGTGGGAAGATTCCCATAACGTCGGGCTCTTGGGCAATTTCTGAGCCAAATGGTTCTCAATGGCTTCCCTCATTTACAAGTTCTTCTCAGGCTCTCCAAAGACTGGCCAGTTTCTTTCCAGAGCAGTCCCGTTTTTATGGTATCTTCTCTCACCCTGAGACATCTTGATTATGTCAAGGCCGGGAAATTGTAGGTATCAGGATCCAAGAGGCCAGAGCCTGTTCTGGGGCTGTGTGGATGGACATTCTGAAGGAAAGCAAAGAAGCATGTGCAACTCAGGGACCTTTATATGGGAGGCGAAAGTCCTCTACAGAATCCTGAGGGGAGTGTAGCATTCAGAGACCCATGAGAAGAAAAGGTCTGGGTCCTGGATTTAGAAATAAAATGTACACACAAACTTAAAGAAAATACTGGTAATTTCACAGAAATATCTAAGACCTGGACCAACCCCTGAAATAGCCCGAGTGTTGCAGCTCCCTTAAAAGAGGGGTGTGTGTGTGTGTGTGTGTGTGTGTGTGTGTGAATTCTGCTTTGAGAACAGGTAAAATAAAAGCTACATTAGAAGAAATTATTCTGTGAGGTAGGAATGAAGAATGGCATCTTAAAAGTTGAACAGTAAGGAGGGCAGTTCACTTACGTTTTTATTTAAAAATTATTTACCATCGCGCTTTTGGTTAAAATCCTTCTTCTCTTTTAACATTGATTAACTACAAATGCCAGCTTTGTTATAGAAAATATATATATTTTTCAACTGTGTGTGTGCCCTCTGGTATATATGCTACTCTCTAAAAGTTTAGGTCCACAGAGAGCAGTAGGTGTTAAAAAGCTAACTAGCCACTTTAACTCCTTCAGACCTCAAGATAGCTTTAGGGGCCCAGCATAAGAGGCTCTCCCAAAGACATAAACCTTTGAAAGAATTTAATTAATTTCCTTTACCTGCACTTTGCTGCCTAAATAAGGGAAGAGTGTCTAGATAAGAGTGATTTGGGGGAAGGGCTGGAGGTGAAAATCACACCAACTTCTCAGACTGGAACGTGCATACAAATGGAATTGCCTGGGAATCTTGTTAAAAAATGCAGATTCTGGTTCGGCAGTTCTGGAGTGCCTGCCAGATGGTGCCGCTGCTACTGCTGGGGCAGGAACCACACTTTGAGAGGCAACGAGCTGGCATTTCAAACTGTAATTCCATCACACTCGAAGCTTGGAGTTCTCGTCAACTTTTTCTTATATAAGATAATATATTTTACAAAAAATAACCACAAAACTCACCTTACTGGTATTTTGATTGGTACCCAGATGAATCTACACAATGATATCAGGTCTTCCAATCCACCAAATGGATGTAGACATTGCCATTTATTTAGGTCTTCTTTGATTTGCTCTTTAATATTTGGTAATTTTCAACATATAGATCTCAGTCATATCTTGCTAGATTTAGACCTTCATCTAAATTTAGATCTCATCTAGATTTAGATTTCATGTTTTTGGTGCCACTGTGAATAGTACTTTTAAAAAATGTTAATTTTTCTTTCCATGGCTAGTATACTGGTATGCTGTTGATTTTTGAATATTGTCTTCATATCCTGCAACTTTGCTAAGCTCGCTGTTAGTTCTAATAGCTTTTTTGTAGACTCCTGAAATTTTCCAGGTAGATAATCATTGTGTCTGAGGATACAGTGTGATTTCTCCTTTCTAACGTGCATGCTCCTTGTTTTTTTTTTTCCTTGTATTTTTGCACTAACAAAGATCTTTAGTGTGATTTTGAATAGGAGTGTCTTAGTGGTTCTTTTAAAGCTAGGAATATCATTTCAAGTAACAAGGCACCTTTAAGTGTGGTGTCTCCAACTGAGAGCCCATTGCCTATTAACATACTTTCAGGCATTTTTTTCATAGTTACTTTGCTGCAAAGAGAGAATCTTCTTTGTGGGTTAGAAACCTCTCTTGAGCTCATCCTCTACCCAAGAGTTTTGTTTCTACTTCTGCCTCACTTTAGGATGTTGGAGTTGACCTAGACAGCCCCACTTCGCAAAATCATGACTAGTGACTCCCAGAACTTGAGCTTACCACTCAAGTCAATCCCAGAATGCTCGTGATTCCCAGAACTTGAGCTTACCAGTGTCTAAGCAATGCTATCTCTTGCCATTCCGATGTACAAAGCAGGAGTGTTTTCTGCTAAGGCAGCCCACACTTGAATAGCCATCTCTAACAGTATTTCTCTATGACCATATTTTGCTTTTTCAAAAGCATGCTGAGCATGACATAAAAATCAGAAGTTATCTGTGCCTTTCAAGAAAGGTCCCACATCTGGGTAGCAATTATCAATCAATGTAGCTTCACATAGCAAAGGAAACAGCAGAAGTGTTCTTCCTTTAGTACTTTAGCACCATCCATGTCTCTTTCATCTCAGTGAGGTGAAAGAGAACAGAACATTTTTGTGTGGATCCGCCTCCTTATTACAGTTCCTTATACCTCTCTAGGTCCGTTGCCAAGGGACATCTTCCAGCTCTGCCATGTGCTTTATCCTCCATAACCTTTTCAACCTCCATTATCCTCATTTTCTGTCATTATCAGTGGATATCCTGGACAAATAAACCACACTGGAACAGAAAGAGAAAGGGATACCAATGAGTATTTTAATTCATGTTGAAGTATACAATTACAAATCGGATATCTATTTTACTGTAGAAGAGCAAAGAAATTAAGGAAGTCCACATCTACCCACATTTCATTCTATACTTGCGTTATGCTGTTCTAAAGTCAAGTAACATTTCTGTTATATATTTTATTGAATATGTCCTTGGAAAGCTTCGTACAATTGATTTGTGTTTGCTGGGGGATATTAAAGAGAAAAAGAGCTTAAAACAATATTCCACATGCAGGACACTCATTCCACTGTTGTTTGACAATGGCCGTTTGGACGTAGTCACTAAAAAATTAGTTAAAACTCAAAGCTCAACTTGGTCTTCAAACTAAGACCTTTTCAGGGGGGAAAAAAACCCTATAATATGCACAATCAGAATTTAGATAGTGAAATTATTCTTTCACAAACCATCCCCACCCCTTACTATGTCTTTTTTTTAAGAAACTTGAATATAAAATAAATTTTTATCTCTTGGAGGTGTGGTCATAAAAGTGTACAGAGACTTAAATGATAAATAGAAAATAATAAAGGAAGATAAGCAATTTTAAATGTCTCTTTGATGTACAAAGTTGTCAGTGAAACCTTGAGCATCACAATTCAATAGGAGAGAATATGAGTGTTGACTAAAAATTAATAATACTTTGATATTTGTTCTCATCATCCCACAACCCTTCTGCTCCATAACTTTCAATGGCTTCCCATTTCAACCTCTTTAGCACAGGATTCTGTGCCCTCCGTGCTCATTTCTGATCCTACCTACTCCAAAGCCATTGAACTTCACACCAAACTGCTGTTTCCTAAAATCCAAATGAAATTTTTCTTCTTGATGTTTTGGACACAGTATAGGACTTTTTTTTTTTCTGAAAGAATTTCTTGGTCTTAAGGCTGAGTTGTCTTGGGCTGGGAAGGCTTTTTCTCTGTTGAAATTTTATTTATTTCCCAGCCAACACCACCTCAAATTTCATTGTCCTTATAATGCCTTTCCTGTCTTCCCAGTAAGAGAAAATATATTGTTCCTCTATCTTTCACAAAAATTGCTTCTCCCTCTTCTTGGCACCAATTTCATTCTATTTGGATTTTCTTTTGCTCTGTCTCCCTGGTAGATTATGGTTCCAGGAGGGTAGAACTCTTGGTTTATGGGTCCCCAAACTTGTATTCTTTTTTGACCATTGTTAGTGCTCAAGGTGTATTTTTTTAAAAGATTTTATTTTTTTATTTATTTGAGAGAGAGGGAGGGGGAGAGAGAATTGGAAGCAGACTCTGCCCTGAGCATGGAACCTGACACCGGGGCTCAGTCCCATGACTGCAAGATCACAACTTGAGCTGAAACCAAGAGTTGGACACTTAACCAGCTGAGCCACCCAGGAGCCCCTCAAGATGTATTTTTAAAAAATAAGTGCATTTGTAGCAAAAGCCTCTGGTGACCGACCCACAGTGATGGTCAAAAACTCAATATTTTATATTCCAGAGTGGCATTTTATGCCTAAAACAAGCCTGAGTGCTTTTAGAGGCATTTAGTTAACCTATGGAGACCACAGTCAACCGAAACTCTCATGTGTTGGTGTTGAATCTGATCTCCATAGCTCCAAAAGGTTTCATTTCCTTTAGATGTATCCACGCGTGCAGCTTGTCTCCTCGAAGTCATGTTTATCATGTACCACCCTTTATGAAACATCTATAGTCATTTAGGCAGGCAGGCTCTGGACGTACTTTTAAAATTATGTTGTATGCTTAAATAAATATAATTTTTATTTGTCAAGTATACCTCAGCGAGGCTGGAGAAAAGCCCCACTGTTTCACATGCAAAAAAACACATTACTCTGGAAGTAAATTCAACACACTCCAAGCCAGCAGAGCACACAATTATAAGCAATTTCCTAAGTATGTATCTCCATATATAGTAGTACGATGGGGAGAAGGAAGAGAAGCATGAAAAGAAAGATGATTTGGATGCAATTTTTGAGTTTTGGGGCTTTATATTCACAAAGAAACCTGAGTAGGCCTGGCATTAGAATGATCCATGGCTGTGTGAGTCTATTGCACCTAAGAAAAGGGCTATGCTGACCATTTTGGAAAAGAGATCGCATTCTTGGCAAACTTTTTTTTTTTTTATATTTGTGGATTTATTTCTAGGAAAAGTCTTACATTTGGTAAATTATGTTAACTGGGAAAGAATAAACTTGCACGAAACCGGGATATTTTTGGTAAGCCTGGAAAATATGGAAACAATAAGGACAGTGTTCCCCAATTTTGTGAATGACACCCCCTATTTTTATAGTTGTATGAATGAGAAGACTCAGACTTTGATACCCCCCATAGTCAAGTTATCATCAAGACCTGTCCATGTTCCCCCCAAAGTCTCAGGAAATCATGTTCTACTCTGTCTGTGTAGCTATCACCCTTGTCCAAGCTAGTAGCATCTTTGCTTTGGGCTGCCGGACTAGCCTTCTTTCTGGCCCCCCTCTAATCCATCCTACACACTGCAGTTAGAGTGATCTTTTCAAAAATGCAAATCTGATTATGCCACCCTCCTGCTTAAAACCTTTCAAAGGCTTCCCATTGCTCTTAAATAAAGACCAGAATCCTTAACGTGGCTCTCAAGGCCCTGTGTTCTCTGGCTCCTGCCTGGATCAGCAAACTCTGCTTACCACTTACCATCCCTCCTCACCTTCCAGCACATTGGCCTCCTTTCAGCAACTCAATTTCACCCTGCTCTTATAGCACTTATCTCATTTGGGATAAGTAAATATTTGTGCACTTTCTGGTCTGTCATCTGTAAACTCTGGAGGATGGGGAACAGGCACCTTGCCTGATGGGTTCACGTCTATGTCACTTGCTTCTAGCACACGGCAGAGATTCACTGAGGTATTTTGAATCAGTGAATGAATTTGTTACATAAATTATTTGACCTCAGCAGATGGACTTTCTCAAGGTACGTGCCTGAGGCTTATTCATGGGCTTCATGTTCTGCACCCAATGGGCCTAGCCCTCTGCCTGGCACATTGTAGACACTGGGACACACTTATAGTAAGTTGACTTCTAAGTAACCCCTGACTCTAGTCTAGAGCCTTGAGACTCAAATTGTGGTCAGACCAATGGCATCAGCATCACTTGGGAATTTGCTAGAAATCTAGAATCTCAGGACCCACCCAAACCTACTAAATCAGATTCTGCATCCCCCCCCCACCCTTAGTACCATTATTTTATGGTTGAGATATGCCATATATACAGTAAAATGTATAAAATGTAGTCAACTTAAGGGTACA
This sequence comes from Potos flavus, assembly GCA_028534135.1. Taxonomy (NCBI): domain Eukaryota; kingdom Metazoa; phylum Chordata; class Mammalia; order Carnivora; family Procyonidae; genus Potos; species Potos flavus. The sequence goes on along the minus strand of CM052898.1, from coordinate 76,925,025 downwards.
ATTTAATGTGTTACCCAAGTTCCACTTTTCAGACCAAATGTAAAACATTTCCAGCACCCAAGAGGTTTCCTTCTTTCTCTTTCCAGTCACTACTCTCTCAGCGTAACCACTAGTCTTACTTCTCTCACTATTAATTAGCTTATTAGCTTTTCCTGCTCCTGAACTTATAAAGTACCACGATTTTTTATTTAATGTTTTCAGAACCTGCATTTTCACGAAATACCCAGATGAGTGGTATGCACATTCAAGTTTGAGAAGTGTTGCCGCGGAGCAGTCATGCTCACCCCTGCCTCTCATCCATAACAGCTGGATGAGGGTCTAGCTTAATTGGCCTTGGGGGAGGCCTAGGCTGTAGGATTTTTACACAGACCTCAGGGAATTCTAATATGCAGTCAACATCGAACACCACTGTTCTGTATCTCTTAAGTCCTATATTGCACATCTCCTCCTGTCTCTCTGATCCATGCTGGCAAAGAACAGTGTCTACCTCTCAGAATGAAGCAGAACTTGCCTTGAGCAGATTTCGCCTGCTTTCTCAGTTTACTGCTTTTCTCTTCTCCCACCTTCCCTAGAACCTAAAGAAGACATATTTAAGCCTTTGATTTCTGTTATCATCATCCCACGGGAGCAGTGGCATGCTGGAGCTGGCTCACACTGCTTGTGAAGGCAGATTTTGTGCTTCTCTTTCCAATTATGCATTCAATGACAACACGTTGGTAGCTTGAAATTGGCCATGGTGGGAGTATTTACACCACAGAAATCGGTAAACACTACCAATTGGGTTCTGTTTCTTCGCCCATCTCCTGGAGACCTGGTTTGCTACCACACACTTCCCTATTGGTAAATACTACTAAGGAGGTGGGCTTAATCTAGCCAAAGAAAGGGGTTGTTTCAGTTGTCTGCTCAAGCTTTCACTTTTGCCAAACTTATCATTTGGCAATTAATAATATGTTTATGTTAAGTAATGTTGGCAATGCGTCCACTCCTTTGAACTTACAAAAAGATGGGCATGAGTATTATGTTTTTTCCATCCAGCTTGGTTGGAAATCCTCATACGTCTAGTAATCACTATGATCTGGTCTTACTTAGGCTATTATACAGTGTGTTCTGCTCAGTATATGGACAACATAGCAGAAATCATCGGTAGCATTCATTACTGCACCTCCCCTTAAGATTTTTTTTATTGAATCTATTGTTCTCTTGGAATTGATGGCTGTATGACTTATTTGATCTCCATTGATCATTGAATGCCACTGATTACAAAGTGACTCAAGATATTTTGCAGACTTTTGGCATGTCAACCTGTGGGGCTACAATGACAAAGGACTGTTGATTCTTGGTTAAAAACAAGACTTTGGAATCAGATAGATCTGCATTTGAATCATGGCTTTTCTCCTAGCTGGGTGACCCTCCACAAATTGTTATAAGTTTCATGTTTCTCGTCTATAAGAAGATTATAAAAAATACTTTGTTGGATTGTTGTGAGGATTAATTAAGATAAAACAGGCAATGCACTAAGCTTCAAACCCAACACAGTGAAACTCATTCTTCTTTGTTCTCAAATCCAAGGAATGATCATGTCAGTTTTGGAAGACGATCTCAGAAAATACTGATGGGGCTTGGGAAAGTGAGACAGGAAGAGGTGAAGGCAATAAAAGGTGCATTATTGAGCATATTTGCACTGTGAGCAATTGGAATTTAATCCTACTGGGGAACTCTGAAGATAGAGGAAGTTGATGCATGAATCCATTAACTCCCCATCAGTCATTGGTTCTGAATTCCCTGGCACTGCACTTGCCATGTGTATGAGCGGAGCAGGATCCAGGGACCAGAGAAAGCCCTCAAGCAAAGAGATGTAGATAGTGGCAGTTGGAAGTTGGACTGATATGCATAGAAATAGTTCAGAGTCAAAAGGATAGGATTCACATGAGCTAACCTCTATGGTAGCTCCATAAACACTCATTAGTAGTTGCTATATATGGGAGATTTTCTCATACCGGAAGTTTGTTTACTGATCAATTATTGGGAGAGAGGTGGGATGGTATGGTCAAAGGAGCATTAGTTCATCCCCTAAGGCTTGTTGCAGCTCCAATTTTCACAAATGTCTCATGGCCTATTTCTTTGTGTATGCACAAACATTACTGCTGTTGGATTAAAATCACATACACACACACACGCCCTTATGCAGTTTTACTTTTCATCCTATGGTGATGAGGAATGGTACTGTTGGAGCCATTCGATGCTATTATGATAAAACATAAATTTGCCTAGAGACAATGTGGCTCAGTGGAAGGAGCACAGAATGGGGAGTTAGGAGAACTTTGTGGAAGCTTGGCTCAGTCACTTACCATCTGTGTGGGCTTTGAAAGGAGCAAAATCTCCCCAAGTTTCCATGAAAGGGAAAAATTACCTGTCTGGTCAATTTGTTTTGATGAGGAGCCTATGGAATAGTTCTTTAAAAAGGGGTTGTCTCAGATGCAAAGGTCTGTGTAGGAGTAGTCAAGTCTTCCAACAGCCACCAAAGCAAGGTGCTTCTGGTTGCTTTTGGCAAGATTCCTGAATTCCCGGTAGGGCTTGGTGATTACCTCATGCTTCTCCTGTATCTATATAGCACTGCAGTAGTGTTTGTCTTAAAGACACAGTAACTCTTGCAAGGCACATGAGACACATTGATGTCTATCAGCTGTGGCTCCAAGGATTCCGAGCAGCACTTGTCCTCAGTAGACAGTGTGGCTGCACCTGCTTTGCTGAGTGTCTCCTGGAAGACAGTGCTGATATCAGTGTCTCAGAGATATGGAACTTTTTCTGGTCTCCTCAGACATGAAGGAAAAGAATCCATGCCAAATGCCTGAATAACTTCTTTCCTCCTGTTTCTTACATCCAGGGAACGACCATGTCAGATGTGGTGGTGTGGAAGGTGTCTCTGCCCTCACCATGCCTCCCACTTTCTAAATCCAGTTCCACTTGTATATATGGTATTGGTTTTGAATTACTGAACAGATTATAACTGGGTAAATATTTAGGTGAAAGACTTTGGAAGTTTAAGAATTTACTGCATTATTTTAACTTTAAAGAGCTCTTTTTCTATAAATTAGGTTATCCAATGTAAGTCTTTTCTTGCTGCTCCGCATGGAAGCAAGGAATTTATAATATGTATATATTTTAAAGGTGCAATGTGGCATTCTAGCAATTAAACAATCTCAGTATGATATAAATGTAAATTAGTCCTGTCAGCTTCTGTGTTTTAAATTGCAGTGCAAAATTATACACATTTTGAAGATGAATCTACTGTTAGAGGAAAATAACTCTAAATATCTCTCTTTTCTTTAAAAAAAAATAAATTTAGCCAAATATGGAATTAACAAGAGTTAACGAGTTAATTCCTAAGACCCTAAACTCAAGTATCTAAAAATTTAAGTATTTATACATTAGTGTTTTTTAATCAGAAAATCTAAAGCTGACCAAAAGTATCATTCAATATTAGTGTGGTTGCAGTATTTTCTAATTTCAATTTTTAGAAAAAAATTTTGGTGAAATGATTTGAAAAATAAAAATGATGAGGCAAAGTTACTAGCAAATAATTGTCTCATCTTTTTCTCCTTTAAGAAGCTTTTGTTTGCTCAAATCAGTACTATCTATCATTTCAACATAAGCATAAATTTCAGGGCATCCATGAAGATAATGTGGACAAAATATTTTTAGATAGTTTCATTATAAGCCACATCAAAGTTTACTGAGTATCACATATATATGCATACATATATATGAAGATAAATCTTGGTCTCTTCTCTTTTTTCTATCAGTGTGAATTTTTTAGTATGTAAACAAACAAAAAACTCTTTTTTTTCAAACAGAAAACTCTTATAAGCATTTACCAATAATACAGCACCAGCGATCCTGGCAATAGAACACACAAATAAACTGAAAATTATGATCTTCCTTGAACCATAAACTCTAATCATGGTAAAAATGGTACTGTTTGTAATAAATTAATGTATAATAATTATATCTGAGAAATCAGTTACTCCTTTTATGTGACTTCAGTTTCTAAATCTAGCACTTCATTTTTGCAAGTTGAAGGACCTGCATGTGTTTGCATCATGTGCATGTGTGTGCCATGAATAACTGCAGATTGATTGGACTCCTAGGAATTCTGGTATTTTTATTAACTTATCCCAATGACAATTTATTGATGTTTTTGCTAAATTACATTATATAAGTATATAAATTACATTATATACTTAAGACTTTTCATTCCTTTCAAATGGTTCATCTGTTAAGAGATCTGAATGGATAAAGTCTTAGTGGTAAGAGAATTTATCTCATAGGTTACATTGGTAAGTGAAGCTGAGGGATATAGATGTAACAAGTTTCTAGAGGTTTCAGTGATCACACAACAGACATTTTAAAGAACCATCTTTGGAGGAGATGCCTGAAACTAATAGCATAGCAGTAGTGTGTGTGTGTGTGTGTGTGTGTGTGTGTGTGTGTGTGTGTGTGTAGGTGAGGTGTGGCAGATTTGGGGGAGGTAGTTTCTTCCCTGGGTGATTTATTGCCTAATATGAATTTACTGGATTTTTACATAGGATGCCACTTCAGTTGCAGGTCCTGGTCGAAGTGCGAGTTTTTCTTATCTTGTGCTACTTTTCACAGCCATGAAAGAAGGTGTTGTGATGGCTAATTATTACTGTATCTTGTTTATTACTCTAACAACAAAATGCTGTCTTGCTTGAACTGATCATCACCCATGTAGTAAAAATTTTTTTCCCGGTGATTTGGTTTACATATTAAACAATTGAAATGCAACTTGGGCGGGGGGGGGGAAGCTCACACTTTTTACCCGTCTCTGCTGCTGTCAGTTTCTTGTGTATAACAGGAGACTGGTCTTTGTCCCTCTCTTGCTGTGTCTCCTTCACTTTACCCCTTTAACTCCAGGATACCTGAACATTGTTGCTGCACAGAATTAGTTTTACTTCATTTGCACCTTTACAAAGATTGTTGGGGAAAAGAATAAAGTAGGTTCACCTAAAGTGGGTTTATCAAGAATGGAAATGTTTTTCCTTGATCACTTACTCATTTTTTAGTATTGGATGTTTATTCCTTTCAGATGTTTAGAATCCAATTGCCAAATCCTTCGCCAGCCATTACACAACCAGGTCATTTCCTTTGGCTCTAACTCAGAAGTAATTTCCTTGATCATTTGTATGATTCCTATCCGCCACCCTCCTCCCCTATCCAGCTTCCTTTAATTATTTTTCCTCTTGGGTATTGTGCAGCTTGATGTTAGACCTAATTTTCTTTCCTTTTCTTTTCTTTCTTCAAGATTTTATTTATTTATTTGAGAGAGGGAGAGAGCACACATGAGCAGGGGGAGGGGTAGGAGGAGAGGGAGAAGCAGACTCTCTGCTGAGCGGGGAGCCTGACATGGGGCTCCCTCCCAGGACCTTGAGATCATGACTTGAGCTGACAGCAGAAGCTTAACCAGCTGAGCCACCCAGGCGCCCCTAGACATAATTTTCTGACATTCATTTTAAGAGACTACTTCAGGGGAAGACTTTTTTCTCTTTGTTCCTTCTCTTCTTCTCCTCCCTTACTTTTCCTCTGGCCCTTTCTTTAGAAAACAAAATACAAAAACAAATTTAAAAAAACCCAACCAATAAACTTCTTTCTCTTACAGCATCTCAGACCCAGATTGCCACACACTGGCTGATCTCTTGAAGGAAAAATAGCTTAGGCAAACTTTATTAACGTTTTCTGTTCTCATTACTGAGTTTTTGCTTATTTGCTTGTTTTTTAATATGAACCAAGCTTTTTTGATTAGGAACATAAACCATGGTCATAGTATAAAAAGATTTTAATCCTTATAAAAGATAATCTCCCTCTCACCCCAGACTTCTTCCCCAGATGCTCTTGCTGAAGTGATAGGTAATATTGATTCCAACAAACAAAACCTTCTTAAAGGAGAAAACAGTGAGATAGTTACTTCCTAGTATCTTTAACTGCCTCATCATTTTTGTTTTGCAAATCAGTAATTTTCCAAATTTAGTACTTTTCTAAATAAGGTAATTTTTGGCCTGAGGACAGTGATTCTCGCAAGGCACATGAGACACATTGATGTCTATCAGCTGTGGCTCCAAGGATTCCAAGCAGCACTTGTCCTCAGTGGACAGTGTGGCTGCACCTGCTTTGCTGAGTGTCTCCTGGAAGACAGTGTTGATATCAGTGTCTCAGAGATATGGAACTTTTCCTGATCTCCTCAGACATGAAGGAAAAGAATCCATGCCAAATGCCCGAATAACTTCCTTCCTCCTGTTTCTTACATCCAGGGAATGACCATGTCAGATGTGGTGGTGTGAAAGTTGTCTCTGCCCTCACCATGCCTCCCACTTTCTAAATCCAGTTCCACTTGTATATATGGTATTGGTTTTGAATTACTGAACAAATTACAACTGGGTAAATGTCTGGTGGAAGACTCTGGAATTCCAAGAATTTACTGCATATTTTGAACTTTAAGGAGCTTTTCCGCTATAAACCAGAGTATTTCTGTATTCCTAGGATTTAATGTTATATAGGAGAGAGGACGGGGAGAGAGAAAGGATGAGAGACCATTCTCTTTTTTAAAAAGAATACTGGTGACAGCTTATTAGGGTTTCTTTCTACAAACAGTATATCTTTAGAGGTCTTTTTATATTAATATTCTCAAGTCTATTTCATTCTTTGTCACAGCTGCATAGTGTGGAAAAGTTATTATCTGTTTTACCTGCCTTTTATCAGTGGCCATTTCCATTATCCCATTCATGCATTCATTCATTCACTCATTCATTCATTCATTTTAGCTGTTACAAACTATGCTATAATGGTTATATTTATTTGTACATCATTTCTTCATAACTTGATGTATATATTTGTGAGTAAATTCCATGCATACTAGACATAAATGTCTATGCATTCAGGTATATGTTTATAGCTACTTTATACACAAACGGAAACACTTAGAACCTGAGTTTGCATCCTGATTTCCTTACTTAATGCAGTACCTTGGGATATCAACAGGTACAAAGCCACCTCATTCTTTTCAGGCTCACCTTGCATTTCCCCTCCATAGACGTAGATGTCAGGGTGTTTATTTTTGCCGTGTAGGCAGTCAGGGCCTGCAGAAGAAGCAGGAGCAGATTTCCCTGGATAGGAGACGAACAAGGCTGAAGAGCTTGGAGCCAGCAGTACCCGGGCTTGTCATAACTCAGAAGCCTAGGCTGGGAGCAGTGAGAGAGATGACAAGGAAACTGAATCCAGCCCCTCGTTCTCAAAGTGAAGGGACCGGGCATCTAGGGAAAGTCAGTGTCATGCCTGAGTCACCTACTCTGGTGAGGAGCAGAGCCTCCTATCTTGTCACTCAGGACTTTTCTAGTATACCATGGAAACCTGCACTTTTGTCCCTGTGTTTCCTGCAGGCTGACTCTTCTGCTGTTTCTTATTTCTCCACGTGACCTTGACTGGGATCTCTTGACTTAATTTAGAGTTGAAAGGGGCATTTAGACACCATCTCATTCAACCTCCAGGACCTAGTTAAAATTTGACATTTGCCAACTCCTTTGAGCCCCAACCTCAAGTTGATGGTGATTTCAAAACCACTGCCAGAAATTAATGATATAACTTGGAAAAAAAAGGATGGTCCTTTCGCTTGCATCACTTTTGAACAGGCTGAGGTGACAGGGGAGACAATGGGCAGACAGGCCTGGTGCTATTGACACAGCATGGAGGAGGGGAAGAGCAAGCAAACAGAAACTTTTTTCTGCCTTTGGCAACCTTACTGAGTAAGATGACATCCAAGTTGGCCGTTTTCTCATTAGAGGCAGGGGAGAGAAGATGCTGCTTGGTGTTCTTTCTCAGCTGAGTCTGCTTCCGGGTGAATAGGTCATCTGTCAGAACAATGAGCTGAGAGTGCCATGGTGAGAAGTCAGTATACGTGTGTATGTAGGTGTTAGATACGTATAAATGTGCACATTATGTGTGTATATAAGGCACAATTACTGTACGTGTATATACATATATACATACACATACATGTATTTATGTATAAATGTGAGGATAGGCACATATATATACACACAATAGATTTTATAATGTATAGCTGCAAAGGGAAGTAGAAGAGAAGGGCTCTCTTAAACCTCTTCCAAGGAGAAAAAGAACAAACAACTATATTAAGAAAATCTGAGAACAGGAAGTTCTGACAAAAGCAAGGGTGTTTTTCTTCCTAAAGTGAAAGATCTCCCACAGGACCGATTCTCTCCAAATACCCCCTTTCTACCACAAACAGGATTTTAATGACAGCCCTTCTCCTGTCTGTTTACATGGGGGCATCTCCACTGACTCTGGTTGCCATGGTGATTTAAAGCAACTGGTCTGGCCCTGTAGTTTGAGATAACATATTTCTAATAGTCAGGATAAAGAGCCCAGAAAATGCACATTTTGTGGCTTGGTACCTTGCTAATCTGTGCTGAATTTTTAGGGTAAAAAAAAATCAATTCTATGCTTGGTGAACCAATTTCTTTTGACAAGATAAGTGCTTTTGACATCTCTACTCTTCCCAGGTAATTGTTAAATAGATATACAGATTAAACTGACCTTAGAGATAAGCATTCACACTCATTTCTCCAGTTACAACTATTCAAAACATTCCTTCCAGATTTCTTTGGAATAGATTCCCATGTGGGGAGAGGTTGTTCAATATAGTGGGTTGAAAGCATTGACTCTGGAATCAAATTCCTGAGTTTGAATCCCAGGTCTGCCACTTAGTAGGTGGGAGACCTTGAGAAAATTACTTAAATTTTCTGAACTTCAGTTTTCTTGTCTGCCAGTGGGATGATATATTATCTATCATTCAGGCTTGTACTCAAGAATAAATTAATATATATGAAGCACTTAGAATCCATGCCTGTTCCATACTAGGGGCAATATAAATGTGAGATCTCTTCCTTCTCATTACTTTTATCTATTATTATTTCATTGAATTCTTGGTGGGGAAAACTGGCTTTTTTTTTTTTTTCCATTCTCCACTTAGATGAGCTCTGGAGAGATGGAGAAAACAATAAAGTTCATAGAACAGAGGCTGGGTAGAACTTAAAATCACAGATATTCTTTCAAGATCATCTGAAAATCTCTTTGAACACATTTGAAAATCTCCAGCCTTTCTCATAAACTCAGGTTTTGGTAGCTTTTAAGGTAGCTCTGATACCACTCATGAGTTGTATGAAATGACTTTTCCCCAAGTAACCAGATGCACTTGGAGTTTGTGCTAAATCACACTCTGCTATTACAGCCGGCTGGAGTTTTGGAGCCAGGAGATGAGTTAGGGAGTGTGCACACGTGATGGGGAAAAAGTTGGGACATAACCTAAATTGAAGACTTTTGTTATGCTTTAATTCTCTATTTATATGTTAGTGCTTTGTTGCTAGGCTTTCCTTGAAACCTGCAATTTTAGAATGGTAGATCTGGGATAAGTCCATTAGGAACATCTAATCCAACCCTCCCATTTATGAGAGGAAAAAGCAGAAGACTAGAAACATGAGTGGCTTGTCCAAGGTAACCTGGGTGGTCGGAGGACAGGAATAGGATGAAAACCAAGGTTCAGTCCAGAGCTAACTTTCAGAAGTAAAGATATTCATGGTTTAAGTCCTCTGGAGCATTTGGCCTCCTCCCATTGTCATACTCTTCCAGGTCCTAGTCTGGGGTATAGGAATGATGTTTTGACACTAGATGATTCTTTGTAGAGGTGAGGGACATCCTCTGTTCCATGAGAGCAGCAGCTGCCTGTGGGATGCAGTGTTCCTCCTATGGAATTCCAACAGGAAAGACCAGCATTCTGTATCCCCATAATGTCATCTATTTATTTAAAAAGGAACCAGAAGTCACTGGAGATTGGCGTTTGTTCTAGTTCTGTGTACTTTACCTCAGACAAGAAAACTCTAATTCTAAATGCTATGATGAGGCTTGGAGGTGGCCAACTTTACTTGGGGAATTCACCCATCAGAGAGCTATAAACTTTTTTTTTTTTTTTGGTCATACTGGAGTGAATACTTAATGGTGCCAGTGAGACCTTCATGTACGAAGGGAGTATTGACATGTAACCCTCAGTCTTTTCATTGACTTCAAAGACTCTGAGAGAACAGTATTTGTTTTCTTCTGAAATGATAGGCATTTCTTTTTGGCTTATGTTTTCTTTTTATTCTTTCTAGGATAGGATGATAGGAAGTCTCATTAATCCTAATTCTGACTTTTGGTTGTCATGTACATTTTCTTCTCTTAAGTATATGTGCTTTGGCAGTCTCTCATTCATTCCTTTGTCTATCCATACATTCTGCAAACATTCATTAAACATCTACCAAGTGCCAGGCACAGAGCTAAATGAAGGGGCACTAAGGCAACTGAGAGCCCACTCTGGACCATGAAAAGTCAACAGGCTAGTGGGAGAGAGGTAAGTAAGTGGTTGCATTTGTGTGCTCAGTAGCAGATAATGCTTCACAATTGTTTGGAAAATTCAAGTGAATCAAATAGATTGAAATTTGGAGATTATTTAGTAAGGTATTTCAGGTCTGTAGTCTGAGAGAATATTTCATATCTTCTAGTCCAAGTGAGGAAATATTTCAAATTTTCTGGTCTACTGATGATCAACTTTTTGTAGGTATTTTTGTAGTTGTTGTTTTTTGACATAGGGTCAGTTTATGAAATGAATTCAATGGTAATCTCATTGATTTCTCATTAAGAAATATTTTGATATGAACATACACACAAAATTCTAAGAATATACTTTTTACTCAACACTGCTCTCAGAGAGGCCTCAAATAGATTTAATGCTAAATTGTTTTAATGAAACCTGAATGCATTTTATTTTTATTTCTCTTAAAGCTGCCATCACTTCTAGGCCTAAAGGGAGAGATGGGATCACTCTAGCAGGTGATGCCTGACAAGAACTGTGACCTCAGCCTAGCTAAAGGAACATGACCAGCCAAAATGCTCCAGAAGGAGGAAGCTGGATAATAATGCCCTTGCTGACTCTCCTTTTACCCTACACTCTTCTGCCAGCACCTCCCATTGACTGTATCCAATGAGAAACTAGAGGGTAAGGGAGCCACTGATTTGGCCAATGCAGGTCAGACTTCCAGGGAATATAGCAAGGAAATAATGGTGGAAAGCCTCTGCAAGGAAATATCTAGGACAGGGATTTGTAAATGAATCCAAGTAAACCCTCTAGGGCCAAAAGGAAGACATTTAAATTTGAAAGGGAATTACTTTTTGCTCATTAAAGCTCATTATAGTCACTGGGGTTTTGGGATCCAGAGATTTCTTAGGGAATCAGAGAAGTGGTTAAGAGGTTCTATTTCATGGTGTAATAAAGATGTTTACAAATGTTTTGTTAGCCCTCCCACTGAGATGGAATCTAATCCCCCTCCCTATGAGCTACATATAGCCTAATTGGTCTTTTTTGGCCAATATATTTCAGCAGAACTGATTTCCAGGATTTCCATGGCTAGATCCTAAGAAGCCTTGCAGATTCTGCCTTGGAACACTTTCTGGGTACCTTGATTTGCCATGTAAGAAATCCATTTAACTTGAGTCCACCATGTTGGAGCAGGCACCCCAGTTAACACACCCAGATGAGCCCCCACCTTCTAGTTATCCCACCAAGATGCCAGGTATGTGAGCGAAGCCATCTTGGACTCACTAGATCCACCTCATCACCAGATAAACACCACGAAGTGGCCTCATCTATATACATGGAACAGAAGAATCACCCAGAAGAACACTTCCCAAGTTCCTGACCTACAAAACCTGTGAGATACAATAAAATAGTTGTCATATTAACCCCCTAAGTTTTGGGGCAATAGTCAGGAAACCTCTTAAACTGATGATTTTAATTCTATATTCACATTAGTATTGCGAGATAACAGTAGCCCTCCATTAACCCCTATGCACACCCCTATGCTAACTCATAAAGTTTTACAGTTCTATGGTAAGAGATCTAGTCAGATCATTGAGTCTAATGTGAAACTGTTGAATTCTGGATAGATTTTGGTTTCTGAAATGGAGAAAGCAGTAAAGAGCAGCACCACCAGATATTCTAGAAAGTGCAGTATGGGAAAGGTGATTACTCTCATCACCTTGAATTGTCTTTAAATAAAAATTTAATTTTAAGAAACCGTAGTAAATTATATGCTTTTTGCCCAGATGCTCCACCAAGGAAACAAACTTAAACATTTTATTCATGTCAGAGGGAACTTTTTCATTTGACTAATTTTTTAAAATTTTGTTTATTTATTTGAAAGAGAGAGAGAGGGTATGCATGAGTGGTGGGGAGGGGCAGAGGAAGAGGGAGAGGATCTCAAGCAGATTTGGTGCTGAGTTCAGAGCCTGACAAAGGGTCCAATCTCACAACCCTGAGATCATTACCCATGATCTCTTACAATTAATTAATTAATTAATTATGTAAATTCAATTAATTAACATATAATGTATTATTTGTTTCAGATGTAATGTTCAGTGATTCCTCAGTCTTCTATAATATCCAGCACTCATTACATCACATGCCTTCCTTAATACCCATCACCCAGTTATCCCAACCCCCCACTCACCCTTCCCTCCAGCAACCTTCAGTTTGTTTCCTATGGTTAAGAGTCTCTTACTGTTTGTCTCCCTCTCTGTTTTCATCTTGTTTTATTTTTCCCTCTCTTCCCCTATGATCCTCTGTTTTGTTTCTGAGATTCCACATATGAGTAAAACCATATGATAATTGCCTTTCTCTGATTGACTTATTTTGCTTAGCATAATATTTTCTAGTTCCATCCATGTCATTGCAAATGGCAAGATTTCTTTCTTTTTTTTTTTTTTTTTTGGTTGGCTGAGTAGTAGTCCATTGTATATGTATACCACATCTTTATCCATTCATCTGTTGATGGACATCTAGGCTCTTTCCATAGTTTGACTTTTGTGGACATTGCTGCTATAAACATTCAGGTGCACGTGCCCCTTCAGATCACTACATTTGTATCTTTGGGGTAAATATTCAGTAGTGTGATTGGGTAGTAGTGGGTTGTAGGTTTGCTATATTTTCAACTTTTTGAGGAACCTCCACGCTGTTTTTCACAGTGGCTGCATCAGCTTGCATTCCCACCAACAGTGTAAGAGGTTTTCCCTTTCTTCACATCCTCACCAACATCTGTCATTTCTTGACATATTAATTTTAGCCATTCTGACCAGTGTGGGGTGGTATCTCATTGTGGTTTTGATTTGTATTTCCCTGATGCTGAGTGATGTTTAGGATTTTTTCATGTGTCTATTGGCCATTTATATGTCTTCTTTGGAGAAATGTCTGTTCATGCTTCTGCCCATTTCTTGATCGGATCATTTGTTCTTTGGGTATTGAGTTTATTAAGTTCTTTATAGATTTTGGATACTAGCCCTTTATCTGACAAGACATTTGCAAATATCTTCTCCCATTCTGTTAACTGTCTTTTGGTTTCATTGACTGTTTCCTTTGCTGTGCAAAAGCTTTTTATCTTGATGAAGTCCCAATAGTTTATTTTTGTCTTTGTTTCCCTTGCCTTTGGCGATGTATCTAGAAAGAAGTTGCTGAGGCTGAGGTTGAAGAGGTTGCTGCCTGTGTTCTCACTGAGGATTTTGATGGATTCCTGTCTCACATTTAGGTCTTTCATCCATGTTGCGTCTATTTTTGTGTATGGTGTAAGAATATGGTCCAGTTTCACTCTTCTGCATGTGGATGTCCAATTTTCTCAACACCATTTGATGAAGAGACTGTGTTTTTTTCTGTTGGATGTTCTTTCCTGCTTTGTTGAAGATTAGTTGACCATAGAGTTGATAGTCCATTTCTGGGTTCTCTATTCTGTTCCATTGATCTATGTGTCTGTTTTTGTGCCTGTAGCACACTGTCTTGATTACAGCTTTGTAATGAGCTTGAAGTCCGGAATTGTGATGCCACCAGCTTTGGTTTTCCTTTTTAACATTCCTCTGGCTATTCAGGGTCTTTTCTGGTTCCATACAAATTTTAGGATTATTTGTTCCAGTTCTGTGAAAAAAGTTGATGGTGTTTTGATAGGGAATGCATTGAAGGTATAGATTGCTCTAGGTAGCATAGACATTTTAACAATATTTGTTCTTCCAGTCTATGAGCATGGAATGTTTTTCAATTTGTGTCTTCCTCAATTTCTGTGATGGGTTTTCTATAGTTTTCTGAGTACAGATCCTTTGCCTCTTTGGTTAGGTTTATTCCTAGGTATCTTATGGTTTTTGGTGCAATTGTAAATGGGATTGGTTCCTTAATTTCTCTTTCTTCTGTCTCATTGTTAATGTATGGAAATGAAACTGATTTCTGTATGTTGATTTTATTTTTTTTAAAGATAGATTTATTTATTTATTTATTTTAGAGAGAGAGAGAAAGACAGAGGGAGAGGGAGCACACACATGAGTGCGGGGGGAGGGGCAGAGAGAGAAGCCAACTCGCCACTGAGCAGGGAGCCAGATGTAGAATTTGATCCCAGGACCCTAGGATCATGACCTGAGCCAAAGGCAGATGCTTAACCAACTGAGCCATTCAGGCACCCTGTGCATTGATTTTATAACCTGCCACTTTGCTGAGTTCTAGCAATTTTGGAGTAGAGTCTTTGGGTTTTCCACATAGAGTATTGTGTCATCTGTGAAGAGTGAGAGTTTGACGACTTCTTTGCTGATTCGGATGCCTTTTATTTCTTTTTGTTGTCTGATTGCTGAGGCTAGGACTTCTAGTAGTATGCTGAACAGCAGTTTTGTTAGAGGACATCCATGCCATGTTCCTGACCTAAGGGGAAAAGCTCTCAGTTTTACCCCACTGAGAATGATATTCACTGTGGGCTTTTTGTATATGGCTTTTATGATATTGAGGTACGTTCCCTCTATCCCTACACTGTGAAGAGTTTTAAACAAGAAAGAAGCATACTTTGTCAAATGCTTTTTTGGCATCTGTTGAGAGGATCGTGTGGTTCTTGTCCTTTCTTTTATTTATGTAGTGTATATCATTGATTGATTTGTGATGTTGAACCACCCTGGTAGCCCAGGAATCAATTCCACTTGGTCATGGTGAATAATCCTTTTAATATACTGTTGGATCCTATTGGTGAGAATTTTTGCATCCATGTTCATCAGGGATATGGTCTGTAATTCTCCTTTTTGATGGGGTCTTTCTCTGGTTTTGGGATCAAGGTAATGCTGACCTCATAAAAATAGTTTGGAAGTTTTTCTTCCGTTTCTATTTTTTGAAATGGCTTCAGAAGAATAGGTATTAGTTCTTTAAGTGATTGGTAGAATTCCCTGGGAAGCCATCCAGCACTGGACTCTTGCTTGTTGGGAGATTTTTGATTATTGCTTCAATTTTCTTGCTGGTTATGGGTCTGTTTAGGTTTTCTGTTTCTTCCTGTTTCAGTTTCGGTATTTTAAACGTTTCTAGGAATGCATCCATTTCTTCCAGATTGTATAATTTGTTGGCATATAGTTGCTCATAATATGTTCTTATAACTTTTTGTGTTTCTTGAGTGTTGATTGTGATCTCTCCTCTTTCACTTATGACTGTATTTATTTGGGTCCTTTCTCTTTTCTTTTTGCTAAATCTGGCCAGGGGTTTATCAATCTTATTAATTCTTTCAAAGAACCAGCTCCTAGTTTTGTTGATCTGTGTTACTGTTCTTTTGGTTTCCATTTCATTGATTTCTGCTCTAATAGTTATTTTTTCTCTTCTCCTGCTGGGTTTAGGTTTTATTTGCTATTCTTTCTCCGGCTTCTTTAGGTGTAAGGTTAGGTCGTATATTTGAGACCTTTCTTGTTTCTTGAGAAAGGCTTGTATTACTATATACTTCCCTTTTAGGACCACCTTTGCTACATCTCAAATGTTTTGAACAATTGTGTTTTCATTTTCATTTGTTCCCATGAATTTTTAAAATTCTTCTTTAATTTCCTGGTTGACCCGTTCATTCTTTAGTAGGATGCTCTTTATCCTCCATGTATTTGTGTTCTTTCCAACTTTCCTCTTGTGTCTGAGTTCGAATTTCAAAGCCTTGTGGTCTGAAAATATGCAGGGAATGATCCCAATCTTTTGGTACTGGTTGAGACCTGATTTATGACCCCGTATATGATGTATTCTGAAGAATGTTCATGTGCACTCGAGAAGAATGTGTATTCTGTTGCTTTAGGATGGAATGCTCTGAATATATCTGGGACATCCCTTCTGGTCCAGTGTGTCATTCAAAGCCCTTGTTTCCTTGTTGATCTTCTGCTTAGATGATCTGTCCACTGCAGTGAGTAAGGTGTTAAAGTCTCCTACTATTATTGTATTATTATGAATGTTTTTAATTTGGTTTTTAATTGGTTTATATAATTGGCTGCTCCCATGTTATAAATACTTATAATTATTAGATCTTCTTGTTGGATAGACCCTTTATTTATGATAGAGTGTCCTTCCTTATCTTTTCTTACAGTTTTTTGCTTAAAATCTAATTTGTCTGATATAAGGATTGACACCCCAGCTTTCTTTTGAGGTCCATTAGCATGATAAATGGTTTTCCACCCCCTCACTTTCAATCTGGATGTGTCTTTGGGTATAAAATGGGTCTCTTGCAGACAGTATATTGATGGGTCTTGCTTTTTTATCCAATCCGATACTGCGTGTCTTTTGTTGGGGCATTTAGCCCATTTACATTCAGAGTAACTATTGAAAAATATGAATTTAGTGCCATTGTATTACTTGTAAAGTGACTGTTACTGTATATTGTCTCTTTCTTTTCTAGTCTGTGTTACTTTTGGACTCTCTCTTCACTATTCTTTCTCCAGATCCTTAATATATAAGGATCCCCTTTAGTATTTTCTGTAGGGCTGGTTTGGTGATTCCAAATTCTTTTTGTTTCTGTTTGTCCTGGAAGCTTTTTATCTCTGCTTCTATTTTGAATGACATCCTTGCTGGCTAAAGTATTCTTGGCTGCATAATTTTCTCATTTAGCACCCTGAATATATCATGCCAGTCCTTTCTGGCCTGCCAGTTCTCTGTGGATAGGTCTGCTGCCAATCTCATGTTTCCACCCTTGTAGGTTATGGACCTCTTGTTCCGAGCTGCTTTCAGGATTTTCTCTTTGTCTCTGAGATTTGCAACTTTCACTATTGTATGTTGAGGTGTTAACCTATTTTTATTGATTTTGAGGGAGGTTTTCTGCCTCCTGGATTTTGATGCTTGTTTCCTTCCCCAGATTAGGGATGTTCTCCACTATAATTTGCTCCAATGTACCTTCTGCCCCCCTCCCTCTTTCTTCTTATGGGATCCCAATTATTCTAATATTGTTTTGCTTTTTGGTGTCATTTATCTCTTGAATTCTCCCGTCATAATCCAGTAGTTGCTCATCTCTCTTTTTCTCAACTTCTTTATTCTCCATCATTTTGTCTCCTGTATCACTAATTATCTCTTCTGTCTCATTTATCCTAGCAGTTAGAGCCTCCATTTTTTATTGCATCTTATTAATAGCCTTTTTGGTTTCTACTTGATTAGATTTTAGTTCATTTATCCAGAAAGAGATTCTTTAGTGTCTTCTATGCTTTTTTCAAGCCCAGCTACTATATCTGTAATTGTTATTCCAAATTCTAGTTCTGACATCTTACTTATATCCATACTGATTAGGTCACTGGCAGTCAGTACTGCCTCTTGTTCTCTTTTTTAAGGTGAGTTTTTCTTGCAGAAAGTGGTCGTTTTTCTGTTTGTAGAGTTGCAGCTATTCTTTTCTTAGATCTCAAGTTGAGTTCACAGGTGTTCAGATTAATTTAATAGCTAGCTGAATTTCTGGGGCCAGACAAAACTAAGGTCTCCTACTCCTCTGCCATCTTGGACTCCTTCTAGACTAATTTCTAAGAACAAAATGCAACAGGGAAATGTGCAGTTAATGAAAATCAGGAAAAAGAACTAATATTTATCAAGCACAATATTGGTCAGAATATACTGGATCATGCCACTGTAACACAGCCCAACTCTCAGTGACTTAATACAAGAGAAGTTTATTTCTTGCTCATACTATAAGTCCAAGTGAGGTTGGTGTGTGCTTGTATTCATGCTATGAACAACAACAAAAGATGTGCTTAGATGCCCCAGAGCAAAATACAGACAGACCATCCTTCTGAGTGACAGCCACACAAAAAAGACTATGTATTAGAGCTATATGTCAAATGTTCCTTCCTTCTCTCTATTCACTTACTCAACAGCATTTAATGAACACCTAATATTGGAAAGTGCTACCTAGGAACTTAAACATTTATAACTGAATATTTTATCTAAGCCATGGAGTCTTAGAAAAAGAGATATCCTTTAAAAAATGGTTTATGGACACTTAAAAGGCCCACTTGTAAATTAATACATGCTGCATCTCTTGAAGCTTGAACAAGGTATTTTATAAAAGAATAAGGGTTCCTTTTATATTCAAATAGCAAAGTCTTAAAACTTGTTCAGGTATAAATGTATTATGTTGTTCCAAGCAGAGTTTAGAAAATGGTTCTTAAATTTTTTGAACCAGGGACTTTTTTGAGTATCTGCTGAAAGCTATTCTCTCTCCTAGGAAAATGTATTTACACATTTGCAAATTTTTTTAGTTTCAAGGGCTCCACAGATGCATTCCTCACCAGAAATTCATCCATTCGCTTAAGACTCCATCCATTTGCTTTGACATATGATTATAATACACACTCTTTTTTGTGTGGCTGTCACTCAGAAGGATGGTCTGTATTTTGCCTTGGGGCATCTGAGCACATTTTTGTTGTTGTTGTTCATAGTATGAGAATTGGGCCCAGAGGAACTAAGAGACGATCAAACATTGAATGAAAATAAAGCAATGCACTGATTATAGCTGTCAGAGTTGGCCCTCAGAGTGGTTGTCAAAACATGTAACAAATTCCAAGGGAAAGAGAAAGATGTCTCATCATTCACCCTTGACTGAGCACCTGTTAAGCACCAAGCCCTTATTGGGTGGATACTGGGGAAAAAGAAATTAAAGGGAAAATTCTGATCTTGGGAGTACCTTGGTCTAATGGATCAAACAGAGGGAAACAACCACCCATAATGCACTTTGAGAATAGTCATTATGGAAGCATGAGCAACTTGCTCTGAGAGCTAAGAAAAAAGACAGAGCTTTGAACACTGACCAGAAGTAAAGGGTGTTTCTGGACTCAGTTCTAACATGTGTTTGTGTGGGGTTAGGGGAAAGGGCAGGCTTCCCCACAGCAACAAGCCATCCTCAGGCAGGATGTCTGAGAATTCAGCTCGACTCTGACATTATCTACCAGGAGACAGCATCAGATTCCAGAGGTTGGGGCTCAGTCCCAGAAGACTGCCTCCTCTCCCACCTCAGACACCAGTTGAAAGCCCAGGTTATTATCTGTATTTCTAATGAAATAAATCAGGGGTCCTCTATGACCTTCTCCTTCCTTAGGTTTGATTAATTTGCTAAAGTGGCTCACAGAACTCAGAAAATACAAGATCACCAGTTTATTATAAGAGGATGTAACTCAGGAACAGTTAAATGAAAGAGATGTATAGGGCAAGATATGGGGAAAGGGACAGAGATTCCATGCCCTATCCAGGCATGCCACTCTTCCCCAGATCTCCGTGTGTTCACCAGCCTGGAAGCTCTCCTAACCCTGTCCCTTTGGACTTTATGGAGGCTTCATTACATAGGCCTATTTGATTAAAATACTGACCATTGGTGATCAACTCCATCTCCAGCCCCTGTCCCCTCCCCCAGGTCAAGGGGTAGGAATGAAAGTTTCAACCCTCTAATCACGTGGTTGTCTCCACTGGCAACCAGTCCCCATCCTTAGGTGGTTTCAGGAAGTCACTTCATTAACATAAAAAAAGATATTTTTATCACTCTCAAGGCTAGGAAAATTCCAGAGGTTTTGGGAGGTGTGAGCCAGGAAGTGGAGGAATATATATATATATATATATATATATATATATATATATATATATATTTATTTATTTATTTATTTATTTATTTATTTATTTATTCATAAGTCACAAGGAATTTGCCAGATTAAAAGGGGAGTCTAATCAAAGGGGACAACAAAGGCATGGACATTTATATATGCATGGAATTCTGAGAACTTCAAGAAATCCAGTGCTTTTGAGGGGGGCGGGTAGGAAGAACATAATGGCCTTTCAACAGGATGGATTATAGTGGTAAGAAACGAGGTGCCTGGCTGGCATCTGACTCTTGATCTCGGGTCGTGAGTTCAATCCCCACATTGGGTGTAGAGATTACTTAAACAAACAAACAAACTTAAAAAAAAAAAAAAAAGAAAGACAGGAAGCCAGTAGACCTGTTAGGTGGTAATCAAAGTAAGGATATCCCCAGGGGCCAAGGATATTCTTCAATGAATACTCCTTACAAAGCCTAGAATGTAGGAGGTGAATTTGGTGGGTGAATGAATGAATGATGAATGAATGAGACAATCTAGATTTGGCCAGTTGGAATAGAGATAAATTAATGAATGAGAAACATTTTGGAAGTGGAATGGGCAGGACTTGGTGAAGTATATACAGTGGCAGACCTGGGTCTCCTAGGCAGAAGGGAGAGAGCGAGAGTGAAATGGAAGTTGCTTTGCGATATCCAGTTTGTATGATTCTTGGTGGTGTTGTCCCCATGGCCTCCACTCTTTGATCTGCTGGTCTTTCTTTAAGGGCATGATTTAAGGACAGTAATAAGGGACCATAAGCCCCCTTTGATTCTACATATTCTGCCTTCAGTTTTCTAGGTTTGGGTCTTGAGATCAGAAATAGGCAACAGGGAAAGAGGAGAATACTTTTGGAGAAACATGGCCTGCTTGCTTTTAATGGGTTAGTATATCAAATGCATATTTTAATGGCGGTTTCCTTTCTGCTGGGTCTTTGAAAAGGCTATACTTTAGCGTACTCACTGTGTAAGTAGCCTGATTCCATTTCCTTTGGCCTTGGGATAATGCATATTTGCTGAGCACTACTTTGGATGGGTTCTTGTGTCAGGCCATACCACACAGGTTTGTTCCTCATAGCAATACTGAGAGTTAACCAGAATTCCCATTGTTTAACGAGTGATAAAGCTGAGGCTCAGAGTGATTAAGTTACTCGCCTAGGGTCGCAGAAGAGTATACCGAAACTCAATCCTTTAGGATGTAAGGAAGTTTAAATTCTAATACAGCACTCTGACATGATTGCTTAAGAAAAAAAATCAGTCTATGAGGCATAGTTATTCTTTTTTTTTTTTTAAGATTTTATTTATTTATTTGACAGAGAGAAAGAGAGAGAGACAACAAGAGAGGGAACACAAGCAGGGGGAGTGGGAGAGGGAGAAGCAGGCTTCTGGCTGAGCAGGGAGCCCCATGCGGGGCTTGATCCCCAGACCCTGGAATCATGACCTGAGCCAAAGGTAGATGCTTAATGACTGAGTCACCCAGGCGTCCCGAGTCATAGTTATTCTTTCTTTTTTTTTAAAGATTTTATTTATTTATTTATTTGACAGAGAGAGAGAGAGAGAGAGATCACAAGTAGGCAGAGAGGCAGACAGAGAGAGAGGGGGAAACAGACTCCCCGCTGAGCAGAGAGCCTGATGTGGGACTCAATCCCAGGACCCTGAGACCATGACCTGAGCTGAAGGCAGAGGCTTTAACCCACTGGCCCACCCAGGCACCCCGAGTCATAGTTATTCTTAAGAGGTTTTTGTGTTGTTATTCTCTCTCTGCAAAAGCATGGAAGAAAGTACCCTGGACAAAGATTCAGGTGATCAAGATTTTAGTTCTAGTTCTGCTTCTGCTGCTAACTAGCTACCTCTGTGGCCTTAGAGCAGTTCCTTGAACAGTCCTGGACCCGTTTCCTGTGGCATCTTCCTGAGGTTGTCTTCTCTGTACTCTAAAGTTTTGTCTAGATATAAGGTACGTTGCTTGTTCTGATATAAATTATGGTAATGAGACTAAACTGTTTGAAATCAGCTCTGGGTTGGAAGGCAAATCAAATATCACATGAAATAAACAGTGTCAGAAGATATTATCAGCATTTTCAAAGCCATACGGGTTTCTGAAGTAATATGATTATATCTTATGCTATTCAGCATGAACGGCTCTCTCTGTCTTTGTGTCTCTCTCATATGCCTCACACGGTGAATTATCAGGCTCACAATTGTTTTCTTTTCAAGGCTGTTTTTGAGTCATCTTAATGACCCGAATCTTTAGAAGCACCACATACTATGACATATTGCTTGAATTTGCTATTCGGCTTTAGTATTCAGAAGATATATTTCTTAAAATAATGGGGTTAGTCATTTGAAAGAATGAAGGCTCTGTTAGGCATTCAAATTCATAGGTCACTGTCCTTGTAATTCAGGGCACTATATGAGGGTGTGATTTAGGTGGCTCTGCAGGTGAGTGGGTGGAGGTGTGTGGTAAAGGGGAGCAAATGAGATCACCCTAAATTGCACCTGGGAGTAGAAAACATTCTTTGTGAGCTTCCATTATTTTTCAGAGGAGCACCATTATGCTTCAGTGTTATAGGCAGTTACACAAGTAAGCTAGACTGAGTGGGGGAGAGAGTTTTTTTTTTTTAATTGGGTGTTTCAATTTCACCTTTCTATAGTCTGATGGTGTGTTTGACAGTTACACAGTGGTCTTGGGATGAGTGTCTAGGAAGCTAGAGTCTGTGCCTTGGTGCCACCTCTAAGACTCTGTTTGGCTCAGGCATATCAGTCTCAGTGATTGATAATCTGTTCTGAAAGAACAGTGTTTGAGTTTGTGATTTCTGTCTCATGAGTTTTGATTAGAAACAGCCTGTCTTTTCTCTCCTGCCCTCCCAGTCCCCCGACTGCTTAGATCTTGCAATATTTCATTGACTTTTTTTCCATATTATTCAATGTTTTTTATGTCCTCAGTGCCCTGTAATGGCCACTTCCTCTGGACCTCTGCACTCATTACTTCCAGTCTCTCCAATCTTCTTTTCTAACTCATTGGTCTTTTGGTTTCAGTTAGAGGACTCTTGTCTGATTCACAGCTTGTGGCCAGTTTGCAGCCAGGAAATTGGCCTGCACGTGTCATTTATGGAGACTTCGCTGCTCTAAACACTTTGCTTGCATTTATCTCACTTTATTCATTGTAAAACTCTCCAGGATTGGGGAATGCAGAAGTACTTATTACTAATGCCAATTTAAATATGGGAGAACTGAAGCTTAGAAAAGTACGTAGATTGTGAAAGGTCACATAGCTAGTATGTAGGAGAGTGGGAATTTCACTCCAAATCTCTGCTTGCAAAGAGTCTGGGATATAGCAGTGGTTCTCAGGCATGGAATGTGTCAGAATCCCCTGGAAGGCTTGCTAAAACAGTTTACTGGACCCTAGCCCCAGATTTTGAATCAGCAAATTAGAGAAGGGGACCTAGGTATTTGCATTTCTAGCAAGTTCCCATGTGATGCTACTGCAGCTGGTCTAAGGACTACACTGAGAATCACTGTGTGTAGTGGTCAGAAATGGATTTCTAGAGTCAGTCTGCCTGCATTCAAATACTGGCTCCATTACTAAGGGCAAGAACTGGGGAAAATCACTTGGTCTCAGTTACTTACTGTTCATCTGTACCTTCCTTATAGACTTGCAGTGAGGATTACATGAAGTAAAGCATTTCTAAGGCTTAATAGAGTACCTGGAATCCAGAAGTCATTCTATAAGGTTACCTGTTGTTCTCATTCTTAATAAATCATACTGCCAGGACTCTGCTAGTGAGTCTCATGCTCTGAGACATCATATGTTTTGTTTTTGAAGGCCCATTATTTGTTTATCACATCTGTGTGGTTTATCAAATTCGAAGGTATTCTTTCTCTCCTTCTTCAACAAGTATTGCCTTTAGCTCACATCGTTCTCCCTCCAACCAAAAATGTGGTATTTAAAAGCTTCCACGCCCATGTGGATAGGATAAAATTTGCAACCCTCTGGCTTTGCAATTTTTCTACCTAACTTCATTTCCAGCTTTTCTCTGCTTCATCTACCTCCTGGCATGAAGATGTAGTAGAATCACTTAATTTCAGAATTCTCCTTCTAGAATAATCTCCTTGAAGACAGGGGCTGTGTGCAACAAATCTTTGATCCTCTGCAGTGTCTCCCACAGTTAGCTGGACCCTAACAAATATCTGTTGAGTGACCAAGTGAGGGAGCCGGAAGGCCTGAGATTAGAAAGAATTTTGTCACCTGGGGCAGATTCCTTCGCTGATACCGGTTTTGTTTCCTCACTGAAAGCCTTGAATTTGAATTAAAAATTTTTTTGAATACACGTCTTTCCTGCTATACCCTCACACCCTTCAGGTCAACTGATTTCTTATTCAGCATTTTGATAACAATGCTGATAACCAAAAGCTCTGTGCATGTTCTTCTTCAGCTTGTTTTAGAATAAGGGTCTTCTACGGTGTTTCTAGGTGCTGCATGGAACACAGAGAGGGCTAGTGTTCACTATGGAATCTTGTCTTTGTCAAAATCTCCATGACTCACTTCAAGAAGCTGTTATATTTGTGCCAGGATCAGGCTGACAGGCATGGGGACATTATTTTTCTTTGGTAAGGATTGCATTTTTTTTTTTTTTTTTTTTTTTTTTTAGTTTGGAGGATGCCCTAGATGTAGTCTGACGAGGGTAAGGCTCTAGTGGGTACATGTTCTGATAGCAGTTATAGATGTCAGCAATTTCTCACTGAGTTCCATTGTGGGGTGATGTTGCATCCCAACTCAGTCTAAGTAGGACGTGGCATTGAACTAGGAAGAGAATGCCTTGCATGCAGGATGATTGAATATCGCCTCCTGGATCAGTGTGGCTAGGAAGCAAGAGTGACTTTTAAAAATATTTTATAACCTATTTTCTTCCTGATGACAAAAGTATCATCATGTTCATGATAAAATATATAAAATTTTAACGAAGACTATAACAAGGTTAAACTTTGGGATATAGCCTACTAATCTTTTAGTCTCTTTCTCTCTCTCCCTTTCTCACAGTTTGCAAACAAAATTATAGAACATACAACTTTTTCCTCACCTGCCAATTCAGAGTATTTTTTCGTAATCACTAATTGGTCTTCAAGAATCTAACTTAATGGCTATATGGTATTCAGTTGGGTGGATTTAACATATTATTAAAAGTGTTATCAATTTTTTTGATATTTGTGTTGTTTCTAAAATTATTGGTATTAATAAATGCTATATTGAACTCCCATCTCTAATTATAAATTTTATGTACATTTACGATAATTTCAGCAAAAGAACTACATAAAAGTGGAACTTTACTGGATCATAGGGCATAAGCATGCTTTGGTGTTCCAGAAATTTCAAATTACATTTTTTTATGCAAACCATTTTTTGTTTAAGATATAATACTTAAGATTCTATTGACTGATAGAGACATAGAAAACCTCAGTGAGCCACTAAAAAAGTAGTCTTGGTGATTAAAAATATGCCCCATAAATCCTATATCTCTCAAATATAAGAAATACATCAAGCCGGTAAAAATTGAACACAAGTTTCATCAAACCTCAACAAACTGGTAATCTCCATTTTATGCATAATTCAGAGAACACAAAAAGAAAAAAAAAAGCTACCAAACCCATTTTATAGGTAAATATTACTTTGAGACTAAAATTAGATATGGACAGTAAAAGAATAATCTCAATTAGGATCATAAACGAGTAATTCTTCATAAAATACTAACATGTAAAACCCAGTATTTTTAAAGTAAATCATAACCAAGAATAATTTATTTTGGGGGTAAAGGATTTATCTATTTTTCCTTTGTTTTGTTTGTTTCTTAAAATCCACATATGGGTCAAATCATATGGTATTTATCTTTCTCTGACTGACTGACTTCACTTAGTGTTATACTCTCTAGGTCCATCCATGTTGTTGCAAATGGCGACTTCATTATTTTTATGGCTGAGTAATATTCCACTGTGTGTGTGTGTGTATATATATATATATATACATATATATATATATATGCCATTTCTTTATCCATTTATTTATCACTGGACACTTGGACTGCTTCCATAATTTGGCTATTGTAATTAATGCAATAAATGTAGGGGTGCATATATCTTTTCAAATTAGTGTTTTTATATTCTTTGGATAAATACCCAATAGTACAATTACTAGATCAGATGGTAATACTATTTTTAATTTTTTGAGGAACTTCCATACTGTTTTCCACAGTAACTGCGTCAGTTTGCATTCACACAAATAGCACGTGAGGGTTCTTATTTCGCCACATTCTCTCCAACACTTGTTGTTTCTTATGTTTTTGATTTTAGCCATTCTGACAGGTGTGAGGTGATATCTTACTGTAGTTCTGTGATAAATCCAAATTTAAACAATCAAACACAAGCTGTCATTTTCTGTGACTTGGATCAACAGAAGTTAAAAATAGTAACAATACCAAGGGTTGAAAAGGATGTGGGGACACTTGGATGGAATTAAACAAGATGAAAATGAAATAGGTAGACACATTTTGTGCAACGATGTGCCAACATCTAATAAATGTAAAGATGGCTGTACTTTTATATCTAGGAATACTACTTCTAGCCAATCCTCATTATTCATGGATTCCATATTTGCAAATTTGCCTATTTGCTAAAATTTATTTGTAACCCTCAAATCAATATATAACACTGTTTTCACCGTCATTTGCAGACATGTGCAGAAGAGCAAAAAAATTTGAGTCACAATGGGCACAATCCCAGCTAAGGTTGAACAAGACGATGCTTTCTTGTTTTAGTTCTTATACTGTAAACAGGTGTCCATTTCATGGTCTACTTAGTGCCATGTCTTTTGCATTTTTGTGCTTTTTGTTGGTGATTTCACTGCTTAAAATGTCCCCCCGATATAGTGCGGAAGTGCTGTCTGGTGTTCCTAAATTCAAGAAAGATGTGATGTCCTTTACAAAGAAAAGCATGGATTAGATAAAATTCATTCAGGTATGAGTTATAGTAAGTGCTAGTGGCTGTGAGTTAATGGTTAATTAATCAACAATGTATATTAAATAAGGTGTTTTAAAACCAAACCTAACATTAAACAAGGTTATTTATTGAGTAGTTAACAAAAATGTTGTGACCAGAGGCTTCCAGGGACCTAACTGTATTTTCTCTAGGAGCAATGGTTCAGTATCTGCTAATTCAGTGTTTGCAATGACTTTATAGAACTCAGCTACTGTAAGTTATAAGAATCAACCGTGTATAACATAGAGAAACTCTCACACATGCACAAGAAGACATATATGAATATTATTTGCTTATAATGGTGAAAATGGAGATATAATCCTAATGTTTCATGTGAGGAATGGATGAATATATTGAGTTTTATTCATACAATGGAATACTCGTGGTGCTAGCATTTTAGTGGAAAGACATGGAATAAAAAAAAAACCTATGTGAAGTATATACTTTGTTAAAAAGTAGCAAATGCTATGGAGGAAAATTAGGAAGAAAAGGGAGATAGTAAGTAAGTCTTGGTGTGTGGGGTGTGTGAAATTTTAAATAGGGTGGCTAGGGAATGCCTTCCTGCAAGCGTGCAAAAAATAATAATTTGATCTTCTCTTTCTACTCATAAAGTAGAGCTTCTAGAATGTATTAAATAGTAATTATAATAGCAGATGTTCTTATTTTATTCCTTACTCAGAATCTAGCAAATAGATGATGAATAAATGTTTACAAAATGAATGCCTCTGATGTTTCATCTTTAAAGATGATTTTGGCTATTGTCCAATAATTCCACATTTTGTGTGTGACTTATTGAGTATTTTAATTGGAAGATTAGAAAAAATATTTTAGATATCCTGGCTTTTCTCTATTCTTATCCAGAGTTTTATGATTAACATTTTAATTTAAAGCATTGTACCTGGGATGAATTAATTGCTTAATGATTTTTTAATTTGAGAAGGTAAAGGGAGTACTATTTTTACTTTGATTTATAATTTTCAAATAAGCAGATATTTGGCAACTAGGAATTTTTTGTTGTTGTTGTTCTGTTGCCCTAGGCTCTGCAAATGGTAGGAATGGGCTTAGCTAGTGTTTGTTCAGCAACTATTTTCTAGGGACAGAGTGTAGTCACTTACATGAAATCATAATAGAACCCTGCAAGGTTGTTATCATCTTTACAGAAAAGAAAACCATTTCGAAGAGGTTATGCAAATCTCTCAATGTCATACAACCTGAATCATAGCAGAGCTGGCATTCCAACCCAGTTGGCCTGACACCAAAACCTATGTTCTTTTCTTCACGTAATGATACTGGTTCCCATAGTCACAATCAGTGTGTTGGGAACCACCTATTTATTTTTGTTTACTTTTGCTTATGTTGCATTTTATACTCAGCATCTATATGCCAAAACATATCAGCAGATAGGGGAAACCACTTACTGTTTCCAATTTAATAAAAATATTTAGTGAGCTCCTACATCAGTTTTGTTCTTTTTCCTTTTTTTAATGACCCAACATTTATAGAGTTTGTTTCTTATTCATATACTGCAAAATGGATGATCATGATTGTTAGGTGTTTTTCTCCAAGCATTGATTCAAAGATTCAGTATCCTTCCTTCTGTCTTGTCGTTCTGCTGTCTGCATTCTGTGGTGTCCAAGGTTCCTAGGAACTATTTCCATTCCGGTTATCCAGAAGGGCAAAGGAACATGTTGGATCTCAAGAGGGAGGTTTTCATGAGCTAGGTATGAAAATAGTACACATTCCGCTCACATTCCAATGATTAGAATCCAATTGCACGGCCACAGCCAAGTGCAATCAATGTAGGCTGGAAATGCAGTCAACTCTGATTTCAAAGAAATTAATGAAAAGGGATCATCCTTGCAAATTTCTAATTCTGATCAGCTTCACAGAGATTTCTTGATGGCTAAAGAGGTTGAGTTTCCTTCAGAAGCTACAACCTAGATTATTTCTAATGGAATGGAAGTTCTTTTACAACTTCAAAAATTGCATTAATTCATTGCCAAGTTTCTGATGTACCTTGTTTCCAGGGTTTGCTTTTAAAGGTTTGGCCTTTTTCTAGCTTGCTTGGGGCATAGCTTGTCTCCAACCCTTGTGATAATACATATTCCCTCATCCATGTGGCCTCTTCTCTGCCTTTAGTTGTGGAGTTTGTTCTGCCAGACTTCAGGTCAATTTCTGGGGTATTAGGGTGATTTGATAGTTACCTAGTATTCATGGGAAGAGGCAAGCCTAGGGTCCTCCTACTCCATCACCATCTTCCCAACCCACAACAGTTGTTTTCAGTGCTTTACAAGAAAATATGACATACTCAGTATGATAGAAGACATCTATGAAAAACACACAAATAACATTATATTCAGTGATGAAAGATTGAAAAGTTTTCCCCTTACAATCAGAAATAAGACAATGATGCTTACTTTTACCAGTGATATTCAACCTACTTTTGCCAATGATATTCAACATTGTACTGGAATTTCTAGCCAGAGCAATTAGATGAGAAAAGAAAAGTAAAAGGCATTGAAATTGTAAAGGAAGAAGTAAAATTATCTCTATTTGCAGATGACATGATCCTATATATAGAGAATAGCAAGGAACCCACAAAAAATTTACAGGACTAATAGAAAAATTCAGCAAAGTTTTAGCATACAAGATCAACACTGAAAATTAGTTGTGTTTTTATATGCTAAATAAGCAATCTGAAAAGGAAATTAAGAAAACAATTCCATTTATAGAGCACCCAAAAGAGTAAAATGCCTAGGAATAAATTTAACTAAAAATATGAAAGACTTTTCATGAAAAACTACTAAACATTGCTGAAAGAAATTAAAAAAATGGAAATAAATGGAAAAACATTTTGTGTTTATGGATTGGAAGACTTAATATTGTTAAGATGTCAGTCCTATCCACAGTAACCTACATATTCAACTGCAACCCTATCAATGGTCATTTTTTTTGGTAGAAATGGAAAAGCTAATCCTCAAATTCACACAGAACCGCGAAGTCCTCTGAATAGCCAAAACAATCTTTAAAAAGACAAACAACTTCTTGATCTCAAAATTTACTACAAAGCTCCAGTAATCAAAACAGTGTGGTACTGACACAAGGATGAACAAATAGACCAGTGGAACAGAACTGAGGGTCCAGATATAAACCCATATATCTATGGCCAATTGATTTTTGACAAAGGTGCCAAGATTTTTCAACAGGGGAAACAAATGGTACTAGGACAAGTGGATATTTATATGCAAAAGAATGAAATTAACTCTTACCTCATACCATACACAAAAATTTACTCAAAATGGATCAAATACCTAGTTATAAGGGCTAAAACCATAAAACTCTCAGGAGATAACATAAAGATAAATCTTCATGACTTTGGCAATGAATTCTTAGATATGACACCAAAAACATGATGAACTTAAAAAATTAGACTTTATCAAAATTAAAAACTATTGTTTATCTTAGGACATTAACAAAAAAGTGAAAAGAATCTGCAGAATAGGAGAAATAGTTGCCAAATACATATCTGATAAAGGTCAGAATATATAAAGAACTCTTAAAACTCAACAACAAAGATAAACCACCAAATTTTAACATGTACTATGGACTTGAACAGACATTTCTCCAAAGATTATATGCAAATGGCCAAGAAGTGAATGTAAATATGCTCAACATTATTAGTCATTAAGGAAATGTAAATCAAAGCCACAGTGAAGTACCACTTCATACCTACTAAGATGGCTATAATTTAAAAAATGAAAAATAACAAGTTTCACTGAGGGTATAGAAAAATTATTTTTTTGTAGTTTCAAGTATTTATTTAAATTCTAGTTAGTTAACATACATTGTACTATTGGTTTCAGGAGTAGAAGTTAGTGATTCATCACTTCCATACAACACCCAGTGCTCATCACAACAAATGCCCTCCTTAATACCCATCACCTATTTAACCCATTGTCTTGCCCACCTCCCCTCCAGCAACCCTCAGTTTGTTCTCTATAGTTAAGAGTCTGTTTTATGGTTGCCTTTCTCTTCCCCACCCCATGTTCATCTGTTTTGTTTCTTAAATTCCACATATGAGTGAAATCAAATGGTATTTGTTTCTCTATTTCACTTAGCATAATACACTCTAGCTCCATCCATATCGTTGCAAATGGAAAGATTTCATTCTTTTATGTGGCTGAGTAATATTCCATTGTGTGTATATTTATCACATCTTTATGCGTTCATCAGTTTATGGACATTTGGGCTCTTTCTATAATTTGGCTGTTGTTAATACTGCTATAAACATTGAGGTGCATGTATCTCTTTGAATCAGTGTTTTTGTATCTTTTGGGTAAATACTTGGTAGTACAATTGCTGGATTATAGGTAGTTCTATTTTTAACTTTTATGGAACCTCCATACTGTTTTCCAAAGTGACTACACTGAGGATATGGAGAAATTGGAGCCCTTATACATTATTGGTAGGAATGTAAAATGGTTCAGCCAGTATGGGAAAACAATTTGGCAATTCCTCAAAAAGTTAAACATTGTATTACTGTAAAGACCCTGCATTTCTATTCTAAGTAATACCCCCCAAAATTGAAAGTAGTAATTCAAAGAAGTACATGTACACACATGTTCACAACTGTACTATTTACAGTCATATGGCAAACAGCCCTAATGTCTGTCAACAGATGAATGCATAATCAGTTTTGGAATGGAATGTCACTCAGTCATAAGAATGAATGAAGTCTTGATTCATGCTACAAAGTAGATAAACGTCCAAGACATGATGCTAAGTGCAAGAAGCCAGACACAAAATGACAAATATTGTATGATTCCATTAATATGAAATATTTAGAATTGAGAAGTCCATAGAGGTAAAGTTCAGGTTAGTGATTGTCAGGGACTGGAGGAGTGGGGGATAGGGAGAAAATGTTTCATGGATAAGGGGTTTTACTCATAAGTGATGGAAATGTTTAGAAACTAGTTAGAGGTGAATAGTGTAAAGATACTAAATGACACTGACATTTTCTTTAAAATGGTTAATTTTATGTAATGGGGATTTCACTCCAATAAATTACTTAAATAATTTTATGACCAACCACCAGAATTTCTAGTCGTTCTGAGATGGGTACTGAATATGTCCATTTTGAAAAGATATCACAAGAGGTTCAGATGTTGTACCAACGACTATGAGCTATTGGCCTCCCTGCCAGCAGTGTCTTGGGAACTCTCACAATTATTATTTCATTATCCCATTCCTGTCCTCATTTAACCTTCTTAGGACCTGACTCAGTAGGCCATATTCACTATGTGTATGTCATTTTAGGTCTTCCAAAAAGCAAATGTGCAAATGGAATTAGACATGCAAAAGCTTTATTTTAGGGAAATAACTGCAAAGAATAAAGGAGGAAGAGAACAGAGTAGGTGGGAAGAGCTTCCAGGTTACCATGCAAGTCTGATTCCTGTGAAAGGAGAGCAAGAAGGCAGGAGGATTGGGTAGGAAGAACTTCAGACTCCAGCGTTTTCTCCACCAGGCAGTGAAGATCCCCAGAGCAAAGATTACCCATCAGAGGCACCTGCTTTGGGCTGGAATGACTCATCTTTTATACCTGACTCATTCTGTCATGGGCTGGGAGGAGCCCTGGGCCAGTGTAGCCTCCAGGATGGATGCTGCTGTGGATTCAAAGGTATGGCAGCTGGAAGATGTTCACCAACTCTCCTTTTGCAGCAGGTTCTCCTGAAGGACGAGCTGAGCAGTCTACCTCTTTGGTCATCACAGTGTGATACTGGACACGTCCCATACTCTCTCTGAACCTCATTTGCAAAATAGCATTAATGTCATTTTCATCAGCAGGTTTTAGGAGGACTCAGTAAGTAATATAAGTACCTGGAATGGTAGCTGGAATGAATATGTAGGTGGTTAACCATTACGCATAGGAACAAACTTGGGCTCAGAGAGAGAAAACTACCTTCCCAAGGGCCACATAGCTAGTAAGTAACAGATGTAAGATTAAAACCCAGCGTGACCTCACATCCTATATATATATTCCATTCAAGCACATATTTATCTAAGATTTTGTTCCTAATATCTGGAACTGGGTACTCTCTGTATTCTATAAAGCTGTCTCTGGAGAAATAACTGCCAGGCTTGGGGTTGCACATATGTAGCTTTTACCTCACTTCATTGTGTCTTGCTTTCCACTGGCACATCACAGAGGAGTTCCAAGCATCTTCTTCTCTTGTCATTAGATGCATATTGGCATTTGGAGCTTTTGGAAGGCTAACAGTTCCAGCCCTTAAATATTCGTCGTTGATACACACTATCTTAGGAGGAAAGAACATAAGATGTAAATTGGTTTCTTTTAAATCTCACCACTCCCATCACACAACGCCACCACACTGACCCTGCCACACTGGAAATGGCTCCCTTTCTCCATGTCATCTTTAGAGAGGCAGATGGATCACAGCTGCTCCTCTGGGGTTTCTGAGTCATGGGAGGTAGCCAGTTGAGGGCGAGTTGAGCTCTGCTCATTTCCCCTGCTGCTATTACGTTGTTAAAAGTAAGTATTGGTGGGGAGCCTGGGTGGCTCAGTTCGGTTAAGCATCTGCCTTTGGCTCAGGTCATGATTCCAGGGTCCTGGGATCAAGTCCCCGGTCGGGCTCTCTGCTCAGCAGGGAGCCTGCTTCTCCCTCTCCTTCTGCCTAATGCTCCCCCTGCTTATGCGCCCTCTCTCTGTGCCAAATAAATAAATAAAATCTTAAAAAAAAAAAAAAAAAGAAATATTGACAATCCTGATAGCCGGGAGCAACCTGTGATTTCTCTGCCCTTTGTCTTCACTTTGTAGGCCGTTCTGGGTGTTACTCGAGAACGCACGGCAGCCCATCCATCCCTCCCTCAAATTGACTAGATCACAGAGTCATTTGTCAGATTCCACTGCTGAAGAGATGGTGCCAAATGGACTCCTTTGGGCTTTCCCTGCACAGATTATTCCCTGGGCAAAAGAGAGAAATAGGTTTGGCTTCGTTATGTTTAGGAGATAAACATTTGGTGCCTGGTTAACTTTATAACACAGTGCTAGTCCTGGGATTCAGTTTTGCAAACATTTTTTAAATTTTTATTTATTTATTTGAGAGAGAGAGTGAGAGAGAGCGGGGGTGGGGGTGGGGGTAGAAGGAGAAAGAGAGAGAGAGAGCCTTAAACAGACGTGGTGCTGAATGTGGAACCCTTCGTGGGGCTTGATTTCACGACCCTCAGATCAGACTGAGCTGAAACCAAGTCATATGCTTAACTGATTGTGCCACTCAGGAGCCCCAGTTTTGAAACGTTTTTGATGCTGACCATGTCTAGGTGCTAGAAAGTTGGAGTTGAAAAAGATGGTCCCTGTCTTCAAAGAGGGAGATGCAGGAGCAGACAAGTTCCAATCTCCTGTAATAAATGTGGTAGAATGAAGTTAGAAATGTGTCAGAGCAACATCGGGGAGGATAATGATTTGGTTGAGGGGGGTTGCAATGGGGGTGTCTGAGTGCATCAGGAAAGGCTTCCGGGAGGAGGTGCCCAAAAGGGACATCAGGCGGCTGACAGATAAGCATCACAGGCAGAAGGAAAAGCTTGTGCAAAGGTGTGGTGTGTTTGAGGGGATTATAAGAGGTACTGCTAGAGTGTGAATCACAAGGAGGGGTGTAGTAAGAGAGGAAGTGGGAACCAGAGCAAGAATTGATGTGGTAGGTCACACTAAATGACTCAGACTTACTGGAGTCAGTGACAGGACACCAGTGAGTCTGGTAAGTAGGGGAGATGTGTGGTCACATTAAAATGAGCCTGTGCTTAGAGGGGAGGATGAGTGCACAGGCAGAGATTTGAGGGTGGGAGACAGAGTTGGTAGCTGATAGAGGAGTCCATGTGAGAAAAGATGAAGATCAGAATTAATGCCAGTGAGAGTGGGAGTGGAGAGAAGGGTGAGGACATGGGAGAACGTTTGAATAAGAGATAATAACAGTAATGGCGATAGTAAGTTGTTGCTGTAGTAACATTTTTTTTATCCTTATATTTCCACTGGGTCCTGTGATAGGTAAGGTCTCTTTACATTTACACTAACGCTATGAGGTATTAAAGGGCTACAAATTCTTACCTGTGATTCTAAAATTTCTAAAGTGTCCCAAACAAAAAGTTTTTCCAAATTCATTGGCAGTAAAATTTGGCTAGACTTTTTTTTTTTTTTTTTTTGGCTAGACTTTTGAACTCACTTGGAAAAGTCTGGCCTGAAATGATAAGTGGCGACTTCCATGTTCTGCCACAGGGATATAAATGTGTTTGATTACAAAGTGCTGCCCCAGACCCTTCTGGGGATGTTACCAAATATATAATTGATGATGTAATGCCTTCTGTGGGTGTTACAAATTACACTTGATATCCACTTTATTATTCACTTTGTGAATTCCAAACTTCCTGATTTCCATAACACATCTGACCCCAAGGATTTCAGATAAGGGATTGTGGACCAATAGTCACCACTTACAGCAGTGGACATGGAGGCACAGAGAGGTGAAGTAATTTGTTCAAACGTACACAACTAAGTAATGGCAGAGTTGGGAGCCCCTCGTTGGGCTCCCCACTCAGTGGGGAGTCTGCTTTGTCTCCCTCTCTCTGGCGCTCCCCCTGCTAGTACTCTCTCTTCCTCTAAAATAAATGGATAAATATTTAAAAAAATTAAAAATAAGCTAGCTTCTGTGCATGATAATACCTTGCTTTATATGCATCAGAAGAGTAAAAGTGTTTCTTTACCAAAGTTACTCAGATTAAATCTTTTGGCCAGAAAAAAACCTCCTCAGGATGATGGAGAAAGTTTCTAGGGATAGAGGTTAGTTGCCAGTTTGGGAAGATTTCTCAGGTAGAGGTGAAAGATAATAGTTGCCTAAGCTTGTGGAGCTCCAGATCAAAGGACTTGGGATAAGGTTCTGGTCCTCACTTTTTAACTCACCAAAATAAAATGATGGTATGCACATGCACACGTGCACACACACACACAGGATACACACACACAAATTGGAAGAACCCTGCCAAAATGTTAACAGTGGTAAACTTTGGGTGCAAGATTATATTTGATTTTGGTTTTGATTATTAACGCTCTCCAGATTTTTCACAATTGTCACATTTTACTTTTATAATTAGAAAATATGCTTTTAATATTTTTTGTTACAAATGATGTGTATTGGGAATGAGAAAGCCGGACGTGCCTTGTAAATAAGTACTACTTTCAGCAAATACTTCATGTGTTCAATTGATAGATTACTTTCTTATCCCACTTGCTAATGGCCCATGAATACTGGAAAACTTAAAAGTAGAATTTTTGTTAGCTACTTGGAATTATTTCATGTTTTCTAAGTGTTTTTCAATGTTTTAAAGGTATACTGATCCATTTTATTGCAATAACAAATTTTAAAAGGAATCAAAAGATTTCTAGGTCATAATGAATTGTTCGGTAAGAATAAAGCAATGCTTGGAGTGCCTGGATGTCCCAGCTGGTTAAGCAGCTGACTCTCGGTTTCCACTTAGGTCATAATCTTAGGGGTCTTGAGATCTAGCCCCAAGTCAGACTCCGAGCTTAGCAGGGAGCCTGCTTAAAGTGTCTTTCCCTCTGTCCCTCCCCCCACCTGTGTATGTATGTGCGTGTGCTCTCTCTCTCATATAATTATATCTTTAAAAACAATACTTAATGTAATGAACTTCTAATAACATTAGAGAATTTTTTTATTATTTATTTATTTATTTTTAAAGATTTTATTTATTTATTTGACAGAGAGAGAGAGAGAGATCACAAGTAGGCAGAGAGGCAGGCAGAGAGAGAGGGGGAAGCAGGCTCCCTGCTGAGCAGAGAGCCCAGATGTGGGGCTTGATCCCAGGACCCTGAGATCATGACCTGAGCCGAAGGCAGAGGCTTTAACCCACTGAGCCATACAGGTGCCCCAACATTAGAGAATTTAGGCAGTCTTTTAAAGCTTACTAAAACCTAATTATTTATAATATAAATAATTAGGTTTTAGTAAGAGAGCAAAATCCTTCTTGTGTCAAACAAGATATTATTATGACACTTATCATGTTAAGAGTAAACAGTAATACATCTGTAAACCACAGGAGGCAATTTTTCTATTGAGCACCTGATTTTTGCCAAGATTATCAGGGGACTCTAATAAAGTGGCAGGCCTGATCTTGGGTTTTAAAGTATGTATCTTCTAACCAGAAGTTTTAACCTTATTTGCCCTTCCATCAAATCATCTTTATCATATTTTCCCTTAAGGGAACAGTAAATAGCATCAGATATACTGTATGATTTTTTTTCAAATATAACCCCTCTTTGGGCCTTGGTTTTCTCATATGTAGTTGGGGATCTATTTTATACCTATTTCATAGAGGTATGACTAGTGGTGTGCTGGTAAATGTTTAACAAACAGTCTGCAAAAAAGAAGGAAGAAAAGGGAAAAAAGAGATCTGATTTGTAGTGTTTCCTAATTTCTGTGGTGTAAATATTCCCACTGTTGCTGATTTCAAGCTACTGTGGTATCATCAAAGTAACATTATACAGTATTTCCTCCCTTATTACATATGTACTAGATGTAAATAACCTTAAGAGTATAGATAAAATATAGAAATATACTAAAAAATTAGGAAGGAATGAATTTTGACTATTTATTGCCTTTGTTTTAAATATAAAGTTGATACAATTTAATTTTTAATAATGGCTGTGTTTAAGAACCAGCTTGCAACTCCTGAACATTTAACAGTTGGCTCTTGGAGCCAGTGCAAGCCAGCTCTAGCATATCACTCACTCACTAGGTGTTAGGAAGATTAAAAGGAAATCATTAATTTTAAAACTGCCTAATTGTGCCTTGAAACATCTTAGGTCCTCCATAAATCTTAATTTTCTCCTCTCTTACTTTATGTTTTATTAAGCCCATCCTCCCCTTTGGAGTCTCTGACAACATCTCTAGTTTTAAAACCATCTCCAAAGACAAATTAGATTGATGCATTATTCAGAATATTCAGGAAAATTTAGCAAGATTCACTTTCTCTCAGTCCTCTGAGAGGTTAGATATGAGGGAGAAAGGCATAGACGTCCTTATGTCTCCCTGTAAACGTTTGTTTCTATTCACAAAACCTGCATGTCTGGAATTCGCTGCCCCCTGTTCCCTAGATCAATAGTTACTCATTTTTCTTCACCCCAGAACCAACCAAAAAGAGTGATCTTACCAGAGAATTAAACCTGTGGCTTTATTCAGCTTTGGATGAGAGTTCTGGGAGATGTTACCCTCCATATATTGGAAAAATATTCATTTCATTAATTTTGATGTAGTCATTTTTTGTTTTATTTATCTTTGACTGTAAGCCACATGATTAGAAGTCTGTGTGTATTAGAGCCTATATATTTTCCTTTATAAATAGATTATGCTTTTCAAAATATAGTAGATAAAACATGCTCAATATAAGAAAACATGAAGTAATACTGAAAAACATAAAGATGAAAAAATTACTCATAATTTTGCAACTCAGAGCCATTGTTATTTCCTGGTGAATTTCTTATTTTTTCCTGTTTGTGTGAACTACATAATTGGGATCATACTACATATGAAATTTAGTATTCAGCATGGATACCTGTCAAGCGCCATGATGAATCTAGAATATTCACACATTATAGATGAGCATTGTTGGAAAGAAAGTTTCATCAAGAGCTTAAACTTACCTGTTTTCCTTCCCTCTGCAAACCATCATAATGCCTTAATTTCATGATCGAGTTATAAGAAATTAAACTTTTTAATTACAAACAATATTATTACTTATATAAAGCTTCAGGGATGAGGTTTGAACACATACATACAAGTGTACACACACACACACACACACACACACACACCCAAGTTTTGGACACAGGCAAATCTGGGTGCAAACTCCACCTGTTATTGCCTGGCTGTGTAACTTGGGGCAAGTTACCCCAACTCTTTGTGGCCTCAAGTTTCATCACATGTATAATGAGAATGGTGTTAATACCTGCCTGGCAGCACTGTTAACCAGATTATATGATGATAGAATGCATATAAATTCACCCTTACAAATATATATATATTATAAATTTTTATATATATATATATATATAATGTATATATAAATAAATAAGTTCAGCCTTTATTGGGTGAATATTATATATTATTATATATTGGATATGAAGTATTTAGGGTATGGTAAGTGCTCTATGAAAGATTGCTGCTGTTACTTTCATTGCTGACTGGCCCAGTCCTGCTAGCATGAAACCAGGTAAGAATGAGACACTTTATTGGATATGTGGTTTGCAAATATTTTCTCCCATTCCATATGTTGCCTTTTCATTTTGTTGATGTTTTCCTTACTTTGATGTAGTCTCACTTGTTTATTTTTTTCATTTGTTGCCTATGCTATTAATGTCAATTCCAAAAGAATTATTGCTAACACCAGTATTAAGGACGTTACCCTATATGTTTTCTTCTAGAAGTGTATGGTTTTGGGTCTTAGGTTCAAGTGTTTAATCCATATTGAGTTGATTTTTGTGTATGGTATAAGGTAATCATCCAGTTTTGCTCTTTTACATGTGAATATCCAGTTTTCCCATCATCATTTATTGAAGAGACTATCCTTTCCTAATTGTGTATTCTTGGCACCTAAGTTGAAAATTAATCTACCCTTTGTTCATGGGTTTATATCTGGCCTCTTTATTCTGTTCCATTGATTTATGTGTCAGTTTTTGGCCAATACAATACTTTTTGATTACTGTAGTTTTGTTATATCGTTTGAAAGCAGGAAGTATGATGCTTCTAGCTTTGCTCTTCTTTCTCAACATTGATTTGACTATCTGCAGTCTTTTCTGGTACCATGCTAATTTTAGTATTTTTTTTCCTGTTTTTGTGAAAAATGTCATTAGAATTTTTATAAGGCTCTCATTGAATCTGTAGAGTAGTATGAGCATTTTAACAACATTATTTTTTCCATCCCATGAACACTGAATACTTTTCCTTTTATTTGCGTCTTCAGTTTCTTTCATCAGTGTCTTACAGTTTTCAGTATACAGGTCTTTCACTTCCTTGGTTAAATTTTTTCCCAGGTATTTTCTTCTTTTTGATGCTATCGTAGATGGTTTTCTCAATTTCTTTTTTGATAGCTCATTCTTAGTATATAGAAACAACTGATTTTTGTGTATTGATTTTATATCATGCAACTTTATTGAATTTGTTTATTCTAACAGTTTTTTGCTAGAGTCTTTATGATTTTCTATATATAAGATCATGTCATCTGCAAATAAAAATAATTTTACATGTTCCTGTCTGATTTTTTTTTTTAAAGATTTTATTTATTTGACAGAGAGAGAGATCACAAGTAGGCAGAGAGGCAGGCAGAGAGAGAGGGGGAAGCAGGCTCCCCACTGAGCAGAGAGCCCGATGCAGGGCTCAAGCCCAGGACCCGGAGATCATGACCCGAGCCGAAGGCAGAGGCTTTAACCCACTGAGCCACCCAGGAGCCCCTGTCTGATTTTTTTATTTTTATTTTTATTTTTTGACTAACTGCTCTGGCTAGGCATTCCAGTACTATGTGGAATAGAAGTGGCGAGAGTGGGCATCCTTGTCTTGTTTCTGATCTTAGAAGAAAAGCTTTCAGCTTTTTATTGTTTATAATGCTAGCTGTGGGCTTCTCATACACAGCCTATATTATGTTGAAGTACATTCCTTCTATATCAGATGTGTTGAGAATTTTTATCATGAAAGGATGTTGACTTTTGTCAGATGCTCTTTCTGCATCTATTGACATGATCATATGATTGCTGTCCTTAATTTTGTTATTGTAGTATGTCACATTTTTTGATTTGTAGGTGTTGAACTATCCTTGCGTCCCAGGAATAAATCTTACTTAATCATGGTGTATGATCCTTTTAATGCATAGTTTATCACAGTTTGCTGATATTTTGTTGAGGATTTTTACATCAATATTTATCAGGGATATTAGCCTGTAATTTTTTTTTTTTCTTGTAGTGTTCTTGTCTGGTTGTAGTGTTAGTATAATGCTGGCCTTATAAAATGAATTTGGAAGTGTTTTCTCTTCAGTTTTTTGGAAGAGTTGGAGAAGAGTTTGTTTTAATTCTTCCTTAAATTTTTGGTAAAATTGAACAGTGAAGCTATCTGGTCCTGGAGTTTTCTTCATTTGGGACCTTGTGATTACTGACACAGTTTCCTTGCTAATAAATGATCTATTCAGATTTTCTATTTTTTCATGATTCAGTCTTGATAAGTTGTAGGTTTCCAGGAATTTACCCATTTCTTCTAGGTTATCTAATTTGTTGGCTTACAATTGTCATAATAGTTTCTTATGATCCTTAGTATGTTTGTGTTATCAGTTGTAATGTCTTCTCTTTCATTTCTGATTCTATTTACTTGAATCTTCTCTCAGTTGATTCATTTTCACTGTGATCTTTGTTATTTTCTTCTTTCTAGTAACTTTAGGCTTGTTTAGTTTCTCCCCCCTCAGTGTAGACATTCATCACTGTAAACTTTCATCTTAGAACTGCTTTTGTTGCATCCCATAAGTTTTGGTGTATTGTGTTTCCATTTTCATTGTCTGAAAATGTTATTTGATTTCCCTTTTGGTTTCTCTTTTTGATCCATTGCTTGTTCAGGAACATGTTGCTTAATTTCCACATGTTTGTGAACTTTCAAGTTTTCCTCTTGTAATTGATTTCTAGTTTCATACCACTGTGATCCAAAAATATGCTTGATATGGTTTCAAACTTCTTACTTTTGTTAAAGCTTGCCTTGTGACCTAACATATGATCTATTCTTGAGACTGTTTCATGTATGCCTAAGAATACATTTTTCTGCTGTTGGATGGAATGGTCTATAAATGTCTGTTAAATCCATCTCATCTAGCATGTGGTTTTAAGTCCATTTTTTTAATCAGTTTTCTGTCTGGATGATTTATCCATTGTGAAAGTAGGATATTGAAGTCCACCACTATTATAGTGTTGCTGTTTCTTTCTGTCTTCAGATATGTTAATATTAGCTTTATATATTTAATTGCTCTGGTATTGGATGTGTACATATGTAGAATTATTAAATCCTCTTAGTGAATTGACCTCTTTGTCATATAATGACCTTTTTTGTCTCTTATTACAGTTTTTGGCTTAAAATCTACTTTGTCTAATAGAAGTATAGCTGCCCCAACTTTCTTTTGGTTTCTACTTGTACTGGAATATGTTTTTCCATCCCTTTACTTATAATCTATATGTGTTGTTAAAGCTGAAGTGAGTCTCTTGTAGGCAGCGTATGGTTTGGTCTTGTTTTTTTATCCATTCAACCATTCCGTGTCTTTTGATTAGGCAATTTAGTCCATTTACATTTCTAGTAATTATTGATAGGTATGGATCTACTATTGCCATTTTATTAATTGTTTTCTGGCTATTTTCTTGTTCCTTTTTTTTTTCTCCCTTTGATGATTGATAATTTTCTTTGGTGGTATGATTTTGATTTCTTTCTCTTTATATTTTGTTTATCTACTATAGATTTTTGTTTTTAGTTACCTTGAAGCTTACAAAAGCTTACAATCTATTTTAAGGGATTTACAATCCCTCCCTTTTATGTTTTTGATATCACAGTTTACATCTTTTTCTATTGTGTAGCCACTGATGAATTATTGTAGTTATAATTATTTTTTAATACTTTTGTCTTTTAGGGGCACCTGGGTGGCTCAGTGGGTTAAAGCCTCTGCCTTCGGCCCAGGTTATGATCTCAGGATCCTGGGATCAAGCCCCGCATCAGGCTCTCTCCTCAGCAGGGAGCCTGCTTCCTCCTCTCTCTCTGCCTGCTTGTGATCTCTCTCTCTCTGGGTCAAATAAATAAATAAAATCTTAAAAAAAAAATACTTTTGTCTTTTAACCTTAATACTAGTTATAAGTGATTTACCCACCACCATTGCCATATTAGAGTATTATGAAATAAACTATATATTTACCTTTACCGGTGAGTTTTATACTTTCGTATGTTTTCCTGTTACTAATTAGTAACCTTTCATTTCAGCTTGAAGAACTCCCTTCAGGTTTCTTCTAAGGCCAGCCTACTAGTGAACTTCCTCAGCTTTTGTCTTGGAAACTTTTTAACTCTCTTTCAATTCTGAAAGAAAGCTTTGCTGGGTAGTATATTCTAGGTTGGTAGTTGGTTTTGTTTTGTTTTTTTCCCTCTCAGCACTTTGACTATATCATCCCACTCCTTCTTGTCTTGTAAGATTTCTGCTGAAAAATCTCCCAATTGTATTATAAGGATTCCCTTATACACAAGTTGCTTTTTTCTTGCTACTTTTAAGACTCTTTGTCTTTAACTTTTGATAACCTAATTATGATATGTCTCAGTGTGGTCTTTTTGGATTCATTTTATTTGATTTGATTTTCTTTACACTTTTTGGATCTGTATGTCTTTCTTTCCAGGTTAGGGAAGTTTTCAGCCATTATTTATTTGAATAAAATTTCTGCCCCTTTCTGTCTCTCATCTCCTTCTGGGAACTGTATAATGCATTTATTCATATATTCTTCTTTTTGATGATGTCCCACAAGTCCCTTAAACTATCTTCAATCTTTTTCTTTCCTTTTTGGTTCTCTGATTGGATGATTTCCACTGCTCTGTCTTTGAGTTCACTGGTTCTTTTTTCTGCTGTATCTTGTCTGATATTGAACCCCCCTCTATTGAATTTTCAGTTAGTTATTGTACTCCTCAGCATTATGATTTCTGTTTGGTACTCTTAAATATTTTTTCTCTCTTTGTTGAAATTCTCATCTTTGTTCATGTGCTGCTCTCCTGAACTTGGTGAGAATCTTTATGACTTTATTTTGAACTTTTTATTGAATAAATCCTTACCTCCATTTCATTAAAATTGATTTTTGGAGATTTATCTTCTTCTTTTATTTGGAACATACTCCCTTGTTTCTTCATTTTCCTTGACTCTCTGAGTTGGTTTCTGTTCATTAGATAAAACAGCATCTCTCACAATCTTGAAAAACTGGCCTGTATAGGACATGAACCACATCAATCAGCCCAGCCTGAGCTCCTGGCTGCCTTGCAAACCTTTATGATTGTCTAAGTTGCTGTCTTTCTCTTAGTGGTTCCCAGTAGATGATGGTGTGCCAAGACCTATCAGTGTCATAAAGGTATGGCGAATGATCATATGCCTGAGAAGACTGCTAATTGCCTGACCCTTCAGCTTTGTGGTGCACACTAATTGGAAGCCTGACCTTAAGGCAGCAGCTGGGAAAGCCAGGACCTTAGATGTGCCTGTTAGAATGGCCATTATCAAAAAGACAAGAAATAACAAGTGTTGGTAAGGATGTGAAAAGGGGAACCTTCATGCATTGTTGGTGGGAATGTAAATTGGTGCAGCCACTATGAAAAACAGTATGGATGTTCCTCAAAAAATTAAAAATAAAACTGCCATATCATCCAGCAATTACACTTCTGGGTATTTATCCAAAGA
This sequence comes from Potos flavus, assembly GCA_028534135.1. Classification (NCBI taxonomy): domain Eukaryota; kingdom Metazoa; phylum Chordata; class Mammalia; order Carnivora; family Procyonidae; genus Potos; species Potos flavus. The sequence goes on along the minus strand of CM052898.1, from coordinate 76,880,461 downwards.
AAATGAAAACACTAACTTGAAAACATATATGCAGCCCTTGTTCATTGAAGCATTATGTATAATAGCTGAGATATGGAAATAATATTAAGTGTCCATTGATGGATGAATAGATAAAGAAATTATGATATATACATACAATAGAATTTTATTGAGCCATAAAGAATGAAGTCTTACTGTTTGCAACAAAATGGATGGACCTCAAGGGCATTATGCTAAGTGAAATAAGTTAGAGAAAGTTGAACAGTGTGTGATGTCTCTTATATGTGTAATCTAAAAATAAATAAAAATTAAGCTCATAGTACAGAGAACAGATTGGTGGTTGCTAGAGTCAGGGGTGTGGGAGATGGGAGAAATGGATAAAATTTTTTTTTAATTTAAATAAATTGAATTTAAAAAAAATAAAATGTGATAATTTGGGATATATCTCTATATTGACTATTTTTATATAAATTTCCTGGTGCATATAGTACCCTTTCAATAAGTATATTCAAAGCTTTTATTACAGGTAAGTTTTCTTGATTATATTTTAATTAGTTATTCTGTTTTGTTGTATAGTTTTTGTTTAGTTTTAGTTTTAGGGAACTCTGATTATTCATAGGTTGGATCTTCGCTTTTCTCATATTTTTCTTTTTGTTTTTTAGGAGAGAGAGTGTGAGTGAGTGGGGGTAGAGGGAGAGGCAGAAGGAGAGGGAGAGAGAGAATCCCCAGCAGGCTCCATGTCCAGCATGGAGTCTGATGATACAGGGCTTGATCTCAGGACTCTGAGATCATGACCTGAGCCAAAATCAAGAGTCAGATGCTTAACTGACTGAGGCACCCAGGTGCCTGCTTTTCTCATATGTTTCATTGTCTAATCCCTAATCCTTTATGTGCCTGTTTTCAGTTTATTGTTTTCTTACTCCTAGTCTACATGTCCCTTATTGTACTATCTTTGATGTCTACTCTTCTAATATTATTTGAAGTTTCATGTTTATGTCTGATTTTTTTTTTCTTTTCACTTGTTTCCTAGGTTCTGCTAATTCATTTCTTCTTCTCTTATTTTTCTGTCTCTTTTCTGAGTTCTTATATTACTGCTCTATGGTCTTCCTTAATAGAAGGAATTGTTTCATTAAATTTTAAAAATTTGTGGTAAAATTTTTTTATCACAGTTTTCATGTGCTCATGAAATTTTCTAATATCTATTTTTTGTCTATATGTAATTTTTTCCTCCTCTTTTGCACATTTTTCTTATATTTTCTTTGTATCAGGTCTTTGCCAATTTGCTTTTTATTGCTTTTAAGTGAGCAAGTTAAATTTCCCTGAACTAGGGACTACGGATTAATAGTAGTAAGTTTTTCTTTTAGGTGGTAAGGGTCTAGTAAACTTAAAAGCATCCCAGCCCAAAGATTCTCTTCTTTTTTGCTGCTATACAGACAAGACTCATCCTAGTGTTTCTTGTGTAGTCCCCTCTCATCTTCTTGAACCAGACTTAGTACAGCAGGGCTTCTGCTACAAGTCATGCTTACCCAACCCACGCCTATCATGGCAAAACAGAGATACACTTTTTGGACTGCAGGTAAAGCCCTTACCTTTAAGTGAGTGTTGCTGATCCTTTCTGTAATCTGTCAGTGTTGAGTTCTCTTATCTGTTTATTCATATATTCCCCTCCAAGGCAGCTTCTGCTTCTGCTCAGATGCTTTTGGCAGCCCTTTTATGTGTTTTGAGTCTCTGTGGATTAAATCTGTTTCTTGTTCTCACTAAAAATGGCATTTGAAAGTTTTCTTTATATTCTCTTTATTACTTTCATATGATTTTTATTTGGAAAAGAGTAAAAGTTCTGACTTATGCAGCCATTATCATATCAGAATTTCTGAATGCGATTTGTGCAAAAACAAAAGAAACACACACAGAAGACAAAAACAAAATAAAACAAAGCAAAACAAAACAGGAGGCTCACATTCTTGGACTGAACACTCACTGTCCCAGCCTTAAAATTACTCCTGAGTTTTCTTAATGCATGAAGGAAAATTCATAGTCCTCCACTGATCCATACATATTCCTCACAGACCTCAAACACTGTTTCCTCTCTCCAAAAACCCATTCCAGCTGGTGTTTCCTGGAATTCTCCAAACAATGCACTCCTCCAAATCTTTTTACTTCCATTGCAAACATTTCATCCTCCATTTTGCCTAGGTTGATATGTGCTTGAACCCCTAATGTGCCACTTTCCCTGTAGCCTTCTCAAGGCTAATTTTCAAAGCCACACTATCAAACCATGCTGTCTTCTTTCCTTAATCCTGGTCATACTTTTTCAATCATCAAAGACCTGGCTCAATCTTCCTCAGCTCCATACCTTCTGCTAGTGTCCTGAAAAACTTGACATCCTTGATTTTGACATACTTGAATATCCCCAAAAGAACTGAGACCTTCCTATCTCCAGTGATCTTTTGCTCTCCTCTACTCCATCTATCCTATCTGTTTTTCATTTTTTACTTTGGTCATCAATACAAAGTGCCCACTGCTAATATTGCTAATTCAATCATCCCACTTTTCAGCTCACTCAGTTATCTCTGCACAATGATTCTGAGACTTCATCGAGATGTCTAATCTACTATTTCTTCCGATTTTTTAAATCAGCCTCCTCTTGTTTCATTTCTATCCTACCCCAGATTATATTCCATTAGCCTTCATTTTAATCTCTCTAATGCAAATATCTTCAACTTCCTTGTCCTACGCTCCATCATTGCAACTGAACTCGGCCCAACTGCACCAAACTATATGTTCACATCCAAAGAGCTTTCTGGAGGTCTCTGGAAAAAATTGTACATTGAGAAAGGATGGTATTGATGTCAATTCATGAGCATCCGCCCTCATCTGGGTCCTTGACATTGCCGAAATATCTTATTTAGATTAGCTTACTGACCTTTTTCTTCATCACTAAACTTATTTCATATCTCCTTCATTCTCCTAAAATCTCTAAATTCCTTCCCCCCTCCCCCAGCCTTTGTTAAAGGATGTTCTTTCTGTTCACAGAAGAAACAGAAGCCATCAGGTGAGAACTTTCCTTCTTCCCACCATCAGGTCCACACACTTACTGCATTTTCTTCCTTTCTGCTCAAGGGAAGAAGCATCCCTCTTCTAATCAGCAGCCAGTGCTTCTGCAGATTCTCCAGGCATCATCCCTTTTTATATTCCCATGGCCTTATTTTACTATGTATTCCTTAGAGCTCCTGCAACTTTAATCTCTATTCTCTAACTGGGTTTTCCTTAGCAGCCTGCATCCATGACATTGGTATACTTTATCTTTAAAATACCTTCCCTTAATATTACATCTCTCCATGACATTTTACAACAGACTTCCCAAAATACCTTGGTATACATCATGCTTCTTCCACTTCCTTACCTCCCATCCACTTTTTGATTTATCCCAATCTAGATTTGCAGCTGTTACTCTGCCTAAACTGATCTTGTTAAAGTAAACAATGGTTTCGCTAAATCTAAATGGCCATTTTTAGGTCCTTATCTTCAGTGGCTTCACAGAAGCATTTAACCTAGTTTATCACTGGGCATTAAGGAGTGTACTTCTTGTGATGAGCACTGGGTGATGTATGGAATTATTGAATCGCCGTATTGTACACCTGAAACTAATGTAATACTGTACATTAACTAACTAGAATTAAAATAAAAGCTTAAAAAGCCAAAAAATATATAAATATAAATAAATAAATAAATAAAGATGTTGCCTCAATAAGAAAAATAATAACAATAAGAAAAAAAATAACATAGTTCTATCAAAACATAACTCTTGATTTCCATCTCCGGTTCCCGTATTTCTTCCTTGCTCAGTGTCTCTCTTTTCAGAAAATGATGTGTACCTCTAAATATGTTGTTGGTCACACCATGAATATAGGCAGATGCCATTTTGTCATCTTCATCTTCTATTCACATATTCCAGTTTGCATAGGCCCTGTCAGTTTTTCTCCCAAGATTAAAATCTGCCCATCTCTCCCCCTCCTCTGCCACTGCTACAGGTCAAGCTTCTGGCATTTTTTGACTTCACAGCTGTAATGATCATCTAGCTGTTTTCCTTACTTCCATTTTGCTCTTCCCCAATCCATTCTTCACACTGCTTCAGAGTGATTCTTTATGAAATTACACAGGTCATGTCACTTACCACTACATTTAAAATTCCAAATCTTCATTGTGGTCTACAAGGTGTATTCTGACCCTTGACTGCCTCTCAGACTCATTTTCCTCCTGTTGTCAGTGCCTCAGCCACATTGACTAACTTCAAATACAGACAAGCTTGGAGACTTTGAATATACTAGACCGTTCCTTTATCAACTTTTCCTTAGCTGATTCTTACTCATCCATCAGATTTAACTTAAATGCTCTTACCTCAGAAAATCCTTCTCTGACATAAAAAAGTACCCCTCTTATAATATGTCATCACACTGTTTACTCTTTCTTCATGGTCTGTATCCAAGCATGTAGGTATATATTTATATACTTATTTATTTAATGTCAGTCTTTTCTATGATGGTGGAGTCCAGGTCAGTCTTAGTCACTTAATCACCAGCACTTCGCACAGAACATGACACAAACAAAACAGGAGCTCAGTTGATAATGTTCACTAGATGATTGGGAGGGGATCTAGGCTGAGTCTTGCTTTGAGACACTTAGTGGCCTAATCTTTAATACTTTGGATATCTAGATTTCCTTCAGCATTCTATTTGTGACCTTGAAACCAAACTCTCTGATTTTATGGTAATGAGGCCTTTCAGATTATCAGCATGTATATACTTATGTTTACACTATTGACCTTTGGTTCCAAGACCTCCTATACTCCTGTCCAAACTCATTAACTTAAATGTGAGGTCTCGCCGATATTCACAGCCACATCTCTTGAACCTTCCTATCTTCTGACTACTATGTCCATTTAGAATGTTGCCTTTTTATTATTATAGCTGAAGCTATATTGTTGGTGCTCACTTGTATCACAGGACCAAACTAGAAGTAGAAAAAAGAAGTAGCATTGTGAAAGGCAATGAACTTCAAGATGTAAGAACCTGGGGGGATTGCTTCCCCTCTCTTGGATTAGGAGAAAGTATATTATATCTCTAATCTAACTCTCCATTATACAGGTAAGGAATTTGAAGGCCAGAGAAGTAAAGTAATTTCTCTAATGTCACACAGTTTTATGATCCCTTTGTCCACTGCATTTATGTTAGTAACCAAAATATGTGGATGCTGACTTTAGATCAATTTTCTTGGATTTTTTTCTGAGTTGTAAAAATGTTAGAGCAAAATGAAGTTAGGAATGAAATAGGAATGGGGACAAAAACAGTCTCTGTGGTTAGAGGGAAATACTCAAGTTCTTCATCTCTCAGAGTTGAAGAGGACCTCAGAAGTCATATATACCATAAACACTGGGGCAGATCCTACAAACACAGTTGCTATACCCATGGGTATGATATGCAACATTGAGGTAATTAGGGACAGAGTTCACTCTCTGACTATAGTCGCTTTGCAAAAGAGTGCTGTTGGTCAAGATATGGTTACTCTTCTACATGAGGCGACTTCAGTTCCTCCCCGACCTTTTAATTAAATTGGTCCACCAATTTCTCCTTTACTGAAATGATTTTCATTTCCTTTCCTGAGACAGTTTTTCACTACTCATATGCTGAGGATTTTGTTCAGTGGTGTGTGGGTTTCAGGAGCGTATCACAAAAGATCCTATCAGTCTGTTTGGTAGAGCAAGTTTCATTGGCTGTACTTTCTGCCATGACTGAAACTGTTGTGAAATTTATGAGGAATGAGTAAGTGTAAGTCACCTTTGCTAAAATATCGGGTAGTGATATTTCCTGTATGAAGTATTGGCCTATGTGTTGATTGGAAATATTTCTAATCAACACCCTTAGTTTCCTGTGTGTGAGCTCATTCTTTCTCACCTCGCATCTGTTCATCTGCCTTACCTCACCTTGTGAGAAAGGCAAAGGCACAAGAGAGGAAGCAGGAAGTTTGAAAACCTGTTTCTGAAAATTTTAGGATTACAGGAGACAGGTTTGAAAGTAAGTTATTTGATAACTAAAGGAAAGAGGTGAACCGAAGCTCTGTTCCTTAAGTTCTGATAAGTGAGGACCCAAAGAGATCTACATATAACTGGCAACTTTAAATTTAGTCTGTCTCAATGGAAAGCAATAAAGGAGTTAATACTCACTGAGTACTTATTACCTGCCAGGCACTGTGCTGTGCTTAATAGGGCTGCCATACTGCTTGATACCAGGGGGCACCATTCACATTGCATTCTGTAAATTGTACCACCGAAAGTTGTGCAATGAGATATCCTTAGGTCTATTATCACAATTACTACAACTGTCCTGTAAGTAACCACACCAATAAATAAATCCTTTGGCTTCTATTTTTTTTTTTTTTTTTTATCGGGAGTCCCAACAGTGGATCAGAATAAAGGATGAGGTCAGGGTATGCATTCCCTGGCTCCTTCCCACAAGATCTCTCTGGGCTGGCTGTGTCCCTAATTTGAGTGTGCATTTGTTTCCTGTAGGGGTCATTACTAATACAGGCTAGATTTCTAGATTAAGTCTAACCAGAAAGTTAAGGTCCTTTCCAATACCTTTTGTTAACACCCATTGAAAAGTACCAGTACTTTCACATGACTATTGAATTAAGTGGAGTCACTGGCAAGAACAAGGTGGTACATGTTAGGTGCCTACTTACAAAATCTCCACAGCACATTTACAATAGTGCTTGTAGCCAAGAGGACCTGCCCTGCATGTGCATCTTATAGATGGTACTCGAGTGATTGTTGATTAAGAGACACTAGAAGAGTACTTCCTGTGAAAAAGGAAGCTTGTCCAGGAACTTGTCAGGCAGCCAGCACCATTAATGCAGATTCACACAGTAGCACTAAGGTTTTACTTCTCTAGAAGTTCAGTTAAAGATTAAAACAAAACAAAAATTCTATCAGTAGTACACATTTTTGACAGAATGACTAATTAGTTTAAGAACTTTCCAACAAGATAACTAGGCAGAAGAGAATGGGACACAAAAAGGGTCAATTTTGATAAAAAGGGGAGAATGTATAGAACAGCATTTGGAGCTTTGCCAAAGGGAGCAGGTTTGTGCAGGTGGTTTGGTACTCTGAGGAAATTCTGGGAGGCCAAGGGCACTACCTAACAGGAGATGTGAGGACGCAAAGAAGGGATAGAAATGAGACATGGGGCAAGGCTAAATTCTCTACCTACCTTACAGGTTTTTCTCTTGCAGGTCTTGGATGATGTCTTTGTAGATCTCTGGCAAAGCATCTTTCTGGCTTAGAGTTTAGTCCTTCCACCTCATCATAAAGAGTCACTCTGATTTCCTATTTATTTTCCATCTGAAGAGAAATTCAAAACAGATTACCACAAATTGGAGGGGATTTCCATGAAAGAGATCACAAGAACAGGAGATTGGCAGGCTTTTGGAGGGGGTACACCCATTCTTTAGTTGTTTACCCCTTAAATTAGGCCCAGGGTTGTGGTAGGAGCTACCAAGAAACTACTGGAGGCTATGTCAGTGCCATCTTTGTCCCACCTTCCACAGCCTTAGTTTTTATAGGAATACCTTAGATGGAATGGAAGGAGAGAGGTGGTGCGCAGTGGAGTAGAAACGGCCATGAAAGGAAGGCCAGTGGTTAAGAACAAGGTTTGATATCAGACTCTGATATTTAGTAATCATGTGACTTTGGGTAAATTGCATTACCTGATTGAGCATCAGTTGCTTCATCTATAATTAAGACGATGATGATATGATGATGATGATTATACATACCTCAAGGTGTGCTGTAAGAATTAAATTAATTCAAGTAAAGTCCTGGCACACACTAAGGGCTCACGCTTTGTTAGTCTTCATGGTTATTGTTGCTAGTATGGAGAAAGAGAAAGAAGGAGCATTGTTAACAGTTGGTGAGAGGTTACTAGAAAAACCTTAGCCACTCAAATTTGGCTGGAACTGATCCAGGTTGTGTAACTCAGAAGCATATTTTTGGGTCCCGTTTGTCATTCATTCACCCATGCAACAAGTATATTTTGAGTGTCTACAACATGCAAGCTGCTAAAAGAGGTGTTGAATCTATGATAGAGAACAATCATAGTCTCTGGCTCAGTTCACCTGAGCGTGGAGGAGACAGGTTGATGAACAGATAGTTACAGTACAGGAGGACATGCTCTATATCAAGGACAGAGCCAACGTGTTCATTGTCTATGGAGAAGGAAGAGAGGAGGAAGGAGATGGGAAATTTAAGTTGGTTTGGAATTCTGTCAAGGTTGGCTTCCTGCTGATGGCGACCAATGATAACGCATTGAACAACAGACTCAAGATCAGTTACTTTACTAATTGAGGTTGGTGCTCTAAGACTCCATGAGGTCAGAGACTTTATCTCTTTTACTTAATTCTCAGTCAACACCTGTATACTGACACAATGATGATGTAAAGAAACACAGAGACCTAGATGGTATGAAAAGTCGTTCAAATCTTAGTCTATACTAGCATTGCTGGTCCCTGGTGTTTGTACTAAGGTGATATCTATGCTTCTTATCAGGCACAAATGAATGAAGAGTGAGTAAAAGCAGCCATCAACTCATTGGTGTCTTCCAGAAGATAGCAAATCTTTTTATAGTGTGTGAGGACAAGTTGGGTGCTGGTGTTTGGTAAAGAAATGAGAGGGTAGCAAGATGTATGACATACAAGTCTGGCTGAACTTAAAAATCTTAACCATCCCAGAGGCGGGGGGAGTCTTCTGTCTCCTCAAGACTCCTTTGACCGACACTAGAAATCAGAATGACTTTCTTTGCAGCCATCACTCGGAAGACTCTCTAGCTCTGCTTTCCCTCAGCCAATGCTAGGATTGGCTGTCTCCACTGGACTGCATCCAGAACCTTGTTACTCACTGTCAATACCCGAAGCCAAGCTTCGATGCTGGAGCAGCCAGCTGCTGCTCATTCCCTTCATTTTCCACATCCTGACATGAGTGTCAGGGAAACAAAAGCTTCTCAAATGACAGCTTCCTCTGGCTCTTCCATCTGTTTCAGTCTGGCCTGGAGTGAATGTGGACAGCCAAGTAATCACTCCAGGACTTTTGCCTTAACAAGCATGGCCAAATGCAGGCATGGACAGGACACAGCTTTTGTGTCCTCATGGTGATCACGCCTCAGGCACACCTGCTTGGACACAGCTTCAGGTCTTGAGGTGGGCTTTGGGATGCTTGCTGTGGACAGTCACTGCTAGGATGCTGTTGCCCTTTAAGACCCTGTCTGTAACAGATGGGCAACTCGGATTGTTGAATGGCGAAGGAAAAAGGGCTGTGGGGGTCACTGGCTTGAGAGGCTTCTTCCTTTGAATAGGTTTGGACCGCTTTCATGATGAAATGCCCTTAGGTTTCACAGCCAAGTAAATTTAAAGCATGAACCACCAAACTTTTGTGTTAAATACAATCCATATTTTATCTGCAAGCAATTTTTTTTTACAAAAGCAGACTAGGTTTTTAAATTATCTATACTTTAATTCACTGATATGGTATGTATAATCAATAGAGAGTTTGCTTAATGCTTTGAAACATAAACCTGATTGTGTTTTTGTTGCAAAAGTAATATGTGCATGTTTGTTATCTACCATTTAGAAAATTCCGAAATGCAAAACATGGAAGATTAAAATCACCTATAATCTCGTGACTCTGAAAGAAATTAATATTAACATTGTGGTGTATTTTCTTCCAGGTTTTATCCTATGCATATGTCTAATAGGTGTTTGAGTGGTTGTTACATATTTTTACATAAAGCTAAATGATGTCAAGAATACAAATAGAAAAGAATAGGAAATTACTTTTCTTGCCTGTTTGTAGGTTGTTCTTAAATGAGTGTTCTCTCAGATATAACCTAACTACCTACCTCTATCTCCTGCTACAAAGACAAAGTCAGGAAAACATGTTGGGGAGGTAGGAAGTGAGGACAGGTGGAGAAAATGAAACTCTGGTTAATGTTCAGATCAGAAGATAAACTATCCTGCTGAATATATTTGGAGGATTGCTTTGCATAGAGGAACACAAAGATGATTTGATTGATTGATTGAGTCATTCATTCATTTATCCATTCAACAAACATTGATTGAGCCCTCAGTTTGAATTAGGCATTGTACTTGACAATGGGATAAAAATACAAATATGACACACCCTTGACCTCAGAGTGCACCCAGTCTGGGGTGGGAACAAGATGAATAATTCACCAGTGACCATGAGATGTCTTGAGTTCTAATTGAGCCCCATAAATGGATGGTAAATAACAAGTCATTTGCTGTGGATGGAGGGAAAGGCACTTGTGGAGATATGGTGGGAGAAGGGCTCTGTGGAGCTTGTTCTTAATCCTGAAAGTGCTGGAGTCCACTAAAGGATTATAGAGAGGGAAGTTAAATGATCACTCTTGTATTTTGTATTCCAACATAATTGGAAGCAAACAAAATTTGAAATCAGACAGCTACATGATCCTTTGAAAGACAAAACAACTAAAAAACAAACAAGCAAATAAACAAGATTCTCTGAGCTTTGGTTTCCCCATCTCTAAAACAGTAAGGTTGTTGTGAGGTTTAAATGAGAAAAAAAAAAAAAAAGATTTAAATGAGACAGAAAGTAAATTGCGAGGCAAAATCGCTGAAACCTAATAAATGTTCAGTAAATAACCCTATCTCTTATTAGTTGCAAGTACCACCCTGTCCTACAGTTCAGCCTCCTCTCGATGCTGCACTCACCTTTCCATCACATCTAATCACATTCACATGGATCACTCAATGCTGTACCCTTGCCTCTCACCACCTCAACCTCAGACCTCCACTCCTTTGCCCAACCTGCTCCGTTTTCCTGGTGTGCTGTTTCCTCTTTCTCTTGTGTGATTTCAGACCCATCCTTCAAGTCCTGACTTAAGTAATCACCCTTCTCTAGAGTAGTAAAGGAAATTTAGACAACAGGAAAGAAATGGACAATTTCTTATTCAAAATAGGGAGACCGAGTTTAAAAGAATGAAATTAACAGTCTATGGCATTTTGTCTAGTGAGATCTATAGATACAAACTTTAAAATAGGTTATTATTGGCTGAAAATAGCTACACCTACAATCAGGGTGTGCTTCTCCAAGCGACAGTCCGTGGGTACCTGACCCAGGAATATCAGCTTCCTTCTCTGGTTTCTCCTCTTCAGACCCCTCCCCAAAAACCCTCTCCTGTTTTATTCAGGGTTTTGTTTTCTATTATCCTCCAACAACCACACTTGTTTCTTCTCATTATAATTCTTTTTTTATTATTATTCATATCTTTTAAAATATGTTTGTTATAAGTATCATTATTACTCATTTAAAATTCTTGGTACATTTATTCTAGTAGTTCTGCGTCAAATCAACAAATGTTTATTAGCTAATTGTCTTTCTTTGCCGTGCTTGTCACTTGCTAACTTGGGGGAGAAGCAGACAAAACACTTAGTAGTTAGTAGTTTTTCTCCATCCTGCCCTTTCCCTTGGGGTTTCTCATAATTTTTAAAATTAATGCCTCTAATTCATACCTGCCTCTTATTTCTATAGATTCTCCATGGTTGAGTTTAGATTCTAGTGGAGACAACCTACAGTTCAGGCCAGTTAGCCATCTTCTTATTTACCTTTAAAAAAGTTGCACTCAAAAAAGTTAATTTAAATACAATAAGTTGTAAATGCGTGTGTGTGTGTGTGTGTGTGTGTGTATTTTTAAAAATCCAATTAGATAGATCATATAATTTTTTCTAGTAATAATTAACTGCTGTTATATCTAATTATTTTCTCTCTTTTATTAAGTAGCTTACTTGCTATTGAAACCCATCAGAACTGAGCAAATCTCCTTAGCACTGGGATGTAACTTAGAGATGAAATTTCCCACAATCTGAAGACTGTTACTTCTACTAGTCTCGTCTTTATTCCATCTGCAGATATAAAAGGATCAATCCTATTTCTGACTTCCTCACTTTCCTGACCAGGCAAGTGGAAAACATGTCAAATGTCCCTAGATTCCCTGAAATTATGAATAAATGCAGGATAACATGGTGTTTAATCACCAAAAGTCAGAATGCCTAAGCTTGTCTTTTAGCTCAAGTGCTCATTTATTGTATGACCCTGGGGAAATTGCCCAACTAGTCCAAGACTTTACATTCTATACATTGGTAATCTCTTAGTACATCCTTTGGATGGTCGATGTAAGAGCCCCACTTATATATATATACTTTAGAATAACATTGGGCACATTATAAGAATATATTTTCTTTTCTTTCTCTTCCCATTTTTTTTCTCCCCCATCCCCAATCCCCAAAGATGTATTTTGCTATTCAAGTAGAAGGGTAAAAAAATCTTTTTTTTCTCTCAAGCAGAACCTTTTTTGTGTACAATAGTAAATTTATTTTTTATGTCATGTGCCAATTGATGGGGATTTACAGATGGAAAGACGGAGGGTCTGTGTCCTCATGGAGTTTACAGTTTTGTGCAGAAAACAGGCAAATTAATCACTGATTTTAATCAAATGAACTAATTGCTGGTGCAGTGATGAACCCAAGGTATTATGGGAGCGGCGAGAAGGGGCAACCAACTTAGCCTAGTGCTGTCTCTGGTTGACTTCCTGGAGTAGGTGATTTTTCAGCTGAAATTGTGATGTGTGTGTTGGGAGGGTGGGAGGACATTCCTAGTAAAAGGAATTTGCAAAGTTACAAGAGAGGGAGGAAGAGAGAGAGATTGGAAATTGGGGTGGAGATGAGTGGCTATTCAGGGGGAAGGACAAATGAGGATTTAACAGATGAAAGGGAAATAGGACATGTCATGTGGCTATTTTTATTAATTGTGCTCCGATGAGATGGGTTCAGGACCTTTGTTTTTTCAGTGTCCTTGGCCAGTCCCCAGGGAACATGTAATATGTGGAGGACATTGCAAATCAATCCTATCACCAGGTGGACCATTGACCCAAATCCCTGTCTAGTCTCCTACTCTGTTGAATTGAGCTGGATCATGTGCGAGTCAGGAGGGTCCCTTTGGTTATTTAGATTGAGAGAAGAATAGAAGCAGCCATCTGGCCCCTTGGTGCTTTGTCTTCTGCCTCTGGGTCTTACCCTTGGTGTAGAGAGGAGAATTAGAAAGAAAAGCTTGGAGAAAAATGAGAGTCATTTTCCTTAGGGCCTGAGGCTTAGCTGGCACAGCCACTTAACTACTTAAGATATCTTTTTACTAGACCCCTCTCTGGTCTTATTGGGCTCTTTGCATTTCCCTTAGTTTCTCACGAGCCAGATGGCCCTGATTTCACTTTGATGATCAAAAAGCAAAAGTATCAGATTGCTTTAAGGAATGGTACTGTATGATTTTATGAAGCTAATGTCTGGAATAAACCTGGGCTTTGTGACACTGATATATATATATAAGTCTGTTAAAATATCTTTAAAGAACAACACTCTGGAAGCAAAATCCCACATGTCCAATGAACCAGTCTAAATTATGATTGAACCTCTTTGTTCTGAATTTTTAAATAAATTTAACATGTCAATATAATGGAATATTAGTTATTAAAACCGGTGTTTATAAAAACTTATGACAGTGGGATATGCTCTTTAATATATCTTTAGGTTAAAAAGCAGTATGAAAAATTACCAGAGGGGAGGGCATTAGGGGGGACAGGCTAAATAGATGATGGGGATTAAGGAGTGCACTTCTTGTGATGAACGCAGGGTGATATATGAAATTACTGAATCACTATATTAAAAAAAAGCAGTACAGGGCACCTGGGTGGCTCAGTCGTTAAGCGTCTGCCTTCGGCTCAGGTCATGATCCCGGGGTCCTGGGATCGAGTCCCACGTCGGGCTCCCTGCTCTGTGGGAAGCCTGCTTCTCTCTCTCATACTCCCCCTGCTTGTATTCCCTCTCTCGCTGTCTCTCTCTCTGTCAAATAAATAAGAAATTATAATAATAAATAAATACATAAATAAAATGTACAACAGTTTTTTAAAAAAAATAAAAAAATTTAAAAAAGCAGTACAAAAAACTAGTACAGATTCTGATTCTGTTTAAAATTCATAAACGTAAAAAGGCAGTAATAAAATATGCCAAAATAATAATAGTTTTTAAAGTCTAGGGTTTAAATTACAAATGTTTTTTGTTTCCTTACATTTTCTAAATAGTTCCCATTTTTAAACCATGAACTTGAATTTCTTTAATTTCTGAAAAATGTTTTATAAAAAAACTGTAAATTGTATTTTAAGAAATGTTTGACAATTTATGTAAGGCACAAGAGATAAAACTCATGGACAGAAAATTAATTCTTCCTGGAGAAGTCATAAATAATGGACAGTGTTCCTGAAATGCTAGAATGGCAGGTACTTAGTGGCTAGTTATAAAGAAAACCATGAGTGATCAAAGAACAATTTGAGGGATGGATTAATGAAAAGTGAGAATTGAATTTCAAGAGACTCTTCTACCTCAAAGCCATTCTAGGAATAGCCACTGGTGGAATGTTCGATTGTCATTATAGATGACTTACTCCAAAAGACCCTTAACTGAGTCTAAGAGATGGGTCTGGCAATCAGAGTCAGTAAATCATGTTTACATTCTTACAGAGCGATGCTTTTCTCTGATAGTGCACACATTCTCACATAGTTTTTCTTTCAATCTCTTTTATTTCTACCCCACTACACACATACATTTTGTTTGAGTCAAGAAAAGAAATTGATATGAATATTTCATTGATCAGGATAGATTAGGTTTATGTTGCAGTAAGAAGCTCAAATGTCAATGCCTAACACACCAAAGGTTTATTTTTCACTTACATAAAGCCCTTTTTAAGTCCAGGTATTTCTCTATGGCTACTGTCTTTCTGTGTTGACTCAGTGATTCCAGATGTTTTGATATTGTCACTCTAGTATCTCACTAAAAGGCTTTTTGATCAACACAGCAAGGGGAAGAACAGCTAAAGGACATGCACTGACTCTACTACACTTCTTCCTAAAGCACAATACGACTCAAAACTAGTCACATGGCTCTGCCTAACTGCCAGAGTTCTAAAGGAACAGATGGAATGTTGGGTGAGAAGATTTTTATACCACCCCCCCAACACACACATAACCTTTTTACCTTTGTTTTTTCAGTCCTACTATTAGCACGAAAGAGGGCTATGAAATAGCAAGGTTACTTTTAGCAGGCTTTTAAACTAAACTTTGACTTTCAAATAAGAGTGAAGTTAGGTAATTCTTAACCCGCCCCCAAAGCTAATTATTTTACAGAACTTGCCAAAAAATTTCACATGTCTGATGAACAAGTGTAAATTACAATTGAACCGATTGGTTCTAAGTTTTTGACCCAAACCAAAATATATGAATGACTTAACATGACGATTTTAGTTTGGAGTCTTGATTTATAATAATGATTGATTTTTAAATCACAGCTCTCTCCAAAGATCTGACACTTGATTATGGAGAGCATTTGGGTATTTGCTATATTCTGGACCATAGGACAAGAGAAATGGAACCAGAAACAACACTTTTAGGGAGTCTACTGTGTTGGTTATTATGTTTGGTTCTTTTATGTCTATGATCTGCTCTAATCTTCATGATAGCCGTGGGAGGTAGCTATATTTATCTTCTTTCTTAGAACGAAAATGCTAAGGCTCAGAAAAGTTATGTCACAACTAGGAAATGTCAGAGCCAAGACACAGATTCAAGTCCTTGGGTTCCTAACACTTCCACTTCTATCATCCACCACACAGGTGATATTCTAATCCATTTGAGCATCTCATGACCTCCAGACACAGCATGCTACTTTTGTGTTTTTGCCATTTTTTGATGACTGGACATATAAATTGGCATTTCCCTTCATCTTTTCTAAGCCTCTCCGAATTCAGACCAGGCTTTTGGTTTAGCTTTAGACTTGTCTCTTCCATTTTACAGGTGAGGTATTGATGGTTCAGTGCACCTTGGCATAAAGAAGGCTATTTGATAAATATTGCTTTTCATCTTTCTTTTTTTTTTTTTTTAAGATTTTATTTATTTATTTGAGAGAGAGAGAGCATGAGAGGGGAGACGGTCAGAGAGAGAAGCAGACTCCCAGTGGAGCTGGGAGCCCGATGCGGAACTCGATCCCGGGACTCTGGGATCATGACCTGAGCCAAAGGCAGTCGCTTAACCAACTGAGCCACCCAGGCGCCCGCTTTTTATTTTTCTTTGCTACACTTTGGAACAAAATGTCTCTATCTTTTCTGGGTTTTATCATCACTCATCTTTGTCCTTGCTAATTACTTTAGCAATTCATCATATGGTACTTGCAGAAATATTTTTCACATTAACATTGGTACCATAACAATTATTAAGCACTTAATCTATGCTCTATATCTACGTTGTTACTCCCTAAATCCTCACGACAATGCTAAGATAGATTCTCCTATTAGTTCCATTTTGCAGATGAGGAAACCAAAGTACATCTTTTCTACAGTTATAGAGTTAGTAAGTTGTAGATCCAGGATTCGAGCCAGGCTGTCTGAATCTGAATCCTGAAAAAGTGTACATATTTAAATATGCTATAGGGCCCTCAATGAAAAAATATTTCATCTACTTAGTCACACTGACAGTTCTTCAAAGGCAGTGACCACCTCTTAGTATTTCAGTGCCCCTCATAGAATGTAATAGAGTATTAGGCACAATAATTATTTGTCAGATTGAATTTTAGGGATCTTAGTGGTGAGAGGAGAGTATCTCTGATTGTGAGCATCTCTTCCCAGTGGTCTAAGATTATAAGAATTTGCCTTGCTTGCTTCCTAGGCTTTTTGCCCCAGTGAAATAGGCAGACACAAAGACTAGAGCCTGAGGGATCTGAAGGTTAAGGAATGCGTTCAATTGTTCTGGTCCAGTTGGTGGTGGAAGTAGAAATGAACTGGGTAGGGATAAATCAAATTCTACCCAGAAGTAACATCATTTCTTCTTAGAAAATTGGATTTCTGAGATGCAGAGCAAAAGTGTCAGTATTGAAATTATTACCCTTTGGTGCTGCCCCGCGTCAACTATGTGGGCACAGTGATGTCACTACCTCAGGCATGAGCAAGAAATCTCTGTCGTGATTGTTGGGTTATTCACAGTTATCCAATCTGACTGAACCTGTGCATTTCAGACCCTCCATGCTTTTCTTTTGTTTCAGCCCTGTACTGTGTAAATCTGCCTTTCAGGCAGTGTTAGTGAGAAGCTTAATGCAGGGGGAAAAAGAGAAGGAGAATGGAAGCGAAGTGTCCTCTTGGATAGGATGCTTTGGAGTCTCATGTTGATGTAATATTTGGTTCTACGATGACAGAGTAGATCATATTTGTTACACTTCTAAGTCACCTGGCATTTTTGAGGGTCTGACTGGCTACCTCAGTCCCTATTTCTGATTCTAGTGATCTCTGTATCAGCTGATGGAGCCACACATTTTAAATAGCCAAGAGCTTCAGCCTGTCTTCAGCCAGGGAGGAGGCTTCGCTCCCGGTCGATCCTGCTTTCAACTTTTGTTGAACAGTCATTGGTCCCTACCCACCAGGACCGCAAAAGCTTAGAGTTGTAACATGTGTGTGATAACTGATGTGAGGGGACCATAGGAACACAAATTAAGGAGTGACTAATGGGTATGGTGGTAGTCCTGAAAACTTTATCAGGGGATTAAAATGGGGCCATGAAGGAGGCCTAAGTGAGCAGGACTTTTTCTTGTGATAAAAATAATATAATTCCATGGGCATTTCAGTAGAGGGACAAAAAGACTTGAATGAGTGATAAAGAGTAGTGAGAATAGAGCAGTTTAAAGCCACTGGAGAAACCTCCATACTGTTTCCCAGAGTGGCTGTACTAGGTTGCATTCCCAACAGTGTAAGAGGGTTCCCCTTTCTCCACATTCTTGCCAACCTTTGTTGTTCCCGGTCTTGTTAATTTTAGCCATTCTAACTGGTGTGAAGTGATATCTCATTGTGGTTTTGAGTTGTATTTCCCCGATGGCAAGTGATGTGGAGCATTTTTTCATGTGTCTGTTAGCCATTTGTATGTCTTCTTTGGAGAAGTGTCTGGAATATAAGGAATACTGCAGAGGACAATAGGGGAAGGGAGGGAAAACTGAATGGGAAGAAATCAGAGAGGGAGACAAACCATGAGAGACTCTTGACTCCTGGAAACTGAGAGTTGTGGAGGGAGGTGGGTAGGGGGATGGAGGTAACTGGGTGATGGGCATTAAGAAGGGCACATGATGTGATGAACAGTGGGTGTTATATGCAATTAACGAATCATTGAACATTGCATCAAAAACTAATGATGTATTATATGTTGTCTAATTGAATTTAAATTAACAAAAATAAAGTGCCTGGAGAGTAAATAGTATGCCTGATTGGCAAAGGTAGGAAAAGTCAGTTAGTGATTCTAAGATGAGAAATGTGGACTTTGGCCTGCAGAATTTACGTACCACAGAAGGATGTTGGGCAAGGGAGTGACCAAATTTCGGTTGAACAATTCGGCAAACACCTCTGAAAACCTAGTAGTTGCTGATTGCAATAAGGAATAAATTATAATGAATCTAGAGTAGGGGAGATGAGAGAAATGATTCTTTTTGTCTCAATGTTTGTTTCCTTAGATTCTATTTTATTTCATAATACTTATGAGATTCTATTTTGTCTCATATTACATCTCTACTTTTTTAAAATTAGAGTTCATCTATTTTTCTTTATTATCTATACATTCACTCATTCACTTGTTTATCTATACATTTACTTGGTATAGTTTGCTTTATAAGTATCACCTAGTTAGATTTTAAAGATAATCTAAGGTTCTCAGTCCTTTAGTAAGGGACATTTAACTTTATGACTACTAACATATCAAATATGTTAGCCTTATGTATACCATCTGTTATTTTTTAAGTAAAATTTTATCCAAGTGCAACAAGCATAAAGAGAGTTCACATCATAAGTATACAGCTCCATGAATTTTTACAAAGCAAACACTCCCAAATCAAGATATAGAATATTTCTGCACCCCAGAAGCTTCTTTTGTATCCCTCTCCTCATTGACTCCACAAAAGGTAACCATTCTAATTTCTATCATTATGACTTTGGGCCTGTTTTTGAACTTGATATAATTGAGACCAGACAGCATGTACTCTTTTGTATCTGGCATATTTTTTTCAACATTGTTTCTAGGAGATTCATCCATGCTGGTATGTATCAAAAGAGGTCCTTCATTTTTGTTACTATGTGGTGTCAGGGAGCAAGAATTTCCTGTCCCCTTCAAGGGTCCTTCTAGCTGGACTGAGAATCAAATTGACATGAGACAGATTAACAGGAGAAAGTCAAATTTAATTTTGTACATAGAGGGAATCCATACAGACATGGAAATTCCAAAGACAGGCAAAATGAGGTATATATATATCATCCTGAACTAAGGAGGGAAAGGTTAGGGGTGTGGGACTTTGGAGGGAGAGAATGGATTATCAGGGCAATAAGAAGAGCAGATGTTTGCCTTGCCATACAGATGGGTCATTCAGATTAAATTTATCTCTGCTAACAATCTTTATTCTGGAAGAGACCCACAATTTAGATCCTTCCATGTGGTTAAGGAGCAAAAGTTTCTCTTGAGTCTGCAGAGTGTCAGTTGCCTTCAGCTCAAAATAGGACAGCCTCTTTTGCCCTTTTGGGGCATTCTGCCTTTGGCCCCTACAGTGGCATTCTGTGATATGAGTGGACCACAGTTTAGTTATCCCCACCCTTTTCTTAGGTCACATGTTATTTTCTATTTACTCATTCAGGGTTGGTTGGGAGAAAATATCTTCCCAGCCTGGAATTTGCTAGTAGGTAGGCTAAGTGGATTGTCATTAATCCTCCTCACTATCCACTCAGTGCTAACTTCTACCTGTCATTTGAAGGCCACCTTGATATCTAGTACTGGCCAAAGTTGGTGAACTCAATTGGTATTTATCTGGAATAGGTTGGCCAGACTGTGGCCGGAGCTCTCTGACTCAGCCAGAAGCTCAGAGTCCATTCTTCTGTGTAGTGTGGTACATGAAAGACAGTGCCTCCCACACTGCACTGATTCCTTTCTTTTCTCAGCCCCCAATTACAGTATTTTCTATAGGAAACAAAATATCGCTAAATGCAATATGCCTCTATTTATTGCCCTTTAACCTCATTTTTCCAAAGTTTGTTTTTGTTTTTCTTTTTTGCTAACCATTTATCTTCGAATGTATTCAATGAAAAATTTTCTGTGACTAAATAAGTTTGGAACATCATACACCTAAATAAGTTTGGAACCATCATACACCATACCTACTTCCTTTTTGGAGATTCACAGGGCACATTCACATACTAATGACTGAAACGTCTTGCTGTAATAAAACTTGCTTTATGTTATAAAATCTTCCATTTGCTTCTTTTGTGAATATCTTTTAGTACCTCATACAGTTAGAACAATAGTTCCATAACATAGTGCGCTGTAGAAAAGAGCCAGAGGAAATTTCAGCTGGATGTTTTTTCCTTTCTAGTGCTATTGTGAGCTTCTGAGTTTCTCCATGGCTATCTTAATGGAAATGTGGCAGAAGGCATAACAGGCAAATTAATCCATTATAAATATCTGCTTATCTATTTCCCCATTTGCCTGTGAGCTTCTTGAATGTAGTGATACTGTCTTTTCATCTTTGTATCTCCCAGTACCCAGCATGGTTTCCAGCACATACTTGAAGTGTTCAATAAATATTTTATGAATGAATGAATGAGATATAACACTCTGGGACTGCCAGCATTGAGGGACACAAATAGAACTAGAATCTAAACCTAGATCTTAAGGTGTACAGGGGGCAGAACAACAATTACAGAAGAAAAATCCTGAACTTTGGAGTTGGGATTTAAAAAACCTGATTGAATCCTGCTTCTTCCATTTTTTGGTAATATGATCTAGCAATTTACTTAGATTTTCTGAATGTCAGTTTTTTCAACTGTAAAAATAATATCAAGTTCCCTTTTATAACCACTGAAACCATAATTGAATAACATTAAATGTGATAGTGTAACCAGAAGCATTGAGCACGGTGCTGGACACATAAGTATTCAAGAACAGTTGCTATAATTGGTATCACTGTGGCTCTTATTATTTTATGTGTGGCACTTGTTTCCTTGGTCTGTCTCTGCCCACACCGGAGCCTGCAGATTTTCCTGTGCTTAGATTCTTCTCACATTTGGTGAGGATTGGGAATCCACAGAACTCTCAGCTGCCACACACATGGCATCTGTCAAGTTTCTTCCTCATCTAATAATGCCTCCCAAAAGCCTTGCCCAAGTACATAGACTTAATCAGTTTGACCATCCCTTCCTGCTGCCAGAGGACCCCTAAAATTTCTCTGCTAGCAGAGAGATTTTTTTCCTTTTCAAATAATTCCTGAATATACATTTCTCACATTGTTATACAAAAGCTATCCCACCTTGCCATCTAGTCCTCTGGAAGTTTGAGAAACAGAGAGAAAGAGAGAATATGTGTGTGTGTGTCCATGCGTGAATGTTGACATGCAGATACCACTCCTTACATATATACTGTGGTTTTCCTTTTCCCCTAAGTATCACCCATGTATCCTTGATACATGGTGATCATATGACCTATCTCTGAGACAGACATGATACTATTTTTCAAAATGTCCTCCCTTTAAAGCAGTTCTTCTCCACTCCCAAAAAACGTACCCAGTTCACATGCTACTTCTATCTGAATTCTTGTCTCTCCTTTGTTTTTATCCATAACTGCTCTAGCAAGGTCATTTGCCACAAAGCTTATGTTCTGCCATTTTGAAATGTTTGTTAGAAACATTATCACACATCAGACTTAAAGGTAATGCCACATTAGAAAGAAGTTTTTTTTTAATTATGTTCCGTTAACCACGATTAATGATGGTTAGCCATCATTGGTTTCTGATATAGTGTTCAATGATTCATTAGTTGCGTATAACATTAGTTGCATATAACACTCATTAGTGCTCATCACAGCATGTGCCATCCTCAATACCCATCACCCAACTATCCCATCCCCCTACCCCCTCCCCTCTGAAACCCTCAGTTTGTTTCTTGGAGTCCGTAGTCTCTCATGGTTCGTCTCCCTCTCTGATTTCTCCCCCTTCAATTTTCCCTCCCTTCCCCTATGGTCCTCCATGCTATTCCTTATGTTCCACCTATGAATGAAATCACATGATAATTACCTTTCTCTGCTTGACTTATTTCACTTAGCATAATCACCTCCAGTTCCATCCATGTCATTGCAAATGGTGGGTATTCATCCTTTCTGATGGCTGAGTAATATGCCATTTCATATATGTACTACATCTTCTTTATCCATTTGTCTGTTGAAGGGCATCTCGGCTCCTTCCATAGCTTGGCTATTTTAGACATTGCTGCTATGAACATTGGGGTGCATGTGCCCCTTCTTTTCACTACATCTGTATCTTTGGGGTAAATACCTAGTAGTGCAATTGCTGGGTTGTAAGGTAGCTCTATTTTTAACATCTTGAGGAACCTCCATACTGTTTTCCAGAGTGGCTGTACTAGCTTGCATTCCCACTAACAGTGTAAGAGGGTTCTCCTTTTTCCACATCCTAGCCAACATTTGTTGTTTCCTGTTTTGTTAATTTTTTGCCATTCTCGGTGGTATAAGGTGGTATCTCATTGTGGTTTTGATTTGTATTTCCCTGATGGCTAGTGATATTGAGCATTTTTTCATGTGTCTGTTAGCCATTTGTATGTCTTTTTTGGAGAAGTGTCTGTTCATGTCTTCTGCCCATTTTTTGACTGGATTATTTGTTTTTTGATTGTTGAGTTTGAGAAGTTCTTTATAGTTCTTCGATACCAGCTCTTTATCTGTAATGTCATTTGCAAATATCTTCTTCCATTCCGTGGGTTCCCTCTTAGTTTTGTTGACTGTTTCCTTTGCTGTGCAGAAGCTTTTTATCTTGATGAAGTCCCAAAAGTTCATTTTTGTTTTTGTTTCTGTTGCCTTTGGAGACATGTCTTGAAAGAAGTTGCTGTGGCCGATGTTGAAGAGGTTACTGCCTATGTTCTTCTCTAGGATTTTGATGAATTCCTGTCTCACATTGAGGTCTTCATCCATTTTGAGTTTATCTTTGTGTATGGTGTAAGAAAATGGTCCAGTTTTACTTTTCTGTGTGTAGCTGTCCAATTTTCCCAGCATCACTTATTGAAGAGACTGTCTTTTTTCCATTGGATATTTTTTCCTGATTTGTCAAAGATTAGTTGGCCATAGAGTTGAGAGTCCATTTCTGGAGTCTCTATTCTGTTCCATTGGTCTATGTGTCTGTTTTTGTGCCAATACCATACTGTCCTGGTAATTACAGTTTTGTAATATGCCTTGAAGTCAGGCAACATGATGCCCCCAGGTTTGTTTTTCTTTTTCAACATTGATTTGATTTGGGGTCTTTACTGGTTCCATACAAGTTTTAGGATTGTTTGTTCCAGCTCCTTAAAAAATGCCAATGGTATTTTAATAGGGATGGCACTGAAAGTGTAGATTGCTCTGGGCAGGATAGATATTTTAACAATGTTTATTCTTCCAATCTATGAGCATGGAATGTTTTTCCATCTTTTCGTGTCTTCCTCTATTTCTTTCATAAGTGACCATCTGTGAAAAGCCCACAGTGAATATCATTATCAATGGGGAAAAGCTGAGAGCTTTCCCGTTAAGGTCAAAAACATGACAGGAATCCCCACTCTCACCACTATTGTTCAACATAGAACTAGAAGTCCTAGCACCAGCAGTCAGACAACAAAAAGAAATAAAAGGCATCCAAATTGACAAAGAAGAAATCAAACACTCTCTCTTTGCAGATGACATGATACTTTATGTGGAAAAGCCAAAAGACACTGCCCCAAATTACCAGAATTCATACAGCAATCCAGCAATGTGGCAGGTTACAAAATCAATGTATAGAAATCAGTTGCTTTTCTTTTCTTTCTTTTTTTTTTTAAGATTTTATTTATTTGTTTGACAGAGAGAGAGAGAGAGATCACAAGTAGGCAGAGAGGCAGGCGGAAAGAGAGGGGAAAGCAGGCTCCCTGCTGAACAGAGAGCCCGATGGGGGGCTCGATCCCAGGAACCTGAGATCATGACCTGAGCCGAAGGCAGAGGCTTTAACCCACTGAGTCACCCAAGCACCCCTCAGTTGCTTTTCTATACTCACAATGTAACTGTAGAAAGAGAAATTAAGGAATCGATTCCATTTACAATAGCACCAAAAACCATAAGATAACTAGGAATAAACTTAACCAAAGAGATAAAGGATCTATACTCTAGAAACTATAGAACACTCATGAAAGAAATTGAAGAAGACACAAAAAGATAGGAAGAAGTTCTAAAGAGATTCTCATACCCAGTATTTTCCTTAAGGTCTGTCCTAGGACCAGCAGAAGAGCCCACAGGCTGCCACTTTCCCCTGCCATGCATGTGGGCCGCAGCCATCATTAATCCTGCACTCTTTCCATGCAGTACCACAGGCAGTCCCTGTCAGTCACCTGGGCTGGCACAGGGGGAAAGCCTCTGAGCCAAGCTTGGACCTGTTAAGTCCTTTCAACACTTCTGCCTCCAGTCTCCACCAAATAATGGGCAGCTAGATTTCTCTTGTAAAAGAGTCCTGTTTTAATGAATCACTTTGAGGTGAGGTCCTAGACATTGCATTTATACTGGGAAGTGTTTTTGAGCAACACCATTTAGCTTTAGTCTTTAGGAGAAACAAATAAACAAAAAGAAAAGAAAAGAAAGCTATGCGGGCGCCCGGGTGGCTCCATGGGTTAAGCCTCTGCCTTCGGCTCAGGTCATGATCTCAGGGTCCTGGGAAAGAGCCCCGCATCGGGCTCTCTGCTCAGCAGGGAGCCTGCTTCCCCCTCTCTCTCTCTGCGTGCCTCTCTGCCTACTTGTGATCTCTCTCTGTCAAATAAGTAAATAAAATTAAAAAAAAAAAAAAAAAGAAAGCTATGAACCATAGTCTAATACAGTGTGTCTAGTACATGTCAATTATGAGAGCCAGTAGCCACAGGTGGCTTTGAAAGTTTAAATTAAGATGAAATAAAATTAAAAACTCACTTCCTCAGCTGTGCTAACCACAGTTGAAGTGCTCAGTAGGTATGCTGTATTGGACAGCATAGATATACAACATTTCTATAATCACATACATTTCTGTTGAGCAGGGCTGAACTACAGGTTGTGTTCTTTATCCTAAGAGGTATTTCTTATTATTCATCTATTCAACCTCTTCTTCTTTCCCAAAACACATCATATCCTTTACCAACTAAGCAAAAGCATGTAAATGCTAGGATATCATTGAAAGCAGAAGTAAGTCTTAAACAAGAAGGTGTAGGAGCAGATAAGGGATCATAAGTAGATCAGTTATCATGCTTTCTTGAGGAAATTGGCTTCTGGCTTCATATGCTATCTTAGTTTTTCCTGTCGAATATAAAAATGATCTTGCCCCTTTTTTCTTTTAAATTTAGCTCCGTGTATGAGACCAGAAGCCCAAAATCCATTTTGTGAGTCCCCAGCTTCCTGTTAACATGACATTAATGGAAGACTCAAACCTATGATTATATTAAAAAGTGAAAATAACCGAACAAAGTAAGACTGGGATTTGATGTTTCTACTGGGTAAATTTAGTTGCCTGAGAAACAGGAAGAAATTATTTCAGTGCCAAAATAATAAAGAACATCACTGAATTTGTTCTTTCTCTCTCCTTCAGAAGCTAGACTTGGTATGATAGGAAAAGGAGGACTATAACATGGAAGAGATAGTCATTCATACGATTTCCTTTGATATTTTGTTCAAGTTTTACATCAGCCTTTATAATTATCCAGGTAAATTTATACATCCAGTTCTTCTCCTAAAAGTGGGTGACATTTGAATGCTATAAAATTAATATGAATGTGATGCAATGGACATAATTGCTTTCTAGAAAAATCTCATCTTTACGACTCACTGTTAGAAACAAAAATGTGAGCCTGTAAGTTCCTAGAGCATCAATATATCTGATTCCTTATGCACATTTTCCCAGGAAAGCTGTTTTTCAGGAAATAGCATCTCTGCTGGATTTTTTCTTTTAGTCCCTCTGTTGTCTCAAATTAGAAAGCTCAGGAAATGACTGAAGTAATAATTTACTGCACTTGAGTGATTTGGCATAGTATATTCTAGAAAA
Source organism: Potos flavus (assembly GCA_028534135.1). NCBI lineage: Eukaryota > Metazoa > Chordata > Mammalia > Carnivora > Procyonidae > Potos > Potos flavus. The sequence continues at coordinate 76,854,229 of CM052898.1, read as the reverse complement.
ACACTCATGTACACATATTGTCAGTTTTGAATCTTATTCATTAGAACCATGTCCCTTTGTGGTTCACATGGTTTTCGTTCTGGGTTTTCTGGGTGCATCTGTAACCCAGCAAATGCTCTGTGTTTGAAAACGTCAGAGAATGGACTCTGGGTTCCCAGACCCCTCAGCTTGCTGGGTTAGGCTACTGTCACAGAGTTGCAAAAATGACTTGGACCTCCTGAGAGTAAGGGAAAGAAGAAAAGTGAATTTTTAAAGACTGCTAAAACACAAGCTCATTAATGCACCCGCTGCGCCTTAGAGATTTGTTAAGATTGGAACAGGGTTGAAGTTTGCCTTTGCACCATCTAGAAGAAAGTAATTGTTAAGCAAATTAAGAATGTAAATCATTTTATAAGAAATGTTCAAATACTCAGGTTTGAGAGTCCGTTAGACCCAGGCTTAATTCCTGGCTCTGTCACTTACCAGCTATGACTTTGGGGCAGGTTACTTAACCACCATGAATCTCATTTGTTATGTCTATGGCATGGGGCTGATAATTCCTATCTCAAGAGATTGTCTCAAGGTTGAAATGAAACAGTATATGTGTAGTTGGTTATTAGTGTAGTTAGCATTAGTGGCTAGGAAAGCAAGTTATTTTTAAAAGAGATTTATAGAGAATGATATGCTTGATGAGGGTACAAAGTATAAATATCCACAGCTTTTCTCCCTTTCCCACCCTCTGGGGAAGATTCAGTGTGCGTACTGCCAAAGGAGGAGCTGACAGAGTAAGTAATGATTAAAGTTGTGAGAGGAGAGAAACCTAGAGGGCAGATTAATTTACAAAATAAAAGACTCACTGTGAAAGAAAAAAGTAATAAAGGATCTAAAAGCCTAGTGGACTGAAAGAGAAGGGTGCTGTGGGTTTTGTGGGATAGACAAAAAGGAGAGACGAAAAGAAGAGAGGGGCAGCTGCAGTCTGATATTCAGGGGAACCAGGCAGGTCAAGAAAATTTGGGGAAGTGTCGTATGCTTTCTTGAGAGTCTTCTTAAGTAGCTGTCCCACAGGGAGGCAAGTGTAGCAGAGTGAGTAAGGGTCCAAATTCTGGAGCTGGAGTTCTGGCTTCAAATTCTTGTCCTTCCCCCTCTGTGCCTGGATAGCTATATGCAACTGTTTCACTTCTCAAAGCTATAGTCCCTCTCCTGGGAAAGGGGCATCCTTAGAGCACCTACCATGGGATTCCCCTGGCAGATCAGGTGAAGGAGTCTTCTGAAGGTTGGATGACTTACTGTTGAGTGCTTGGCAGATATAGAGGAGCTGGATAAATGTTACCTGAACTTACTGGTGTAATTTCTAAAAAGGACAATAACGGTTTGCATTTATTGAATGCTCACTGTAGATCAGGATTCTTCTGAGGAGTTTATGTGGATTAGTTCATTTAATTCTGAAGACAACTCTACAAGATAGAGACTTTTATTATCCCATTTTACACATGAGAAAACTGAGGCATAGAGGATTCAAGTAACTTGCCCATAGTCCCACAAGTGAGTAGTACTTGGGTTAGCCTCAAATACTCTATCTAATGCTTCATCCACACTCTTGCTCTCTGTGCCTTCCTGCATCTCTTTTGTGAGTAACTGATCTTAAGATAACCTGTGGAACAGTTTGTCTTATTTTATAAATGCTTAGTTTATATGCAACAACCTTGCTACTCAAAGTATGGTCCAAAGGCCAGTAGGATCAGGGACACCCAAGGAACAGAATCTGAGGCCCCACCCCAGACCGTTGAAACAGGAACTACAGTGAAAAGCATTGCTCCAGAATATGAACCTTTAGCAGACTGTCTTATTTATGTCTCCATCCTTTACAGTGTTCAGCACAATTCTTGTCATGTAAGAGTAAATTTATTCTTTTTTTTTTCAAGATTTTATTTTTAAGTAATCTCTACACCCAAAGTGGGCCTTGAACCTAAAACCCCGAGATCAAGAGTCGCATGCTCTACTGACTGAGCCAGCCAAGCTCCTTGACTATTATTCTCCACTAAAAGTAAATCAGAATGTTGAATAGGAAATAAATTGATGAGTCCTCATGGAATAACACCTGGTTTTTCTTCAGCCGAGTGAATGAATGCTTAGTACCTCCAGCTTCCAGCACAGCGTGAGGCACGTAGCAGATACTTCATATATAGTTCTAGAATCGAGATGGAAATGTTGTGTGATAGTGTGATAGAGACATCCAGCACACCAGCCTTCCCTGGATGTGCTGTGACATTTAAAAAGGCCAAATAATGCCAAAGCAAGCAGAACAGTGATTATGCACTCATTCTTAACACAGTTTTAAGACAAGCTCTGCTCAATTGGTTCCCCTGTGAACTCAGGCTGATTCTCTTCTCTCTTGAGCTCTCTATTGTCTTGGCATTGTTCGCAACTCATTCAGAACCTAATTAAGTTTTAGGATCAGTTTGTCCTGTTAGAGAGTGTGGATATGTTGAAGTGGTAGTTTTGTTTTGTTTTGTTTTTAATATATAACTTAAATTATCTGAGTGAAAGGACAATTATAATTTGCTTCTAAAATTGGCCAAAAGTCAGCTTTCATCAAAATAATTCTCAGCAGACATTAGTCTCTGTAAAACCAGGATATTGTATGAAAGGCAACAAAGAGGATTTAAATAGGCCTCGGAAAATGTATTCATAATCTGGTCATATTAATCCTGTTCTCTAACAGAGTGTGAAATTAGTTGTTTACTTCACTTATCTGCGGCTGGAGGTAGCTGATCACTTGCTGACAGAGCCATATTTTGTGATCACCTTTCAGCAGTGAGCTTCAGCTGGGCCCAAGCCAAACAATTTGACTTCACTGGCCTATGTAACACCTCCAAAGTCAAGGTCAGAACTACTGTTCTCTGTGGGCAGCCACGAGAACTCATGAACTCCAGCATATCTGGTCAGGGCTTTCATTTGTGCATGCACATGAAGGTAAGCCAGGACCTAGGAATAATTGTGAAAAGGTAGGAGATTTATCTTCACTATCTCCACAGTTTTTTCCCATACTCTATCCCCCACCCCCATCCAAATTGAAGGTTTATGTTGGTTTCATTACCAGTCTACAAGTATTATCAAGATGAACATTATTGTGGATGTAATGAAATATAAGAGTAGTGTCTGACCTAAAGGAGTTTATATATATACACCAGAGATTAACTACTGTGGTGAAATAGACCCTGTTGACACCCTGCCTAGATCCCTTTCATCAACTTACTGGATCCATCGCCCCCAATGGCATTGAGTGTTGGCTATTAATGGCTCATAGCTGTCCCTTTTCTGGAGAATTGACTGCCCTCAGCCAGGGGGGGTAGGGACCAAAACTAAGAGGTTATGCTTTCTCTACCCTAGCATGAATGACTGACGTGGGGTTATAAGAGGCCAGAACTCCTTCCTTAGGGTGGACAAACCCATGGTACAATCCATGCTGGAGAGCCCCCCTTGGAACTGTGCTAAAGCTGGACCTCTGCTGAGACTACCTTCTTGTTTCCTTCACTTTCTTTCTATCCTCTGCTCAGTTAATCAAATGCATTTGAACCCCCGTTTCAGGCTCTGCCTCTATAATACCCAACTTAAGACTGGTAGGAAATTAATACAATCCATAAACATGATGGAGCCAAAGGAGGAAACAGTATTACCAAAGCACAGTGATAGTTAGAACCTTGGAGACAGAGTTGCCTAACAGGACCAGGGTCATGTAGGCACTTGCCACTGCTAAGGAGCAGGGTAGGAGTTAGGAAGAAATATATTCTTTTCTCTCTCCTCCCTTCCCTGGGTCTGCATCCCTTCAACACAATAGGTGTCTTAGTCTGTCCGAGCTGCTATAACAAAGCAACATAGACTTAATGGCTTATAAACAACAGAACTTTATTTCTCACAGTTCTGGAGTTTGGAAGTTCAATATCAGGGTGGCCTTCAAGATCAGCATGGTCAGGTGAGGGCCCTCTTCTGGGTCACAGACTTCTCATTGTATCCTCACATGGTGGAAAGGCCTAGGGAGCTCTATGGGATCTTTTTAAATAAAAGCACTAATCTCATTCATAAGGGTTCCACCCTCATGACTAACACTGTCATCTTTGTGGGTTAGGATTTCAATGTATGAATTTGGGGTGGGACACAAATGTTCAGACCATAACAACAGGAAGGTAGCCAACAATGAGCTGGCAGTCAGTAGAGGTCAGCCTGGAGAAGGGAGAAGAATCAGTAAGGAAGGGATAATGACTAGCATAGCAGCGTTTAGACAATCACAGACTTTTTTCTCTCCTTCAGTCCAACCATCATATTGATACCAGATTGATCTTTATCAAGTGCTTATTTCATCATATCTATTTCCCCAGCTTTAAATCCTCCAAGTGTTTCCCATTGCCTAAAGGAATAATCCATAAAATTTCTGGCCATCTACCCCATTGGTTAAAAAACAAAAACTCTGAACGTGTGTCCCAGTTCATTTGTTTATTGCAGGTATGGGCTACAAAGACAGAATGGATTTAAGGGGTGTAGTAGAACTTTGATCTTAAAGTAATAGTGGGAATTTTAAAAGAGTTCCAGGAGGCAGTGGGAAAATGAATTTTTTTAATATTGAGAGCCATCAGATTACAATAATAATAGCTCCACTTTTGGAGCTCCTGCTATATGCCTGGCATTATGCTAATCACTTTACATATATTATTTCATCTACTCATCATAGCAACTCTTGAGGATAGGTATAACTATGAGAGAAGCAAAGTACCCTGCTCATGGTCACATGCTTAGTGAATGGAGAAGCCAGAATTTGAACCTAGAAGGTTCTCCTTAATGGAATCTTTCTTCCATTATACCTCATAATTAAAACTAGACATTAGAGAAATGTATCATTCTGTAGAAAAAGCTTGTGTTCTATAGAAAGAGTCAGTGGGTCAAGAAAGTGGATAGATGAAAGGAGCCAATCTGAAAAGGCTATATAGTATATGATTCCAACTATACGACATTCTGGGAAAAGGCAAAACTATGGAGACAGCAAAAAGATCACTGGTTGCCAGAGGTTATGGGGAAGGAGGGATGAATAGGCAGAACAAAGAGGATTTTTAGGGCAATGAAACTACTCTGTATGATACTATAATGGTAGATAAATGCCATTATGTATATGTCTAAACCCATAGAATGTACACCAAGAGTGAACCCTAAAGTAAACTATGGAATTTGGATGAACAGTGTAGGTTCATCAATTATAACAGATATACTCTGGTGGGGCACTTTGATGATGGGGAGGATATGCAGGTGTGGGGAAAAGGGGCTTATGGGAAGTCTCTGTAACTTCCTCTTAATTTTGCTGTGAATGCAAAATTGCTCTAAAAAATAGATTCTTTAAGAAAAAAAAGAAAAAGAAAGGAGATGGATGCAGGCATGAGTCTATAAGGATGGGGGCAGTTAGAAAAGATAATGCCTCTAGAGATAGGAGAGACCACTCAGAACTGTACAAGAGAAATGCGGATTCCAATGAGCCAGTTAACGCATTGAGAAAAGCAAAATTCAGGAAGGCATTGATTGAAGAATAAGCTATTTTTATCAAAAAGTTGATAAAATGCTCACCATATTTCCAACACTGCCTGAATACAAAGCTTTGTTCTACTAGTCTATTCCTTCTCTCTGTTCACTGTTCTTATAAATTGCATTTCATATATGCTCTGCCTTCTATGTTGCTCTAATAATTGGTCTGCTCACAACCTGTAAAAATAGAGGGATAATCATTTGTTAAGTTATGCAATTATGAATTGCATATTTTTGTATGTGAATAAAATTTACTCAAAAATGCAAGGAAAATATGATTCTGTATGGAGGTTGAAATAAATCAGGGATATTGTATCTACTGTTCCTTGGTAGATTCAAACAATTCTCCGGCTAAAGGTATTACATGTGATAAAAATAGCATTGGGCTAGGGGCTAGAAAACTGGCATTCTGGCCCCGGCTCTACAATGAGAATAATTGTGAGGTGTGGGTAAGGTACCAGTTCTTTCTGAGCTTAAATTTTCTCATATGTTGAAAAGAATGTCCTCGAATCCCTGTTAATGTTCTGTATGGTGGAACGTAGAACAAGTCTCATCCTCAAACTGACTCCATAACAGATACTAAAATAGAATCGCAACTCTTCCCCGACTGCAAATCCCCGTTACCTGATATTTAAGAGCAGAGCTTGGAAAACATATTCTAAAGAGGGACAGATGGTAAATATTTTAGGCTTTGCAGGCCCTGCAGTCTCTGTTGCAACTACTCAATTCTGCAGTTGCAATGAAAGCAATCACACACAATATATAATGAATGAATTTGCCTGTGTTCCAATAAAACTTTATTTACCCAAATGGGTGGTGAGCCAGATATGGCACAGAGGACATAGCTTGTCCATTCCTGTTCAAGGACATAACTTTGTGGCAGTCAGTGCAATTTCCCTTCAAAATATATAGGGAAAAAGCTGTGTTTACAATAATTAGATAAATAAGGCACTGGAGAGTTGGAATGGGAAAGAGGGAGGGAGGAAAGAAAGAAGTGGGGAGGAAGGGAGGAGAAGAGAGAGTAAATAAAAGAAGAAGGAAGGAAGGAAGGAAGGAAAGTGGAAGAAAAATGCAGAGCAAGAGTGGAGAGCTTTGTGAAAGACCATTGGGAGAGAAGGTTGGGTGCTATCTGCCATGAGTGAGGGACATTGTCAGATTGGAAAAGGCTTGGCTTTGGCATGGAGCTAGCTGCTAAGTTGGAGAGACCAGTTGGGGTGTGGGTGTGTAATGCTGAGGAACATCCATCACCTTGTGAAAGAGGTGTACTTGAACCTAGTATGATGCCGCATACCAAAGGGAAACCCACTGAGTATTTGTGGAGAAGGGAAGGAAGAGAGGGATTGCCCCCACTTTATAGAAGAAGAAATTCCACTCTAGGGCCCTGATGCTGTGTGAGGTTGAGGAAGCCATTGCCATTTTCCCACAGAATTCCATGAGGAGGATATTGAATTTTACTCCTGAGAGAATTTTCCAATGTCCTCACAGGTCCAGTCCTCCTAAGAGAAGGAGAAGAATGTTGGTGGCCTCGGGGGGTGGGGGTGGGGGTGATGCCCATAGCCCAGGCCTCAATGATGGAAAGTATTATCACATGGAGATGGGAAGGGGGCCTGCAATGCTTATTGTGACTGCTGTTTCTGTGAGTTCAGAATCAGAGGCTGTGTCTTTCCTCTCACAGAGTCTCCCCCATCCTTTCCCCCTTTTGATTGTGAATTCCGATGTAGCAGGTAAGAGGGAGGAAAGCTGAGGATGGATTTCCACACATGGGGCAGAAAATCAGATTCTGGGCCTCTTTCCTGGAGCTGGCTGGCTGTTGGCATCTGGGCCAGGTTTAGGAAAGGGAAGTTGGGATGATGTCTTCAGGTAGGACAACATTCTTCTCTGACATCACATAGAAGGAAGAGAACTGGATTTTTAGGGAGTCTTAGAAACTTAGAATGTGATTATATTGATTAGCCAACAAATCTGTAAGATTTCACACAAGTCATGCACTTAATATAGAGCTGGATTACAGTTTGCACTAATTCATTAATTTTGTTTCACAAACTAAAATTCTTACTATGCAAATGTATGCAAATCATATAGAAAAATAGCGTTCTTATTAGCCAAGTGCACCAGCACCTGTGGGGTTTCTCGTTGTTTCTTTGGTTTTATTTGTTTGTTCGTTTCACTGGAACTGTGCCACTGGGGCAGAAAGTGAAATAATAAAAACATTCAGGATTTGAAATTGTTTGTTGAACAATATCCTGAAAGGTGATGGGAAGGCTTTTTCCTTTGACAAATACCATGGTGATTGGTGTGTCTTTTTTCCTCTCTTTCTTGCCTGAAACAGAATGAAGAAGATGAGCAACATTTACGAGTCAGCTGCCAATACGCTGGGAATCTTTAACAGCCCCTGCTTGACCAAAGTGGAGCTACGTGTGGCATGCAAGGGCATTTCTGACAGAGATGCTCTTTCCAAACCAGACCCCTGTGTCATCCTCAAGATGCAGTCCCACGGGCAGTGGTTTGAGGTAGGCACGTCCAAGGAAATGGACAGAAGCATGGCTGGGGGATGGATTCGGAAATGTTTTTGCATTTCCTGTCTTCAGATGGTTTCTTTTGATGAGACGGAAAATTCTTGAAATGAATATCATCACATTTCTGCTTGTATCATGATGTTTGGATGCAGCGGTTTTAATGTCCTGGGTATTTTGACGTTTACTCTTAATCTGTGCTCATTGTGGACTTAGTAACCCTGGGGAAGGGCAGAGAGCTTGCCTTTTAGAGGCCACCTCTCACAACATTTATTTTTGGGAGTGAAAACTTAATATTAACTACGTTCTACTGGGGGCTCATCAAGGGTCTGGCACCGTTCTAAGTACTTTATGTAAAATCACTATGTTGGTCCTCACAACAATCGTCTGAGGAACAGAGACAGATGAGGAAACACTGAAAGGTGAAGGATTTGCCCAAGATCATTCAGCTTGTGAATGGAAAACCTAACATTTACACACAGGCTGTCAGGCTCCAGAGTCTGAGCTCTGTATTGCTATTTTATCCTTATGGTGGGCGCCAGTGTGTGTGTGGTCTTGGTGGTTTGTGTGGCGATATTGCAGGTTGAATTCTGCCCTTGGCTTTTGTTCATTGATTTAAAAGTCAAAACGGATCAGATGAAGACTGGTTTTTTTTATGTTTTGTTTTTGTTTTTGTTTTCATTTTTTGTTTGCTTTTAGGTATCTGGTCTGGGTAAGCAATGTTTTAAAGCTCTGTTCTGAGGGGAACGATGGGATAGGGAGGAGCAGGGGTGCAGCAGAGGGAGGAGTATGATCATCTCAAAGGGCACCAGGTACTCGGTGGAATTTGGAGAAGGGATTTGAAGCCATGCTGAGCAGAGCAATAGTAGTGAGCCACCTGCTTTGGGTCCCTTCCAGCAAACTCCTCAAGTCTTCAATACTTCTCCCACTTGTTTGTGACTAGCCGGGAGATGCTCTTATAGGGGTCAAATGCCATACCACAGAAGAAAGGAGGCTCCAAAGGCCTGAGAGGCAGCGTGTTTGGTGGGCGAGCAGATGAAATTAGGTGGAGCTGACTTGCATGGGGGAATGCGGGACAGATGAGCCGTTTGGGGGTCTTTAACTTTAGACTTAGTCAGGGCTTATATTGTAAACATTAAACAGCATTCACAGGTATCTTAATATGTGATATCTTTTTTTCCTTCCAAATAGTCTCATTGATTTTGTTGGTGGGTTTTATCGTTTTTTATTTTTTATTTATCAGCTTGCATTAGAAAAAAAAATCACTCCTTGAAAATAAGAGGAAAGATATTAGAAAGAATTCATCTCCTGATGCCCTCTTTACCTAAGTCAACGATTATTTGTATATATGTCTTTTCCTTCTGGCATTCATTTTCTTACATGACTCTTATCGTGCATATAAAATTTTCTTTCCTCTATTTATGACCTAGTAGTATATTTTTCTATATTGCTGTACTATTCATAATTATAATTTTTAAAGTTGCATAGTATCCCATCACATGAATTTATTTAATAATTTTCTTGCTTTTTCACTTTGAAGTCGCTTCCAAAAATACCCTATTTTAAACTGCAGTGAACATCTTCATGCATAAGACTTTTCCCTACTATTTGAATGAGTTCCTAGGAGACATTGTCGAAATAGAAGAACAGATACAAAGGATAGGAAACTTTGGGGGCTTTTGGTACATATTGCCATGTCGTTTTTCTAGAGTGCTCTGTTAAGTGTTACTCAAAGTATGGTTTGCATTCAACTCCCAGCTCACAAACTCTTTGTTACTAGTGCACAGATAAGAAACTTGTGCCCCTAATGTAAATTGATTCACTGATTCCTTCACTTAAAGAGTCTTACTCTTTAAAAACAATAATTTGTCAGTTAAACTTCCAGCATACGTAGTGATAGGCTGGTTTATAACCTGGCACTTTAAGAAAAACTTTTGTAATATACTTTACGCTCTTTTAACAATATACGTCCAGAATACAGTTAGAAAAACGGAGCCCATACCAGGCAGATAATAAAGGATTTAATACAGGGAATTAGTAATAAAGGAGTTGGAAATGCTGAGAAAATAAATAGGACAGTGTGTGAACCCAGGCATTAATGACGGAGCCTGTTACTTTGCTTAGGGTATGGTAGTAGAGTGCTGAGGCCAGCTTGTATAGGCTTGTAAAAGCTGACTCTTAAGTATTCGGGAACTTTGCAAGCAGTTTTGGTGTAGATATTCACACCACAGACATTGGCAAACATTTCACCTCAGGGCTCACCTCCTACCCAAAGCCAACTGTTACACATGTATCAACAGACCACTGGGCAAGAGGGCCAAAGAAGGAGCTGGTAGTACCAGAACCAAACAGCCATCTAGCGCAAACTGGATCCATGGAAGGGGGCGCCTTTGGTAGGAGCGAACCATAGAGGAGATGTAGATGGTGCTGGAAGTGCTGCCTGAAAGGGAGATGAGGATACCCCAGCATCTATCTGCCTGCCTCTTGCTCTCATGTATCCCATTCGTGCCTTCCACTGATTGAACCTTGATGGAAGCCCATTGACAAGGTTTGCAGGGAAAGGGTATAAAATGCGCTTGAGAGCGAAGAGGTAAATGACCAGCACATAAACTTTTGACAACTCGCAGTAACTTGAATAATCATTCTCCCTCTCAGCAAGTAATACATATTTATTTACTGGTGACACCTACTTTTCAGTACAAATTAAGAAAGGGGTCTTATGCTAGGAGTTAGAAGCACACCTGTGTGACAAGTTAAAAACAGCCAACAGTCTATTTAAAGCATGTGGCTACTACTATCTATGTTCAGTGAAGCCTGGCAAACATGGACAGTGCACTGGGATAACATTTATTGATGTGTGCATTTTCCTGTATCAACCCCTTACAATATGTCTGAATTTACAGAGAGATTTCTATGTACATGGTTACAGAATTGAAAGAAAGCCTTGCCGAAGAGAATTCATGTTGACTCTGCCCATGTCTTTTTGATGGGGAAATCTGGTAATTGCCTAAGTGAAGAAAAAAAAAAAAAGAGAGACCAAGCTAATTTGCATAACAAAGAGATTGTTGGGGGGCTGTGTCGGGGTGAGAGGGAAAAGCAGGGTGAGTTTATCTTTCAGAGGGAATTTTAAAGTTTGGCAAAGAGACTCTAGATCAGCACTGTCCAATTCAATTCCCTGGAATAATAGAAATGTTCTCCATCTGCGCTGTCCAGTGAGGTAGTCACTTTGCATTGTGGCTACCGAGCCCCTGAAAGGTAGCTAGTGTAACTGAGGAACAAAAATTTTAAAATATTTAATTTCAGTTGATGAAGTTAATTGAAATGTAAATAGCCATCCTGGTTCCAGAGGCTCTGATGTGCTAGAGAATTTGGCTGGGTTGGGGAGAAGAGGAAAGGTAATTTGTAAAAATGTTACGGTAGGCTCTTAATTTTACAACTTAAATGGTTTTTGGGGAGATGTAACTAGAGATTGACATTTCCTTCTTATTACTTATGATTGCTGGCCTGTGCTTTTGTAATGGACTTGCAGCGAGGAAAGGGCCTCATTTTGCCCTGGTTTACAGCTCAGGTTACTACTGCGATAATTAGAACTGCCTTTAGATGGCCTTCCCATGTGGAGGGGAACTGTTGGCTTTTTTAATTGGCTGTAGCTTGTTAGCCCTGGAGAGAACATTGGCCTCTAAAGTGATCATGAAACTGTAAACCTGATTTTTAGACTCAAAAAGACCTACAAGTCTGACCTTCTGTGCTCTTAATAGTATGAAGGGTCAATGAGGATAAATCTGTGTCTTTGAAATATTGGAAATCAATTGATCTGTAATGCATAGAAGACTGTTGCTCTTCTCAGACCAGCAGAGTTTGAGATAAATATCTGATGAGTGAGAAGACGGAGGGGATCCTTTTGTTTCCTCCCAGAATATGGAGATGGGATGGTGTTCTTGTTGGGTGAAACTTTCAGTATTTCTTTAGTGGCTATGATTTTCACTGTCAGAAAGGAAGGAAAAGAATACTTGTTGGTTGGAAATGCATTCGAAACTGAGAGTTTCAGACTTACATTTGATTTCCCTAATTTGGAATCATACCCCCTTAAAAAAATCCTCCCTGCACCCTCTCCTGGCCACGTGACGGCAATAGTATATGGCACAGGATGGTGTAATGGCATATAGACCACATTGCATTTTCCAATGAAGAGTGGAAATAATTTCCTCCTACCTTCTGGTGAGTACTGATGTGTTCATTAACTTTTGGAACTAAACATCATAGCCAAGTGGGAAAAATTAATGCTTCTCAGGGTTCAAAAGACAAGGTCCCTCGTGAACTAAAGGTTTCTATTCAGTTTCCTGGAGCATATGCTGTATCCCCTGGGCACACTGGGTGTCCTGCATGAGGCAGAGCTAAGCCCACAATGCCGTGGCCCTTGGCAGGAATCCTATAAATGGCATGTACTTGTCTTCATTGGAAAAAGCCAAATTATTCCCACACTGTTAGGATGTTGCTTCAATCACCTTTAATTCCATTTTTACATTTAATTTTAATACACAGTTCTTGAGTTCCTCCATAGGAAGCTCTAAGTAATTCTGAGAACTAATTACCGTTGGATCAATTCCATATGAAAACATGTTCTATGAATCATGTGCTTTGGTAGATTGTTGATAATAATAGCAATTGGTAGTAGTAATTAGTGTGGTTATATCTGAGAGTTATCAGTGGACTCCGATGCAAGGTTATTATTACTTATAATAATATATCCATATGTTTGTATTCACAAAGGCCATCTACTTGTATTATTTCATTTGCTTCTTATAATAGTTTCATGAAAAGGTGTTATAGACATTGAAATTAATTCCAGCATGTATTGGTGTCATGAAAGAACATGGTTTGTACCCTCAAAGACCTCAGAATCTCCTGGAAGAACTCAGTCTGTCTTACAGGTTCAGATGGTCATATGATGTTGAGGAAGAGGGCTCAAAACAAATTAACTCTTCCTTTCCCTGAACGTGTGGTGGGTAGATGGTTTATGGCATCTCAGCCTATCTATAACCAATGTTGTGGGTAGACCCACACTTGTGGTTCTTATGATGATTGCAAGATGTCTTTCAGCAATAACCATCGGGGAACTTTGAAAAAATAAAGGTTTATTATTTACAGGACCTGGAAATTAGCTAGCACACCTGGGGCCATACAGAGAGGTCTTAGGTAAAATGAAAGAGAAAGAGTGTGCACACAGGCCTGGGGTTTTGTTTTTATTGGGGTTGAGGGTGGGGATCTAGGGTTTTGCAGGCTCACTCTTTACTGATGAATTTAAAATGTAAGAATGGGAATTTAAAGTGAAGGACGGGTAAAACAAGGGGCCCAAATGGTCAGTTCTTAAAATCAATCTAGATTTCTGAAACAAAAGAATATCAGTATGGGAGGTAGCCTGGCTTTTTATGAAGTCCTGTGGCTGGCTATGTTTATTTGAGATAGTCCTGGATATGGGAAGGGGCCATATTGAGATAGAAAGTTTATTTGAGATAGTCCTCTTTGTAGTGGATGCCTCTTTGAAAGCATCAACAAAGGGCACCTGGGTGGCTCAGTTGGTTAAGTGTCTGCCTTCTGCTCAGGTCATGATCCCACAGTCCCGGCATCAAGCCCCTGTCTGCTCCCTGCTCAGTGGGGAACCTGCTTCTCTCTCTCCCTCTGCCTGCAGCTCCCCCTGCTTTTGCTTTCTCTCTCTCTCCCTCTCTCAAATAAATAAATAAAATCTTAAAAAACAAAGGTTTTTGAAAGCCTCAACAGTGGAAGCTTAAATCAGGCACCTGCTTTACCAAAATACAAAAACAAAACAAACATCAGGACTTATTTTACAGCAGACTATCTCAAGGGTGCATAGCCTACCTTTATGTGGGGTGGAGATAAAAATAAATCGCTCTTTCATCTCTCCTTATTTTCCATCCTTTCTCCCCACTCCCAGCCCACCCAGATGTAGGGTATGGTTGTCATATAATCTCACATCCCTGCTAATGGCATACAAGGGGAGTCCGTGGTGGTGAGCTTGCCCACTCCCAAATAAATGGGATATGAACTTTTTCAACAGTTCACTTTTGGCTGGAGGGCTCATGGAAGAGTTCTGTGGAAGAAGTCTCTTTCATGCTTGGGACAGTAGTGAGCCCAAGTGGTGATCCCTTTTGTGTATGAACCAGGAAGATGAAGCCCCAAATAGTAGTTTTACCTGTAACTTGTAACAGAGATAATCAATTTTCCATTGCTCCAAAGTGCTAGAATTTTATAAAAATGGGTCAAATATGAATATTTGGGTGATGACAAAATAAAATAGCCATCTATATATGTTGATACCAGCTAGGAAATCTGCCATTTTACATATATTCTTTCTAACCCTCACAATCACCCTGCAAGGGAGACTTTAATAACCAGGTAAGGAAACTGAGGCCGAACAGAATGAATGAATCACTCCAGGTCACACAGCTAGTAAATAGTAAAGCTGGAATCTGGTTGAATCAATCTATATTTTCTTCACCTTACCAGAGGTTGCAAACTTGAAACCGAAGGCTTCTATCTAGTCCCACACATATTTTGTTTGGCCTTCATGGTGTTCAAGCAAGTTGGTACCATTTGACAAAACCTAAAGCTCAGGATATTTTTTCATAAAACTCCAGATTTCTGGCCTCTGTGAGTAATCAGAAAACCTGGCAACACGGAACCTTTAATCCTTGTATAGCAGTGAGCTGGACATGGGTAGCCCCTTCCCATATCCACACTATGAGTTTGCCCTCATGCTTCCCGCTGGCTGGCCTGACCCACTCACTTGCCCTCCTAGCATGGCCTCTGGGGATATTTGAGTTTAGACTACACTCCCGCACTTGCCCAGGCTGACTCTCTGAAACATAGTTAATCTCTCAATTGTGGACACAGACAAGAGCTGAGAAATGAAAAATTAAGTCAATTAAAGCATTCCTTCTGGATATCACAAACAACCTCCTTTTTCGAAAGATTTTCTTTTCACACTTTGCTGACTTGCAGCGTTTCAGCGGCTAACACCAAGCCTGACAGATGATAAAAAAACAACAGTTTTCTTCAGTTGTTCACAAAGTTTTCACTGTGGTTTCGCATCAAACTCCCATTTGGGAAAACTTTGATGCTGCTTTCTACTCCCCCTTAACATGTCCTTAATAAGAATAATTTCTTTCCTTTAAAAGGTGATATTAGAAATCTTACTCCAAGCACTGAATAGAAAACAAAATGAAACAGTAGAACCAAAAAATATTTCCCCCCTGCTGCCTGAGGTCCCAGCCCTTTGACCAGAGACTGCAGTGGTCTGATGTGCGCTCTCTAAGTGATGCCCTTGAATAAAGGGAAAGGGGGAAACTGCATTTCATAAGATGCTATGTGGCTTTCTTATCAATGACACCTCAAAATTGTCAATGTCATGGTGTCTGAGAGTGGAATCACACAAGATGGGAAATTGGGGGGGCACCTGGGGGGCTCAGTGGGTTAAAGCCTCTGCCTTCAGCTCAGGTCATGATCTCAGGGTCCTGGGATGGAGCCCCGCATCAGGCTGTCTGCTCAGCGAGGAGTCTGCTTCTCCCTCTCTCTCTGCCTGCCTCTCTGGCTACTTGTGATCTCTCTCCTCTCTGTCAAATAAATAAATAAAATCTTTAAAAAAATGGGAAATTAGGGGCTGCCAATGAGGAAAGAACAATTTGAACTAAGTCTTATGTTGACTATTAATTCTTTTAAGTGCCTTGGAGATGATTTATCAGCTGGAAGGATAATGTCTGGCCTCCTGAAGAGAGGAAAGTGCTGTGGCATGGGCTTCATTGCCTCCTTAGCTTGAGGGACTGGTGAGCCACACTCTGGACATTCAGATGGAGCACTGATTGCCGTGGTTTTTATAAGGTATCTTGAGTCTCGTGATGAGTATTTGGAAGACGAAACTGCAATTCAAGGAAAGACCTTCAGGAGGCATTTATGATTTAGAGCCCTCTGCCTCTAGCCTAAACCACTTTTTCAGCATCTCCAAGGAGATGTTTTCAACACTGTTCCCGGGTTCCTATTTTAATATTTAACTAGACTCACTGCTGATAATCATCCCCTTAAGAAAATCATATTTCCTTTGTAATTTCAATCCATTTACTCTTTTTTTTTAATTGTAATGGTGGTTTATTAATGATGATACCTTAAAATATGTTGAGAGTATTTATATGCTGTATCAGGTAATCTCCCAAGAACTTTATGTGTGTCATCGTGTATAATTACCAAGACAACCTTACAGTTCGGGCTCCATATATATTTTATTTTATTTTTTTATTTTTTATTATTTTTAAAAGATTTTATTTATCCACTTGACAGAGAGAGAGATCACAAGTAAGCAGAGAGGCAGGCAGAGAGAGAGGGGGAAGCAGGCTCCCCGCCGAACAGAGAGCCCGATGCGGGGCTCGATCCCAGGACCCTGAGATCATGACCTGAGCCGAAGGCAGAGGCTTCAACCCACTGAGCCACCCAGGCGCCCCGGGCTCCATATATATTTTATAGAGAGGCATGAAGAATTAAATAATTTGCTCACAGGGCACCTGAGTGGTAAGTGGAGGAGCCACAACAAATTGAACCCACACTGTCTGACTCCAGAAAGTATGCGACCACTGTCCTTCACTGCCCTTCTCTGAGAATAATAAGTACCATTCTCCAAGTGTCTACCGTGTGCCATGTCTTTACATGCATATTCATATAATCCTCATGACAGTGTTAGAAGATGGAGGCTGTGCTTACCCATTTTACAGGTAAGGAAACTGACATGTAGGAAAGTACATGTCCAAGTTCACAAGAAGAGGAAGAAGTGGTGATAGGATTTGAACCTAGGTCTTTGTGTCTCCAGTGCCCATGCCATGACTCTGTGCCTCTCTCATCCTGGCCTCTGTGGAGGTGGAGTAACCCCATATAATGCGACTAGTCATTTAAAATGAACGTGTTTGGGGCACCCGGGTAGCTTAGTCGGTTGAGCGACTCCTGATTTCCGCTCAGGTCATAGTCTCAGGGTCCAGAAATTGAGCCCTGCCTCAGGCTTCTTGCTCAGTGTGGAGTCTGCTTGAGATTCTCCCTCTCCCTCTTCCTAGGCCCCTCCCCCCACTCATGTGCACTCTAAATGAATGAATGAATGAATGAATAAATAAAATCTTTAAAAAATAAAACGAACATGTTTTCCTCTCCTCAGAGAATCCAAGAATTCATTTTAAACTGTTTGCATTTATTTTTTTTAAACAAATTAAGTTTGTTTTGGTAAATACTTGAAACATCCTCCTCATCCCCCAAGTTATATGGTTTTAGCCTGACTTCCTAAAGGTTCCCAGTGGTGCATGGCATAGGGGTCCTGAACTCAGCTATTGAGACAATCTAGATTGAAGTCCTAGCACAGCCATCGTTAGCTGTGCCAGTGGGCAAATTACCCAAACCTTTTTGTGCCTCAGTTTCCTCATCTATAAAATGGGTATCCTAATGGTACCTACCTACCATTATGAGGATTAAGTGATTCAGTGCTTATAGAATGCTTATAATAGCACCTGATACAATAGAGTTAGTGCTCAGTAAGTGCTATGATTATGGACCATTAGTCATTTTTCAAGAATTAGTTTCTAAATAAAGATGTGCTATTTGGTCCTCAAGTTTTCTGAGGACTGATGCAATTAAAAGAGCCCTGGGACTAGAGACTGAGCAGTAGAGACATACCTGGAGGTCACTGGAGAAGTAAATTCTGTGACACTAAAGCTGTGACCATTTTATTGATTTTTGTATCCCTAATATCTACCACAATGCCTGATACAATGGATGCTTGTCATTCAGTAATTAGAGGGATTTCATTTCCATGCTCCATTTCCCCATGTTCACCTCCAAAGACCCTTGGATTTTTGAGGAGCATCCTGTTCTTACTCAGGAGAATAAGAACTCAGCTTGTTAGAACTCACCTATACCATTAGGTTTATTCTTTTTACATGCAAGTGGGATTATTGGTGCCTGGGGAAAGAAGTTTGATTTGAAGGGATTTTCTTTATGTGTTTGTATGTAAACTGTACAGGCAGCATTGTGACTCTGTTGAACAGAGTCCTGAGATGATGCTTGAAGGACATTTCCTACCACTCAGGGATGAGGACCATGGAGTAGTTTGTAACCAGGCTCTGTTAACCTCTGCTTCCTTCCTCACATCTTTTTGATTTTAAACTTCTTTCTGTTCCTCTTCTTTTCTCCTCTCTCCTTTTCTTCCTCTGGGGAGACCGAAGCAGAGAGGGGCAAGGAGAACTGTATCTGTGATTAGCGTTGGAGAAGGGTGTCTTCCTTTGTCTTCTCTCCTCCACTCCAGGCTCCATCTGGATTTATTCTCCTCCTGGAGGAGACAATATGGGAAACAGAGTAAATTATGTGCAAACACAGCTTCTTTCCACCTAGTTTTCTCCTCTGCTTCGAAAGCAACCTGAGTGTAGATGATATAGAAAGTTTTTCTCGTTGGCTTCTAGGGATTAAATGTTTTTTTTTAAGCCATAGAAATTCCTGGAATGAGATAGAAGTTCTTCAGTGTCTTTATTTGAACCTTAGGACACAAATAATTCTCAACTTCCCCCTTCTGAGTCACCTCACCGTTTGCTTTGAAGACTTATAAATAGTGTTCAGGAGGGGTGGGGCTAGCTACTTTGGAGGTACCGCAAACATTTGTTTGAAATATAAATATAAATATAACTTTTGCTTCTCAACTTTGATGAGGCAATTTGCATATAAAATGCAACCAGAAGCATCCATCTTGGATGTGTAGTTGGATGAGTTTTGACAAATATATACACCCTTGGGAAACCACCATCCCAATCAAGATATAGAACATTTCCTAGAATATGTGTTAATATTTAAAATATATAACAGGGGGCACCTGGGTGGCTCAGTTGGTTAAGAATCTGCCTTTGGCTCAGGTCATGATCCCGGGATCCTGAGATAGCGGGAAGTCTGCTTCTCCCTCTGACCCTCCTACCTCTTGTTCTCTCTCATTCACTCTCTCTCTCTCAAATAAATAAATAAAATCCTAAAATAAAGCAAAATATATGCAGGAAACAACATAGATAGTTAAATTTCAACACATCAGCAACCACTAACTCTCAGATTGTGTTCCAATTGATTGACACAATAGTGACAGAGATTTCCACTTATAAAATAGATTTATACTAATAAAAATATCACTTTCAACTGTTAAGTATACTGGGGTTCTGTGTAAGATTTTTGAAAGAGGAAAATATGGTTCTATAACTAAAAAGCATTTGAAAAGTCAGAGAAAGAGTACCATAAGAAGAAAAATAGACCCAGAGCTGGTTTAGCGCAGAATCAAACTAAATTATTAATGCTGTGACTCACCAGGCTTCCCATCAACCCAAAATCCCTGTGGCTGACAATTTAGGAAGCTGCCATAGCAACCAGGCTTGATCTGAAGTCAGATTGGAAACAGGACTGTGAGGTCCAGCACAGGTTAACTGTGCGACCTTACAAAGTCGCCTAACATCTCTGAGCCTCTCCTACTGCCCTGTGTCTAAATGGTTGTTCTCGGGATTACACAATTGGCTGGCAGGACAGTGAAGTGGCTGACGCTATCCACTCTGGAATCAGACCACTTGGGTCATCCGTGTAACCTTATGCAAATGCCTCAGCTCCCCTGGGCCTGTGTTTTCAACATCTGTGACACAGAGACAACAACAACAAACCCCGTTCTGTGAGTTTATTATAAGGATGAAATGAGATGATGCATAAGAATTGCTTAACATAGTACCTGGGTCATAGTGAATGCTTAATAAATATTAAATGCCATAATGTTTAAAGGAGATAATGAAAAAAAATAAAGGAGATAATGTGTGTAAAACTAATGTGGTTAGCACATCACTTAGTGCTCATTCTATGGAAGATATTATCAGGTAATGCCTATTTTAAGGTGTGTTTAAGGCCAGCGGTAAGGTTTTCTTCTGCCGCCCAGCCTGACAAGAATTCTTGGTCCCATATGTCTGTGTAAAATAAGAGAACTTTCAGTGAGAAAGTTGAGGAGGTCTTTAAGTTTCTGCCAAATCTCTGACTAGCCACTTTGATAGATTGGTTTCGGCTCCCCTGGTCAGAAATTATCTGAGCCTCCTTATCCCCTGCATTCCCTGCATTTTGAAGAAGATGGATAGACTCAGAGCTACTTTATTCCACTTGTCCACGCTCTCTAATCTGTGGACGGGAATCAGAGAGGCCATGCTGATAACCTTACCTTTCCATCTTTACTTCTGTGCCAACACTAGCCCCCACTATTTGGCAGTCTCAGGGAAGAAGTGACAAGAAAAATGTTCCCTTCTGAAAACTCCAGATGTTCTCGGGGTCAGTTTATAGGCTAATTAAATATTTTATCTCGAGTCAAGCTCAGAAATGTTCAGCTCTCTATCTTGGCTAGTCTGTTTTCAAACACTTGATATTTCAAGAGCTTCCTCTCATCTGAGAATTTAGTCTTAGATATTTTCTTCTTGAATGTGAAGACTAGTTCTTCTTGTTGAAAGATTACAGCTTTGGAACTGTGTGTGGAAGCAAGAAATTCTGATGCCTTTTTAACCTTCCTTTGGTCAATTCTACCATTTTCAAAACAGCTTCTGAGAAATGGATTTATGGTAGGGGAACCTATTTTAAGCCTGCCCCTATTGAAGATTTACTTCAGTCAGTTTGTTCCAGTGATTATCCTTGCATAACAATTAGCCCCAAATTTAATATCTTCAAACAACCATTTTCTTAGATTCCCGGATTCTGTGCGTTGAGACCCCAGACAGGGCACAGTGGGGATGGCTTATCCCTGTTCCACAATGTCCAGGGTCTCAGCAGGGAAGCGTGGAAGGCTGGCAGTGATTTAAATCTGGGGTTTCAAATCATCTGAAGGTGTCTTCATTCTCATGGAAGGCTAGAACTTCTGATTAGAGCATCTACATGTGGCCTTCCATTAATCGGCAGTCTCAGGCCAAGGACAGAAACCCATCCTTTTCATAGGAAGTATGTGGAATGTATGCCACACAGTTAAAAAAATCTGTATCTGGAAATGTTGATTAACTAAGGAGCCCCATCTCATTATTACATGTCCTATGATTACCCTAATGGGCGTAGATAGGGGGAATGTAGGCATATTTATAATCTTAATTCCCATTTAGGGTCCTATCTTAGAAGTTTGAAAGATGCAAATATAGAACTTGTAAAAGAAACAACTTTTTACTCTGAGTGTTAAACTTAGGAAATTCATAGCCTCAAGAAGTACAACAGAGAGAAAGTATAAGTTGAAATCTCTCTCTTGATTTCGAACACCAATTTAAAGAATAATGTGTATATATTCTACCACCACTAGACATAACACAGAGGAAGAACAAACAAATAAGAGTCACTGGTATCTACATAGCCCTTCCACATTTTCTTTCATTAATTCCTTGCAACAGTATTAAATTCAGTGCTATTATTTTTATTGCCAATTTATAGATGAGAGAACTGGAAGTCAGGGATGTCATACCAATATTTCCAAGATTATGTGGTTAGTACATATGGAACCTGCCCTTTAAAGTCCTCTGACTTCAAATTTCGAATCCTTTGGTTGGACCATGAGCCCTCTCCCACTGGTGCCCATTATTCCAAGTCCTGCCTCCTTTGTAGAAGCCAGTGCACCCACCCATGCCTGTGGGAGCCACCCAAGCCCAAACACAATCACCTTCATCTTCTTACTACTCAATCCCTCTCTTGCTCACTCACTACCTGCTTCCTTAAAATTTGCCCAACCACATTTTCCAATACAAATACATATTTCCACAATAATTTTTTAAAGATTTCATTCATTTATTTGAGAGACAGAGAGCACAAGCAGAGGAAGGGTCAGAGGGAGAGGGAGAAGCAGGCTCCCTGCTGAGCACGGAGCTCGACAAGGGGCTCGATCCCAGGACCCGAGATCACTACCTGAGCCGAAGGCAGATGCCCAACCAACTGAGCCACCCAGGCACCCCACATTTCCACAATAATTTATTGGCAAGAAAGAAGCTCATCCTATGGGTATATAATCTATGATAGGCAGTAGAAATTGCTATGAAGGAAAATAAAGTAGGGATGAGAGTAGGGAATGATGGGGGTACTAGTTTAAAAATCATGGTTAGAGAGGGCTTGTCTGAGGAAGCAGTATTGCACAGAAACTTGAACAGGGAAGGGAGTGAGCCATCTGGATATAGGGAAAGATTGTTCTAACAGAAACATGAGCAGAGGCCATGACACAGACATTTCTTGGCCTATTTAAGGAATGGCAGGGAGGCAAAAAGGAGAGAGCAGAGGGATTAAGACAGGAGAGAGGAAATAATGTAGGAGAGGCAGCTAGGGACCAGAATGTGTAGGGCCTGATAAGCCATGGTAGGGATCCTGGATTTTTATTCCAAATGTGATGGAGGGGGGAGAATTGGAAGGCTTAGAGCAGGGAAGTGATTTGCATTTTAAGAGATAACACTGTTCGCTGTGCCAGACAGTGTACAGAGACAAGAACAGATGCTGGAGACGACTCAGGAGCTACTGTATTTGTCCAAGTGAGAGATGTAATAGTTTGGATCAGGTGGTAACCATGGAGAAGATGAGAAGTGATTGGAAATGAGATGTATTTAAAAAGTAGACTCTCTAAATTTGCTGATGGATTGGATATAGGGTATGAGAAATAGAGAAATCAAGAATGATTCGAAAGGTCTGAGCAACTGGGTCAGTTATGATGGACAACACTGGAGGATGAGCAGGTTGCATCAATAATTGTGCAATGAACGTGCTTCTAATGGTAAGAGACAGTGTAATATTACTGGTACTAGTACGGTGTGACCCTGGTTACAGACTGTCTATATTTTAATCCCAGCTCCATTTACCAGTTTATAACATCTCCTACAAATTAATTTCCTTCATTTTCCCATCTGTATAATGGGAACACTAAACACCTACTTTGTAGGGTAGTTTGGAGATTTAACACACAGTAGTGCCTAGCACTTAGAATTACTTAACTGCTAGCCATCAATGTTGTTATTCATTTAATTCCATGAATACTGATGATTGTTTTCTGAGGGGAAGTGTTGGGTCAAAGACTATATACTTATTTGAAGCTTGCCAGATTGCTTATCTGGAATAATCATACCAATGTGTCCCTACCAGCAAATTGTGAGAGGCGAAGGAGGCAATTCTTTAAAAAAAATATTTTAAATATTTAAAGTTTAATATAAAGACTCCCCAGACTTTTGTCATCCACTCTTGCCCCAGTCGCAGAATGAGTATTTCCTTGGTTTAGCATCATTTGAGCTCTTAAGTGATTCGAATCACATTTCTGTCCTCCTTCCAAAATTATCTTTATATTAATATGCATTGCAGTTATTACTATAATATAACATGACTGATATGATAATAAAACACTAACATAATTAAAACAACTAATTACTAACATGTTTTTATTACTGTACAGTGTGTATGTGTGAGTTTGCAAGAGAGTGAGAAGGTGCATGAGAGAGATATGGATTGCATATGTGTGTGTATTGGAACTGCAGAATGAATTCAAACATCTCCAGGTTGTCGCCTTTAATTCTGAATGATCACATTTGATTCTGTGCTTTATTTAAAGAGAGGAAGAGAAATTGATTTAATAGCCTGTCACATTATACAACACAAGAAGAACTTGGGAAGAAAAAATGCTCTGGTATTCTAAGTGGGAAGAAAAATATTGTGACAGTTCCATGGAGAAATCTCTGTGCAGAGAGAACTAGTAGAAATTATGGTAATGAGCTAAGGATCTTAGGAAAAATGCATGGCTTCCATGGAATAAATTTGACCACTATGTCACAGAGCTCAGTGTTATAGAAGACTGTTTCTCTTTCTTATACAGGGAGAGCAAGAAAAGAGAAACTCCAATTCTTCATTCTCTTTTTCTCTTTCATTGAAAATAATTTATTCCATCATGAGTTCTTCTGGGGGTTTCTAAAATGCTCTATTTAACTGAGGTGGGATCAATAACACTAAATTATGATAATAATATGATAGAATTATAAAATTTAATCAGGACTGTTTAATATCTTAGTGTTAAACTCAGGCATCCTGGAGAAGTCGGTTTGTACTTTAGTGAACAAATACTAGAGAAAAATAACCTCTAGCCCCTAGTAAGACACCTATAGCTGAACAAGTTGGTTTATTATTGCTTATTGCCACAAGGGAGAACGCTCTCCTTGGGGAACTGTGAGGCATCTCAGTAAGAGAGTTTAAGAAAGGACTTCTAGAATTTTATTGCTAGGTGTTTTCAGGAGAATTTAAGGAAGGGCAGCTTCCTGGTTTGGGTGGTTTCAGGGAGCCAGAGCAATTTTATAACCGAGTACATTAGCAGATCTTATCTAGAGGGAAGCATAGACCAAGGCTAAAGCTATGATCGGGAAAGACACAGCAGTCACTCATTTCAACTGGGATGGGGGATGTGGGCTCATTTTTGTGGCTTGGACGGTGTTTACCTTTTTGTCTGGTTCAAGTGTGATTATGGAGTAGTTTATTTGCTGTCTGGCTCCATCATGGGTACGTGGTGGCCGTGTGTTATAATGGTGTCCTGTGAGATATCTTTTGTTCAACAGGACACTAAAACCTAGCTATGCGTGCCAGGCCAGCTCCTAGTGACACCAAGGCCTAGCTGATGGCACTAAGTCAGCCCAGCGAGCCGGGTCCCAGGTGTCAGGCGCTACTCTCCTCTTGCTCAGAGCAAAACCTCAAAGTTAGGCTGTTCTATTTCAAAAACATCTTCTTAATAAGGGACCAACTTGTTGGCTAAGCAAAA
Organism: Potos flavus; assembly: GCA_028534135.1. Taxonomy (NCBI): domain Eukaryota; kingdom Metazoa; phylum Chordata; class Mammalia; order Carnivora; family Procyonidae; genus Potos; species Potos flavus. The sequence continues at coordinate 76,829,335 of CM052898.1, read as the reverse complement.
TATCAATCATAACAAGTCTTGAATCCAAACAAATCACCTTTTTATTTCTCAGCTGTCCTTATTATCCAAAGAATGGTAATTATATTCAATGCACCTGGATTCTTGAAGTTATTTTTTTCTCCTTCAATTTAACCCTGAGTCTCCTTTTTACCCTTTTTCTATCTCCCTGATCTATTTCCCTGGGAGGGAAAATTCCCAAGAGCGTTTTTAAAGACATTCAAGTTTCTGCTCATCTCTCCTATTGCAAGCTCTTGAAGAAATATTCTCAGTCTATCACATAGGGCATGACTTTTCACAAGAGAGCTGGATAGGAGAGTTTTGTTTGTTTGTTTGCTTTGTTTTTTTAAGATGAAGTAGATAGGTTAATTTCAGTCCCATTTATTAAGGCAGCTCCTAAGTTGTGTTTGGGGGAAAATTATTTTCCAAAATTTCCATTTTGTAGGTATTACCTGGTCACTGGCATTTATTCAATAAATGGCTATTGAATACCTACTGCACGCCATGCACCCTCCTTGCCACTGGACAGGAGAATGGACAGCTATGGTCTCTATCTTGAAAACCTCATATTCCTTAAGGGACAGAAAAATGTGTAAGCCAAAATACTCTTTATAAGCTTGGAGAGGTCAGAGGAAAGTATATTCAACTCTAGACTGGGAAGATGCTACTTAAACTAGATCTCAGAGGCTGATTCTGCCAGGAGGACAAGATAGGGAATAACATTGTTTAAAAGGGAAAATTACGCTATATGCAAAGGACAGACTTTAACAGGAGGCAACGACCCCTCCTAATCTCCAAACTCAATAATTCTGATGATAAATGGTTCTTGGTAGGACTTTATGAAAGGACCATCATCTTTTTGGCTAGAGCTCTCCTAAGCCATACCCCCAGAAGAGAGTATCTCTTCTATTTTTAAAGACCTCTTGAGAACAGGAGTCCATAGTTAGCCTAGGAGGTGGATGGGTTTTGAGTCACAGAGCCTATTAGCACAGATGGTGTTCAGTGGTTCTCAGTGGGGAGAGGAAGGGATGCTCCAGGAAGGATCAGGGGCCAGTTTTGAGGATTTAATCCTTTGAACAGAGAATAATTCTGATGCAGCCTTGAGCTTGAATTAGACTGCTTCTGTGCCAGCCTTTTCCTGAGAACATATCACAGGAGATTGGATATGGTAATGTCACATGAAACAACTGACTTCTTTTATATCACAGGATCTTGGGGAGCGATGAGGAAGTTTAAGAAAAAATTCATTAATGGAAATAGGTCTGTGTTAGTCACAAGGTGTCTGCCTTAGTTACACACACCCTTACTCATACACACTGCTATAGTGTTCCACACTCACTTCATTCACTTCATGTAATCATATTTTTGTCTCTTAGATCATGTCACACACTGTGTGGTCTGCCCTCACCAACAAACTCTAGGAAATAGTCTGAGGCTATTGTTTTTACAAATAACACACATCTTTAGGTTCTAACACACATACTTTTAGGTTCACTTCATAATTAATTCTGGTTAGTGGACTTACCAAGTGAAACTGATTCAAGGAGTTAGGTAAACAGTAGGAGATAGTCTCAGTCATACTTTTGATAGAATCTTCCAGAATAAACAAATGAATTTCCTAGGTGTTCTTTATTCAGAAACTTAAGGTGGGGCAAGATAAGATCTATAAGGGCAAGACTTTTTAAAAAAATTTATTATTTAAGTATGGCTGATATACAATATTCTGTTGGTTTCAGGTACACGACCTAGTGATCTGACAATTCCACAAAGTACGTGGTGCTCACCACCGTTACCATACAAGATTATTGCAATGTTATTGACTATATTCCCTAGACTGTATTTTTCATCCTTGTGACTTATTTGTTTTATAACTGGAATTTTGTAGCTCTTGTTCCCCTTTATCTATTTCATTTATCTTCCCGGCCCCCTACTCTTTGGTAACCACTAGTTTGTTCTCTGTATTTATGAGTCTGTTTCTGTTTTGTTTTGTGTTTTAGATTCCGCGTGTAAGTAAAATTACATGATATTTGTCTTTTTCTATTTGACCTATTTCACTTAGCCTAATACCTTCTAGGTCCATCCATTTTGTTGTAAATGGTGTGATCTCATTCTTTTTTATGGCTGTACAGTTTTGTATGCATGTGGGTCTGTGTATCATTGGATACTCTATCATTGAAACTTAAGTTGCTTCTGTAGTTTGGCTATTGTAAATAATGTTGCAGTAAACACAGTGGCGCATATATCTTTTTGAATTACTGTTTTTGTTTTCTTTGGGCAGATACCCAGTGATGGAATTATTGGATTATATGGTATTTCTAATTTTTTTGAGGACTCTCCACACTATTTTCCATAATGGTTGCACCAATTTACATTCCTGTCAAGGGTGCATGAGGGTTCCCTTTTCTCCACTTCCTCACCAACACTTGTTATTTCTTGTTTTTTTGATCTAGCCGTTCTGACAGATATAAAGTGATATCTCACTGTGGTTTTGATTTGCATTTGCCTGATGATTAGTGATGTTAAACATCTTTTCATGTATCTGTTGGAAATCAGTGTCTGTTTTGGAAAATGTCTATTCAGGCCCTCTACTCATTTTTTAATCAGATACTTATTTTTTTGGTGTTGAGTTGTTTAAGTTTCTTTTTTTTATATATTTTAGATAGTAAACCTTTATTAGATAAATCATTTGCAAATATCTTCTCCCTTTCGGTGAGTTGCCTTTTTGCTTTGTTGATGGTTTCCATTGCTGTGAAAAAGTTTTTTATTTTGGTGTACTCCCAATAGTTTAGTTTTACTTTAGTTTTCCTTGCCTGAGGAGACACATCTATAAATATTTTGCTAAGGCATAAGGGCAAGACTTTTATCTATCTTATTCATCATTGAATCTCTAGCACCTAGGACAGCGTCTGGTACTTGGTAGGTGCTAAACGAATACTCAAAGGTTTAGATGAATGAGGTTTTCTCTTGCTTATAGAGATTGTTGGTGTTTTATCAGTGCTGAATTTCATCATTTGGAAGTTCTTCTGAAGAGATGAGTGCACGCTATCTAGTTGTATTCTTAATGGAATATCTTATTTCTTGATGGCCAGTGGGGGTCAAGTATATGTCTTCTTGTTATTTGAAACATTTCATTGGAGTGAAATTTTGTTCAAGTCTGTCTTTGGAGGAATGTCCTCTGATAATCATTTTAGGTAAACTTTTTATTTTATAAATCGTAAGGGTACAGCCCAAGAAATTTTCAGAAAATGAACCTAACTATAACACCAGCACCCAGACTGAGAAACAGAACATCAGTTTTACCCTGGCACACATTTTGTGCCTCCTTCTGTTCACTACCTCTCAACATGTGCCAGGAGTAACCACTATACTGACTTTTTTTTTTTTTTTTTTCCACTATACTGACTTCTAATAGCATAGGTTGGTTTTGCCTTTTTAACTTTCATAGAAATAAAGTATGCATTATGTATTCTTTAGTGGTGGGCTTCTTTCATTGACCATTATATTTGTGAGATTCCTGGTATTTCATAGGGTCTAGTTCATTCATTTTCATTGCTGTATACTGTTCCATTGTATGGATATACCACCATTGATTTATCCATTCACCTGCTGAAAAACATTTGGGTTATTTCCAGTTTAGACCTACAATGTATAACGCTGCCAAGAACATTCTTATACATTATTTTTGGTAAGCAAATGTATATGTTGCTTTGTATAAATACCTGGGAGTACAATTGCTGGGTCATAGGCTGAGCATGTTTAGCTTTAGTAGATATTTCCAAAACGTTGTACAAAAGTATACTCCCATCAGTAGTGTATGAGAGTTCTGATTACTCCACATCTTCTTCAATATTTGATATTGTCTATATTTTTCACCTTAGCCATGTGGTAGATATGTAATAGTATCCCCACTGGCATTTTAATCTGCATATCCCTGTTGAATAAAAATAGGAAGACTTGCCTATATTTGTTGGGCATTTGGATATCCTATTTTATGAAATACCTCTGCTGATAAACATTTTATTTAGTTGTTATCTCTATTCTGCATATATGTTCCCAAACCCAACAGTTGCTTTCTTTTCAACCTGTTCCTAATTCACTCCTACCATAGTTATTACAGTAATCACCAGGGTAATTCTTAGCCATTACAGTTATTTTTGCCATTACTCTTTTTTTGTTGTTGTTGAACTTCATACTCCTTTAATTACCTTTATTACTGATTGATATTTATATTATTGATATCTTTCAATTCAAAATGTTATTCTTGACCCACAGTTGTTATAATCATTATCCATATTATATCAGAGGCTTTATTGTAAACCATAGTATATCTCTGTACCAGCTAAGAATGTTTTCATCTGTGACAGAATGAGGCTAGAGGGTCTTAAACAAATAGTGGTTAATTTCCTCATATAACAAGAAGTTGCTGATGTTGTGTCAGCTGCTCCACATCACCATTAGGAGCTCAGATTCTTTTTGCATTTTCTTTGTGCCATTCTTAGTAAGTTTATTGGCTTTTCCCCCTGTAGTTGTTGCCTCCTAGAAACAAGATGGTTGTTGAATTGCCAAATATCTACATTCTAGAGAGAAAGAATGAGGTTGGGCAGGAGGCTTGTGCTGTTCATCCCTGAGACCCTACTTTCATGGACAATTTTTGTTCTTAGAATTTTTTTTTAATGATTTTACTTATTTATTTGAGTGAGAGAGAGAGAGCACAAGAGCATGAACAGGGGGAGGGGCAGAGGGAGAAGCAGACTCCTCACTGAGCAGGTAACCCGATGCGGGGCTTGATCCCAGTGCCTTGGGATCATGACCTGGGATCATGACCTGAGCCCAAGGCAGATGCTTAACTGACTGAGCTATCCATGTGCCCTGTGTCCCTAGAACCTTGATGTGCTTACATTTCAATGGTCATTTAATGATGATTGTGTCATTGGTTACTACTATCTGTAAGAGACCCTGGGAAATCAGTGGTTGGTTTTGTAGTTCTTAAAGCAGAAGAAGGCAAGGAAGGAGAGTATTGTATCACTTCTAGATAGTTTTGCAGTAAACATCTTTGCTGCAAGGATTTTTGTGGCAAGCATTTTAGCCATATAACTAATTGGCTATAAGACAATTTTGCCATAAAAGGTAAAAAAATGACTGGTTGACAATTTGATTTGATAGCTTGTTGGGTTTACCACCTGGTTGAGAGTTTGGTTTCATTTCTCCATTGAGGCAGTACTCCCATTAAAATATATATATATATATATATATATATATATATATATATATATATATATTTTATTTATTTAGAGAGAGAGAAAATAAGCAGGGGAAAGGGGCAGAGGGAGAGGGAGAAGCAGACTCCCTGCTGAGCAGGAAGCCCAATGCAGGGCTCAATCCGAGGATCCTGGGATCATGACCTGAGCTGAAGGCAGATACCCAACCAACTGAGCCACCCAGGCACCTCAGTACTCCCATTTTTATATTAAATAAATCTTAGCCCTCACAGTGGCCTAGAGGGTGGTACGGAGTTTTGAACCCACATTTCCCATAGAACTTTGGAACATCTTTCAACAGATATGTGACAATATGCCAAAACAAACAATGGTATAGAAGGCTTTCACAATGTATTACAAAGCTCAGTTATAAATATGCATTCTGGTATTTGGAAACTGATATCTTTATTATGGAGGAAAATATTTTAGCAAAAAAAAGAAAAAGTGCAATGCCAAATGAGGGGATGACTCAACAAGCAAAAGAAAAAATAAAAAGAAAGTGTAATACTATGACCAAAAGACTTTGAAGGCAAGAGCTTAGGTACAGCCCCACAAAATAGAATCATGTATTTGTGCAGTATTGCTATGAATCTATACACATTTTAAATCTATTCAAATATTTTGTATTTTGCAAGAACGTCTAATTTTGTTATTCATTTTTCTTGTGTAATTGTTTCCTTTTTAATGAATATCTCTCTCTTATTTTTTGTGTTTTTATCTTATGGCAAAATTGACTTATGGCCAATTAGTTATGCAACAAAAGTGCTTGCAGGAAAGATGCCTATGGCAAAAGCATAAATACCATAAAATACCAGATATGGAAGTTTTGGTGTCAAGGAAACAAACATACAATATCTGCTGTAGACTGTTAAAGAAAAGAAGCCACAGACAGCGTGATACCATCAACTCCTCTTTAGCTTTGAAGAAAGTAGCACTAGGATGGCTTTTTGAAATATAGAAAATGTCCTTTGTTGATGCTAGCATACTTTACACCTGGTGCTTGGAGTATGATTTAGGGAGCACTTGCCATCTTGTCCCTAGCTGTTGCTTCTGATTAGTGATACTGCACACATGCTTCATTAGGCTCTGCCACCTTTTGTCAGTTACCATGCAGATTAACCTTTACTGAAATTGATGATAACACACACACGTACACACACACTCAATGAAAAGGGGGAAAAGAATGTCTCATAGCAATAAAAGCTCTCAGAATCAATGAAGGCCAGGCCTTCCGTTTGGTTATGGTTGGAATTATGTATAAATAGGTAAATATTATTTGCTTTTGCTTTTTTTTTAAATAAATATGGGACCTCGTTTGCCTCTGGTAAAGTAGCTCGTTTCTTTTTTTAACTGCACTAATGAGTAAATAGAATGAAAATACTAACCAACAAAACCCAAACAACCAGTTTAAGTTTTCAAAAGCCCAGGAAAACTTCTGATGGCAAAAGGCAAAATGGTTTCATTTTAAACATTTTTTCCAGGGCTCCTGGGTGGCTCAGTCAATTAAGCATCTTCCTTGGGCTCAGGTCATGATCCCAGAGTCCTAGGATTGAGACCTACGTCGGGCTCCCTGCTAAGTGGGGAGCCTGCTTCTCCCTCTCCCTCTTCCCCTCTCCCCTGTTCGTGCTCTCTCCCTCTCTCTCATGCTCTCTGTCTCAAATAAATAAATAAAATGTTAAAAAAATTTTTTTCCAGATTTACTAAAGAATGATTGACAACTTACAAATTATATACATTTATAATGTTCAACATGGTTTTTTAAGGTAAAGTGTGATGATTTAATACAAATACACGTTGTGATATGATTACCACAACCAGTTAACACACGTCACCTCACATAGTTACCTTTTTTTTTTCCTGGTAAGAGCACCCAAGATCTACTCTCTTAGGAAGTTTCAACTATACAGTACAGTATTATTAAGTATAGTCAGTATGTTGTACATTAGATTCCCAGAAATTACACATCTTATGACTGAAAGTGTCTACCCTTTGACCAGCATCTCCCCATTTCCCCCACCCTCCACTGTTCTACTCTCTGGTTCTATGAGTTCAACTCTTTCAGTTTCCATATATAAGTGAGATCATACAGTATTCATTTTTGTGTGTCTGGTTTATTTCACTTAGCTAGTGTCCTCCGGGTTCATACATGTTGTCACAGATTGCATGATTTCCTCTTCTTATGGCTGGTATTTCCTTTCTTCTTTCCTTCCTTCCTTCCTTCCTTTCTTCCTTCCTTCTTAGATTTTATATATATATTTGAGAGAGAGAGCAAGAGAGAGCACAAGCAGGATGAGGGGCAGAAGGAGAAGCAGACACCCCACTGAGCCAGGAGCCCAATGTGGGGCTCAGTCCTGGTATTCCAGGATCATGACCTGAGCCGAAGGCAGATGTTTAACCTGCTGAGCCACCCAGGTGCCCCTCTTTTGGATGTTCTGTGTGCCAGTCTCAGCCTATTGATAACCAGTGTTGTGGCTGGACCAGAGCTTGCAGTTCTTACTGTGACTGCAAGATGCCCTTTAGCAATAACCATCAGGAAACTTTGAAGGGGAAAAAAAAAGGTTTATTACTCACAGATTCTGGGAAGCAAATGACATACCTGGGGCCACACAGGGAGGTCATGGGGAGAGGGAGAAAGAGAGGAGGCACAGGGGCCTGGGGTTCTCCTTCTATTGGAAGTCAAGGGTAGGGGCCAAGGGCTTCATAGGCTCACTCAATATTGGTGAATTTAAAACATAAGTTGGAACTTAAAGTGCAGGAAGAGAAAGAAAACAAGTAGCCCAAATAGTTACTGAAATCAACCAAGTTCTCTAAAAGCAAGGCTCCTCAATGTTAGGAGGGTGACCTGATTCTTTATCTAGTCATGTGGCTGGCAATATATTCATTCAAGATAGCCATCCTTGAAGTGGGCGTCTCTTCAATCACACCTGAAGTCAGGCATTTGCATAACAAATTATGTATGTATATGTGTGTGTGTATGTGTGTATTCTTATATGTATTTATATGAACATACATATAATCACATTTTATGTATCCATTCATCCACTGACATACGGTTGGGTTGTTTTCATATCTTGGTTGTTGTGAATAATGCTGCAATGAACACAGGAATGCAGAAATTTCTTCAAGATAATGATGTCATTTCCTTTGGATGTATACCTAAATGTGGGACTGCAAGATTATGTGTGGTAGCTCTATTTTTAATATTTTGAGGAACCTCCATACTGTTTTCTTACACTCCCACCAATAGCATACATATGATTCCCTTTTCCCTACACCTTTGCCAATGCTCATTATCTTGTCTTTTTGATGATAGCCATCCTAACAGGTGTGAAGTGATATCTCATTGTAGTTTTGATTTCCATTACCCTGATGATTAGTGACATTGAACATTTTTTCATATACTTTTTGGCCATTTGCGTGTCTTCTTTGGAAAAATGTCTATTTAGATCTTTACTCACTTTTAAATTGGATTATTTTGTTTTTTACTATTGAGCTGTGTTAATTTTTTTCTATTTTTTTTAGATATTAATCTATTATCTGATATATGGTTTGCAAGTATTTTCCCTCATTCCATAGGTTGCCTTTTCATGTCATTGATTATTTCTTTTGCTGTGCAGAAACGTTTTAGTTTAATGTAGTCCCACTTGTGTATTTTTGCTTTTATTGCCTATGCTTTTGGTGTCATATCCAAAAAATGATTACCAAGACCGATGTCAAGGAAATTTTCCCTTATGTTTTCTTTATGAGTTTTATGGCTTCAGGTTTTATATTTAATTCTTTAATTAATTTCAAATTAATTTTTGTGTATGTTGTAAGATTAGGGTCCAATTTCCCCCTTTTCTTTCTTTTCTTTTCTTTTCTCTCTCTCTCTCTCTTTTTTCTTTCTTTTTTTTTTAAGCTTATGAATATGTAGTTTTCCCAACATCATTTATTGAAAAGACTATCCTTTCCCTTTGTATATTCTTGGAATCCTTATGAAGATTAGTTGAGTGCATGTGGTTGTGTCTATTTCTAGGTTCTCTATTCTGTTTCATTTATCTATGTGTCTGTTTTTAATGCCAGTACCATACCATTTTGATTATAATAGCTTTGTGATATAACTTGATATCAGGAAATGTAATGCCTCCACCTTTGTTCTGCTTTCTCACAATATAGCTTTCTCACAATAGCTTTGGCTATTCAGGGACTTTTGTGATTCTGCACAAATTTTAGGATTATCTTTTCTGTTTCTGTGAAAAATGTCATTGGAGTTTTGAAAGGGATTACATTGCATCTATAGATTGCTTTGGGTAATATTTAAACAACATTAATTCCTCCAATTCATGAACACAGAATATCTTTTCATTTATTTGTGTCTTCTTCAATGTTTTTCATAAATGTCTTATAGTCTTCAATGTATAGATCTCTTAAGTCCTTGGTTAAATTTATTCCCAAGTTTGTTTGTTTGTTGTTTTTTGTCGTTGTTGTTGTTGATGTTATTGTAAATGGGATTTTTTTCTTAATTTTCTTCTTGGGCAATTTGTTGTTAGTTATAGAAACACAAAATTGAAGTCATATCAAGTGTATTTTCCAATCACAGCGGTATGAAACTAGAAATCAATAACAGGAGGAACACTGGAAAATTCACAAATATGTGAGAAGTACTGAACAACCAGTGAACAACCTGTGGTTCAAAGAAGAAAATTAAAAAAGGAGATCAATGGGGTGTCTGGGTGGCTCAGTGGGTTGAGCGTCTGCCTTTAGCTCAGGTCATGATCCCAGGGTCCTGGGATCAAGCCTCACGTCAGGCTCCCTGCTTAGTGAAGAGCCTGCTTGTCCCTCCCTCTGCCATTTCCCCAGCTCATGCTCTCTCTCTCTCTCTCTCAAATAAATAAATTAATTAATCTTTTAAAAAAGGAGATCAAAAAAGTATCCTGAGACAAATGAAAAAGGAAACACAACATATCAAAACTTTTGGGGATGTAGCAAAAGAAGTTCTGTGAAGGAAGTTTTAGTGATAAATGCTTACATTTTAAAAGAAGGAAAAATCTCAAATAAACAACCTAACCTTAATGCTCAAGGAACTATAAAAAGAACAAACTAAGCCCAAAGTTAGCAGAGAGGAGGAAATAAAGAATAGAGCAGAAATAAGTGAAATAGAGACTAGAATGACAATAGAAAAGATCAACAAAACTAAGGATTGGTTTTTCAAAAAAATAAACAAAATTTACAAACCTTTAGCTAGACAACCCAAGGGGAAAAAAAAGAGAGAACTCAAACAAAATGGTTTCTTAAATAGTTTATGTTTTTCAGGACCCATGGAGACACTTTGTTTCATTTAGCCTGTGTGTGTGTGTGTGTGTGTGTGTGTGTGTGTGTGTGTGTGTGTGTGATCCAGGATTTATTTAGTGCCTTCCATAAAGCCATGTGTTATAAAGTCTATCGATGACTTTTAGAGGTTAACAGTGCAAAGATGGAATCCCAAATCACTTTCATACTTGTTGAATAAGCCTGAGCAAGTTACCCAGCATCTTAGCCTTTATTTAGTTCCCTTGTTTGTATGATAGGAATAATGTCTATCTCATAGGTTTACTATGACAATCAAATGATATGATGTTGGCACATCTCCTTAGTCAAGGCCAGCAAAGGCCTTAAATGTCAGTCTAAAGATCTTATATTCTGTAGAAAGTTTGGGTCTGGGACACCTGGATGGCTCAGTGGGTTGAGCATCTGCTTTCGGCTCTGGTCGTGGCCCCGTGGTCCTGGGATCGAGTCTTGCATCAGGCTCTTTGCTCAGCAGGGAACCTGTTTCTCCCTCTGCCTGCTGCTCCCCCTGCTTGTGTGCTTGCTCTCTCTCTGACAATAAGTAAATAAAACCTTAAAAAAAAAAAAAGAAAGTTTGGGTCTGACAGTGGAGGTAGGTGTGTGGGAAATATCCATCAATAACACACAGGTAATTTTCTTTTGCCTTGTTTAGCTTTAAACCAAAATCTTTCCAACTTCTTCCATTGTTATAAAGAACTCCAGATGTTAATTTTTAAATTAATTTCTTTACTATATAGTTGAAATTAATAGTTTTCCGTAAAACAACTTTGTAAATGAAATGAGCATATTAAATATAACAAGAAAAATGAAGTAGCATCATTTTATTTTAGTTTGAATCCAATATGTGTGTAATGCCTTCATATACACCAACTCACTTAATATTTACAATGACTGCCAAATCAATGGTATTTTCTGTATTTGTAACTGAGGAAACCAAGGTCACAAAACCAACAAAGGGAGTCTTCAACTCTGTAGCAACCTGGGAGCACTTCAGGAGTTTAAGAAAGTAAAAAGCAAGTGGTAATTTCTCAAGATAATCCATTATAATGCACCATAGCATCTTGAGGGCTGGGACTGTATCTCATCTGTTCCCTGTTTTATCCTCAGTGTTTGGCCCAATGCCTGGCATGCTGTAGGTGCTCAACAAACACTTAACGAATGAGTAACTGGATGAATAAATAGCTTTAAAACTAAAGTAGTTTTCATAAGAGACTCCTAAACTCACGAAACAAACTGAGGTTTGCTGGGAGGTAGGGGGGATAGGGATAGTGTGGCTGGGTTATGGACATTGGGGAGGGTATGTGCTATGGTAAGTGCTGTGAAATGTGTAAGCCTGATGATTCACAGACCTGTACCCCTGGAGCAAATAATACATTATATGTTAGTAAAAAAAAAAAAAAAAAAAAAAAAAAAAGCCAGAGGCTACTATTAGGTCACAGGTCACAATCAACTCTATCTTTCTATATTTCAATGAAAGAAGAATTTTAGTTGTATTAGAAGCACTTCTGAAGTCTTCAGTTTGATTTAAGGGGTAGTCCTCAGTTTGATTTAAGGGAATAATAATAATAATAATAAAAACAGATTTGTAAACTTAAAAAAAAAAACTAAAGTAGTTTTATATTGAGATTAAGTGGTCAGGTGGTTTATTCTACGCTGGACAGTCACTTGACTGTGGCTGTCAAAGCCTGGGTAGACAGACATGATTGGAAATAACATCTAGAAATCTCTCACCCTTCCCAAGCCTGTGGGCCAGTTGTGTCCTCAGAGTGGACTGCGACTGGGAAAAAGGGGCACGTAGTACAGAAGGAAGCCAACGAGTCAGAGAAAGTATAGAGGTCACTTCTGCTTTTCAACTCTCTCCAGTGCACAATGTATACCTTGCCCATAGCTCTCACTGGACTGATGAGATGATTCATTTCTGGTTAGCCACACTTTTAGAGTGTGGGCTTCTCAGGGATAGAGACTGGGCATTTGCCATTGCTGAATCCCTAGCATTTAGCATGAAAGTGGGTGTTTCCCAGCCCACCCTCCCCCAATTTAACTGAGGTATGATTAACAAATTGAAGTTGATATACTTTTTATATATAGGTTTTACAACATGATGTGTTGAAATTCAGTGTTTCATAGATATTTGTGAACATGAATGGGGCACACTGATGTACTAAACAAAATGTTTCCCATGCAAAAGAATTGTATCTTCTGTGAATGAAGTTCCATGTACACCAGACACCTCAGAGTGGCCTCAGGGTGTACCCACAGACCCACGGAGGTAGAGCTTGATCTAAAAGATCAGGATATTACAAAGGGAGGAGGAAGTATTAGCATGTTTCCTAAAGGCAGGTTTCTCTGGCTGAATCTCAGAAGCTGGCTTTGCCAGAGTAATAATTTTCATCCCCCACTGTGTCAGTCAGGGTCTTGTCAAAAGAAGGAAACTACAAGTTATTTTAAGAGATAGAATTTAATATAAGGAATTGTTTACTAGGAACTAAAGCTGTGGAAAGGCAAATAGGAGACATGAAGGTATTAAAATGAGAGCAACCGCAGAAAGTAAGTTTTGCCCTTGGGGCTGGAAGAATAAGGGGAAAAAGTTGACTAGAGTTCAGACCTTTGAAGAGACTATGCCATTTGTCTGGAGGGGACAACAAGGCTGGTTCTTTGAGTGTTGGAAAAATTGCAAAGTGGATTCAGCAGCTTCCAAGGGAATGAAGTGACATTGCCAGGTTGAGAAGAACCTTACTTGGGAAAGGTTGCTGATGCTCGTGGGGAAAAGAAGCAAAACTGGAACATGGAGGGGCAGGTCTTTTCCTCTTTCTTCTCCAGGCTTGTAGTTAGCTCTGGGGACCCCTCTTGGTACAGCCTAGCAGGGATCCAGCTGCCAAAGCAGAAAGCAGCTTTCAGAGTTCCCAGCCCTAACCTCATAAAGTCACATAGAAACATAGGTTGGAAACTGAGAGACAAGAGTTTAATAATTGGCATACCCACCTACCTTCCCAAAGCTGTCAGTCACCGAGCATGAGCTGTCTTCAGTTATTCTACAAGACACCTAACCTCCTACATTTACTATTGCTCATACTTAAATAGTTAGATTTCATCCTCGTACTACCAGCAGACCTGGGTAGGTGAGAGTAGATTTTCCATTCTTGTCTGAGTTCTCACCCTGTGATCTTTTTTTTTTTTTTTTTGAGATTTTATTTATCTATTTGACAGAGAGGAGAGAGATCACAAGTAGGCAGAGAGGCAGGCAGAGAGAGAGGGGGAAGCAGGCTCCCTGCTGAGCAGAGAGCCCGATGCGGGGCTCGATCCTAGGACCCTGAGATCATGACCTGAGCTGAAGGCAGAGGCTTAACCCACTGAGCCACCCAGGTGCCCCCCACCCTGTGATCTTTAATATTGAGAAATGGTTAAGCTCCAGGCTGTTTCAGGCTGTGGAAGTTTGAATTTTGCTTAAAGTTTGAATCTTAACTCTTCCAGTATTATCTGGGCAAGACTCAGTGCCTCTTTATGCCTCAGTTCTTTCAGTTTCTTCAGTAAAAGAACCCCCTTCATTGGACTAGGACTGGTGTGGATATTAAATAAATTTATACCCATAAAACCCTTAGAGCAGCTGCTTGTATTAGTAGAGGCTCGGTGAATATGAGTTCTTATTATTTATGTTGACCTTGGGTCATACAGGGTAGAAGATGTCAGAGATGGATAGAGCAAAATGAGATGGGTCCTCTGAAAATTCATCTGGCCAGCAAATATTTATTTATTGCCCTGTGCTAGGTCTTGGAGACATACAAGTGAAAAGATGTGGTTTGAGCCATCTGAGAGTTCCCGGTTTTGTGGTAGATAAAGTAAATGAATTACACTATGAATTACTTTGTGTGATAAAAGCTACGATTTCATTAAAACGGGTACTGTAGGGCCATGTAAGATGGTATCTCTATTCATTTCCTACTGCTGTGCAAAACTTTACCTTAAACCTTAGTGGGGTAAAGCAAGAAAAATCATTCTCTCTCACATTTTCTGTGAGTCAATGATTAAGACAGGACACATGTGGATTAGTTTGTCCCTGCACAGTGTCTGCAGTCTTTGCTAGAAAATTTGAAGGCTAAAGGCTAAATTTATCTGAGGGCTCATTCACTCACATGTCTGATGTTTTGGCTGGGGATCAGAACCTCTGCATATGGCCTCTTCATGTGGTCTGAGCTTCCTCACAACATTGTGACTGGGCTTTCAAGGCAGTTATCCCAAGAAAGAGCTAGTCAGAAGCCATATTACGTTTCATGACCTAGTGTCAGAAATCATGCACTTCTATCACAATGTATTGTTTGAGCTAGTTACAAAGGTCTACCCAGGTCAAGGTAAGAGAACAAAGATCCCACCTCTTGATGGAGAAATGTCAATGTCATGATATAAGAAGAGGATGTGGCACAGGATATATGTTGGTGCAGCCATCTTCGGAAAATGTAATCTGCCACAGGATCTAACTCAGCCTGTGGTTAGGGTAGGAGGTGATCAAAAAAACATTTGTAGAGGTGATGGTGTTCCTGCTGAATTCTGAAAAAAGCTTTCTCAGTGCTGACACCAACGAATACAATCTTATTTTTAAGATCTCTAGGAAGACTCTTCAACCTTCATTGGTATATATTATTTCAATCCCCTGAACTCTTATCAGGAAAAATCCCAACTGATTCTTATTTTCTAACTATGATTACCTCCCCAAGCAAAGGGAATACATCTTCCTGTTACGTTCTTACTCCTTGAAGTTGTACAGCAGTTAACTGCCATCGGCTTGGAAGTGCCACTTATAAATACTTAATGTTGCTGATTCTTTCTCCTGTACACCCCCCTATTTTATCCAGGGAACGGTTTCTATCTTTGTAATTCTTTCATTCCTTTACGTTTCCCTTGCCCCCTCTTTAGACTCTTAGAACATTCTTCCTGAGGTCATTTAATGATTGCTCTCCCAGACTACTATGTTTTTCCATCCCCACTTTACTTAAGATATCACTAGGCCCTCTTCACAGAAGATGTTCAACAAATGCCTGGATTTTCCTAGAAGGAGGTTACAGAATTACCTTTCCACCTTCTCTTCTTCAGGCTGAATGATCTCACTTCCCTGGAGGATGGCTCCCTGTGCTTCCTCCAACACAGTTGAGTGTGATGTCCTGAGTCAAATGATTTCTAAATAGAAAACTTCTGCTAGCACCATTGTTAATTAGCATCCTTTCTCAGAACATCTAAAAGAAGCTAGTTGGGAGAACAATGTGCTTCCAACAAAGCTAATGAAGTTTGGAAGGTGGTTTCTTTCTTTTTTTTTTTTTAGAAGGTGGTTTATTTAACAATAAATAAATAAGTAAATGCAGCCCTTGCTGATTCATGCAGTTTATTGAACTTCTGTCTCTTCTTTTTGCCTTTCCATTGCTGTCCCTTGATCTCTCACCTACTGCCTCCTGATCCTCTCCCCTCAGAATGATAACTAGTTGTCTTGTAATGACCACACTGTCCTGTTCATGGCTGATTAGTAGCAGCTGAAGCGTTCATGCCACCAATTTATTCAAGGACTGGCTCTGTTGGCAAATATGGTTGCTCCTTGAAGGTAAGGACTGTGTCTTATTTTATCTCTTTAAGCTCCATAATTATAATGTTAAAGAACAATTCAGTTAAGTAAATTTGAAGATCTAATTGGCTTTATTAAACAGTTCATGAATTGGGCAGCATCCCATCTAGCAAGTAGAGGGAAGCTCCAAGGAGTCTTACAAAATGGAAGGTTTTTATGGGAAGGAGGGTTGGACAAGAAGTTATTAGCAAAAGAAAAAGAATTGTTTCAGGCAAGGTCACCCTCCCTTATGGAAGGTTTTTGTGGGAAGGACGGTTGGATAAGAAATTATTAGCAAAAGAAAAAGAATTGTTTCAGTCAAGGTCACCCTCCCTTAGGGGAAGGGCCAGGGGTGGTATCACTTAGATAACCTCATCTTCCTTTAAAGGATGGAGAGGGCCCATATTACAGATAACCTCATTGGTGCTCACTAGAAAATTCCAGATTGCTTGTCTTAATATTTCATTCCTGGAGAGGTTGAAACTGCAATTAAGTCATGTTTCGCTCCAAGTGAGTCCACCTTGGGCTTGTGGTTTTCTTTTTAATAATAGCAAAGTATGTAGCACCCAGTTGGTGCTCAGTGAATATTTAATAACTGACTGAATGAACAAATTATTAGTTAAGTAGTGTTATTTTGACCATTTTGGCTAAGGTAGCCAAGCGGGACCCAGGATGTATCCTATCAAGATCCAACTGAGATGTTCCTGGACAGTTGCCCATGCTGTTCATTCTGCTGTAGACATTCTTCCAGGACATCTTCTACTCATCATGGAGAAGTCTTAGCTTAGCTGTCGTTTCCTTGAGAAACCTTCCCTAACTCCCTCCCACCAAACTTTGCTCTCCCTTCCTTACCAAATTAAGGACTCCTATATATGCTTCTTTATACTTCTCATGTCACAGGAAATACAATATTTTACTGTCTGCTTATTATCTCTATTCACCTTCAAATTGTAGGCCACATAAGAGAAAGGTCCATATATATCTTCCTTTCATTGTATTCCCAAATGCCAAACAGAATGCCTGGTATACTGTAGATTCCCAATAAATATGAATGCAAGTATATAAGAATGATTAATAAAAACAGGATTTTTCCTGTGGGTCTTAGAATAGTTTTCTCTTTCCCTTTCTTCCCCCAAGGTAGAACTATAACCATCTATATAGTGATGATTGTGCTGTGAAAAAATAAAATATAACAGATACAAGGCATTGTATAAAAATCCAGCAACATCTTTTATTTATGCTTTTATCCAAAAATATTCCGTTACTATAAAATATGCAGAAGTGGAAGATACACGGCCCACAAATTTACCTTAAATTGAAAAGCTGGGCTGACTAATGGGCTTTGGCTGGCTCTGCTGTACTTTGGGAAGGGGCTGTCCCAGCTGTTTGGAGCATCATAGGTGCCATCCATCTACTTCTTAGAGGAGTACGTGTTTACTGTGAGAAATGCTGAGACGTTCTACATAAAAACAACAAAAGAAATTAATAGTTCTAATATAACCTGTTCTGGAATAATATGTCCTAATTCTTTATACTTCAGCAGCTCTGGGCAGTGAGAACACAACAGTCCTTTGAGGGAGACAATGTGGAATTCGGATCTCACCGAGCACAGGGAGAAGCAAGAATGAGCTCCCTACCCCTTGGCTTTCTGGAATTGATAAGACTTAGCCAAGTGATTTAGGACTGGGGCTAGGGTGGAGGGTGGCTAGATGGGGAGGAGAGGTAAGGACCTCTTTGTCTCTTTCCTGAAAAATTCCTTTTGAAGCCTTGGCTTAGTTCTCAGAAGCTTTTGAAATGCACCTCACAGCAACTTAGCAAGTTGGGGTTTTTTGTTGTTGTTGTTGTTGTTGTTGTTGTTGTTGTTGTTTTTAATTTACCTGATATTTCTGATACCATGTTTTTATTTTCTCCTAGTCCTTGCTTACGTACTTTGAAGAGAATAAGAGTCCTTCGTAAAGGTGGTGTCCAACATCCCCTGCTCAATTCTACAGAGGTGATTGTCCCCTTTAACTTATCGCGGGGATGTTTTTCCACGTGGAGGGCAACATGAGCTGATTAGGAAAAACTGTACTTTAAGCCTACTGACCAAACCAGCAAGGGAACTCCAGTCCCTGTCTCGAAGCCCTTCCGGTTCTTCTTTCCTACCCTGTTCCCCTCACGCGCCAAAATACCAAGTATGTGCAAGTGGGAGGGTATAAATTACCCTCCCTGCTTGTGCTCAGGGCTCAGATCTTTGGAGAAGGGTCTCCTCTGAGTCTCACCGGTGTTTTAATAAATTTCCAATCCTTCTTAGTCTCCGAGCGCCACTTGGTTTTTCCGCCAGGATCCAGTCCAGGTTCTGCTACAGAGCTGCCTCAGAGATGTTCTGGACTCCGATGAAGTCTCTTTTAGGGGGTTTGTCTTACACAGCTATGGGTCGCTTTTATCTCTTTAGAGAGAAGTAAGGAGTGCATTGGGCTATGTGCCAACGTTGTCCTGTATTCGAATGTTAGCCCTGTGAAAGTTTTCAGCAAGTTGTTAAATCTGTAAAATAAAACTAATAACTCCTATATTTGTATCAACTGGGACTTATTTGGGCAGCAAGTGAAGCAAATGAAAATATTGATTATTTAAACAAAATAGAAGCTTATTTTTTTCATACATTAAAGATGTCCAGAGCCTGCTAAGGCAGATTCATGGATTCATTAGGAATCAAGGCACTCCTTCCTGTTGCATTGCCGTCCTCCAAATGGAGCTGCTACCTCGTGGTCCAAGAGGTTGCTTGAGCTCCACCTGTCAGTTTGCACTTGAGCCCACAGGAAAGGGGACGGTTAAAAGAAGTGCATGATCACCTCTATTTCAGGATACATGGTGGAAATGTCAATAGTTTCTCCCAGAAATTAAGAGATTTGTCCCATTAAGAGAGTGGGAGGTGTGAAGGGCATGGGTGGAGGCTGGAAAGGCAGCCTTTATTTTAGATGGTCATGGACCGCAATAAAAATTACGGGCCTATTCCTCTGCAGACAAGAAGAATGGGTATTGGGGGACCATTTTAAGTCTTTGCTGCCACCTTCCCCCGTCTGTGACGGTACAAAGGTGTTTCATAAACTCTTCAATCTGTATCCTTGACAGATTTTATTTTTAAAATATCAGTAGTACTATTCTTATGGGTGGGAATTCAGAAGAATAAAGACAAAGGAATTAGAGTTGTCCTTTTCTGAAAGGGCAATGGCTAGGTGAAGTTTCATTTTGGGGGGAGTTACTGTTGAGATCTGTTTTATGAAGAATTATTATAAGGAAAACACTTATCATTCATTATCCATCTACATAGGGGATGAAGGAAACTGAAAGATGGTCCATCTCTTTCATTTTGCAGATGAGGCCCAAAGAGGGGATGTTGTTTTTCCCAAGGTCCTAAAGCTGGTTAGTGGCAGGGCCAGAATTAAAACCCAACGTCCCTGGTAGAATATTCAGTATCCTGTCCTTTGTACAACCTTACCTCTGCAAAATGAAAATCAGCTGTAAAATGAAGGGTGATGGGGTGCCTGGGTGGCTCAGTTGGTTAAGCGTCTGCCTTTGGCTCAGGGTCATGACCTCAGGGTCCTGGGATCGAGTCCTGTGTTGGGCTTCCCGCTCAGCAAGGAGTCTGCTTGTCCCTCTGCCCCTACCTCCTGCTTGTGTTCTCTCTCTCTCTCTAATAAATAAATACAATCTTCAAAAAAATAAACAAAATGAGGGGTGATTAAACTATGGAAGGAAGTTGTACAGAAGTTGCTGGAATTTTCTGAAAATGGAAGGAAGAGGGTGTTAACACACAGGGCTGGGATGAGTGGACCTTTTATGGTGACCTCGGCCGCAGGCTTCACTTAAGACTAGAGTTAGAATTCACAGTGGCTCATTCAAGTTGTTTGTGTCGTTTTGTTTCTCAATCGCCAGTTGATATTGGCCACCGTGGGGCTACACTATGGTTCCATTCTTATCTTGTTCTTGAAATCTGGCTAGCATTTTGTTTGTCCTCTGGGTGCTGCCTTCTGAATTCAAGGATTCTTAGTTTATCAGCTCCTGGTGCTTTTTGCCCTGGTAGCTTTTCTTACCCACTCCTGTAACTCCTATTAACAGCTGTGCCCCAAGGGAGGTGGGGAGTCTGTTCCTACTGAATGTCCAACCCCCTTTCCATCTCTTCCCTCGCATCAGAGAAACCTATTTCTGTCTTCAAAATGTGACCTTTAGCTTCTTTTATGAACATTGGCAACAAACTCTTAACACACTCCCAGCAGCACCAGCTGCCTTTCTGACTTCTCACTTGAATTGCTAACAAGCATTGGTGACTAGTTGCAGGGATCATTGTGCTTTGTGTCTTATGCTTGCAGTTTTGTTTTAATGCTCGGTGGTGTCTTGTTCCTGTTTTGCCCTTTTCTTTGTTATTCTCTTTTTTGCCCTCTTTAATTTAAAGTGACTTTGATTCTTTGTCCCAGCAATTTGTTTTCTGCCATGTCAGGCACTATATGCCTCTCTCTCTCTCCTTAATCTCCTCTGGCAAGATTAATTAATTCATATAATTTTGCTCTGCCAAGTGGGAAACCGTCACTTTATAAAACAGAAGTTACCTTATGAATCTACCCTGTCTCTATGCCTCCAGTCTTTATTACACGTCACTTGTTTGTCCTTTGAACATAGGTTTTTGAACCTGGATTCATATGGCAGAAATCCCTACTTGCCTAACATCCATTCTTCCTTTTTCACCAACAAAACTCTGCTTTGGGAGATAGTGAGGGGGCATCTATAATAATTATAATTCCATGTTACACATTCTTTAGCACACTAAAAGGTAAAACTTAGATTAGTTCATCCTTCCATTGCTCTGAAATTGTCATTTTTATGTGCCTGTGTTTTGTTTCCTTATCAAGACTCTAAACTCTGGATGGAAGTATGTATTAATTTCTAATAGTAGTATAAATTAGTAGTATAGATTTCTAATCTTACTATAATGTCTTCTACATAATGACCACTGTACTATGACCAATATAGTAGTAAAAATTCATAAAGATTAGCAAATGTAACTGTGATGAAAAAATTATGATTTCCAGTCTCCCTTTCATCCAGGGGTGGCTATGTGATAGTGTTCCCACCAATGAGATATAAGATAGAAGTCTGACCTGAGGATTTCTGAAAAAGTTTGGTTCCTCATACATACCAGCTCTATCTTTGTTCTTTCTCATTTCTGCTCCCTGGAAAGTGGGCTCAGTACATAAAGCTGCCACAGCTATTCCCTTGACCAGAGGAATGAGGAGGAATGAGGAGACCTCGATCCTAGAACTCTGAGCCCCTGAACTAATGTCAGTAATCTCCAACCTGCAGAATTCTTGTTTGGAGAAAAGTAAAGCCTCTGATGGGTGTGTATAAGTGCTCTAGGCAACTCTGCTACTCTTAGCTAAATGCAGTTCCTAAGTGATTCATTTATAACTAAACGAGTTGAGTCTCTCTGATGCACACTGCGATGTGCCACTAGGTCCAGACAAGGAAAAACTCTTTGCCTTGGTCACTGGCAATGCTGTGAGCAGGCCAGTGGGATTTATCTTAGTTTCAAAGAACCCCTTCCCCCAAAGTTACTCCCCTTTCTGGAGTAGCCCACATTCAATGAATCATCAGTTGGATGTATAAAGGCCTGGCCATGTTGATCCAACTCGGGACAATTCCGGAGGGCCGTTTAGAGCTGCTGTGGGAGTGGCTGTGGCTGTCATTGAACTACATCGCAGCTTGACTTGTCCCTCTGTCTAGCCCTGATTTCCTCCCTTCCCTCCCACAGGTACTAGTCCCAAGAGCACTCTCTAAATGCATACCTCTGCACTAGACTCTGTCTGGGTCTATTGCTCAGAGAACCCAACCTGTGATACCTGCTATGTTGTTTTTCAGTCCACAGATGTGTATTGATATGCTAGCCAGTACCAGACTCTATGCCATGCCTTGATTGGTGGTTGGTGTGTGTGTGTGTGTGGGGGGGGGGGGCAGGTTGAGAGCACAAAGATGAATAAGACACAGTCCTTATTTAGAAGTAGCCCTAGTCTTAAGAGAGGTTAAACTAATACTTTTCATTTGGTGTGGTGAGTCTGATTATAGGGGTGATTATGTGGGAATATATAGGACGGACTGGAAAATTGCCTGAGAGAGCCAGAGAAGGCCTCACAGAGAATGTAAGCTTTTAGCAGAGTCTTGAATGTGGAGGTGTTTACCATATAGAGTAGGAAATGAAGAGCATTAAAAAAGGAAGAGTATATGTTAAAAAATGTAAGAGCTTGAAAGGACATGGCTTGTTGGAAAAAGACAAATGATTTTCTGGTAGGAAGGGAGACAGGTGAATTGAAGCCAGATCGTGGGAAACATATAAATCTTTGGAAAACCGTTGGTATTTGTTTGTATCAGAGTGAAGGTTATACGAAAATTTGAGGGTTGATGAAAGACTGATTAGTGGCCATGTAACAGGAGGTTGGGTAGGGAGAAATCAGAGAGAAGCAAACCAGGAAGGAGCCTGGTCAGGTATTTAGACAACCTATGGTGGGAGACTGAACTAGAGCAGTCATTGTGGGTACAGAGAAGATGGAATGGATGTAGGAAATTTTGGTGGGAGAACTAACAGGGCTCAGAGTCTAGATTGTTGTGAGTGGTAAGGAAGAGGACGGAATCAAAGATGACTGAGAATTTTGGCTGATGAGATATGGTTCTGGTGCTCTCAAGAGCCAGAATAAGAATTATGAGAGGTTTGGGGTATCAAAGACATTTAGAGGACAACTTGAAATAAATTTCTAGCACACAGAACCATCTCTACGCTGCAAATGTAGGTTTCTAATACACCGAGGTGTTTGTGTTCCTTGAAACTATACATTTGAGTAATATTGTTCAAAGAGAGGATGTAGAATGTAAGAAAAAAATGGCAAAGGACTGGCCCCCAGGGAAACAGCTGTCATGTCTAGTGGGACTTAAATAAATACTGTTGAATCCTGAACACAGTGACAATGACGAAATATTTGTGTCCCCACTCCCTTCATTAATGTGCACTATAACTCTCCCTTTAATGATTCTAGAAAACTCCAGCCTAGTGTTTAGGCTTTATCCCTTTGTGTACTCACTGGCCAAAGCTTGCTGATCTTCTGTGCCCTTGAACTCTATCCTACTAAAAAGGAAAGTCAGGTTCTCCTCAGTTCTAACATTTGATTCCCTTTTAACAAGGTAGGATGGCCCAAACTCAGAGTCATAAGAAGGTGACTGGCTTTCACAGAAAGCAACCATAAATCCTGAACCCTTGAATCAGGAGAGTTTTCTGCAATAGAAACACTTATTCTATAAATTCTTTGAAAGCAAGAGCTCTTTTATTTGTCTTTGAAAGATTTTGTGAGGAGTAAACACTTAATAACTTTATGTTAAAATGAATCCAATGGATCTGAACCAAACCCGTAAGAATCTCTTCAATAAGTGATGCTTTACAATCATTACCTGACTCCAAATGTGGGGTCTTCTGCAAAGATGGGCAAAAATACCTAGTTTGAGAGATACTGAAATGGAGGTAAATGTTCATATATTTCTGGTTGTACTCAACAGTGAAACCCAAACTCACTTTTATATGAGATGGTATAATCTTAGCACATTCAGGCTGCTTTTACAGAATACTGTAGACTAGGTGGCTTGTGAATAACAGAAACTTACTTCTCACAGTTATGAGGCTGGGAAGTCCAAGATTAAGGTGCCAGTGGATTTGGTGAAGACCTGCTTTGTGGTTCCTAGACAGCTGTCTTGTTGCTATGTTCTCAAATGACAGAAGGGGCAAGGGGTCTTTGATGTCTCCTTTATAAATGCACTAATCCCATTCATGAGGCCTCCACCCTCATGACCTAATCACCTCCAACAGGCCACATCTCCTAACACCATCACACTGGGGATTAGATTTCAGCATAAGAATTTGAGGGGGACACAAATATTTATTCCATAGCAGGTGGATAGAAATGCTTGAAGTCGGTGGTGACAGAGGTAGCAAAACATACCAAATGTAGGATTTGTATATTGAAACTAACAGCTTACTAGAGTTTCATGCACCGATGTCCAGAAATTCTACAGGGTTTTATCCCCTTAGGTATTAAGGCAAACTCATGAAACAGGTGTTATTCATTCCACAACACTCAACCATCATTTGTGAGCCTCTTGGGTGGGCTGATCACTGTCATTTATTTGTTATTGTTACTGCTTTGCATTGTTTGGCACACAGAAGATATGAGTTATCTTATTTTACCCTTCCAGCATCTCCTGTGTCATAAGCAATGTAACTCCCATTTACAAATGAAGAAATCAAGACTCTGAGTTTGATTTACTTAGTTAAACAAACTAGATCTCAGATTCAAACTTAAGTCAAAAGTTCTTTACTCTTTAAAACATGTCCACACTGTTTCCATTAAATCCTTCATTAAAAATGTGTGCAGGCCCTCAAACCTTCAATAAAGGGAAGTAAATACAATTTTCGGCTGCCTTAATTCTCTTAATGTATCATCCATCCCTAGGACAGGAAATCCTGGGGAATATGCTGACTTTGTCTCAACTGTTTCCCATTTCAGATCTTGCCATTTCTTTGTTGTATAGCCGTAATTGAAATGAGCTCAATTAGTTTTTGATTCTTCATATCTTGGTCCTTTCCTCATTGGATTCTGTAATCCTCAGTTAATATCTAAACCGTTTCTAAAAAGTTATCACTGTAACTTAGTAACACTTGTACATTTGTAAGTCTGTAGCCCTAGAAACTACAAAGTCTGGTGGATTGGGTCTTTATTATGACCATCTTTATTTCCCAAACATAACTTCCGAGGCATTTGGTATCATGCTTTGTTATGGGTTATGTTAACATAGCTGTATAGACACAGAAGGGCTGACTTTAAAGAACCCAGTGCCTTCTCTTGTCTAAATGATGACTTTGCGTGTGTCATAATTCTGTGTACACGAATGATGGAATCCAGGAGAAGGTGATCTGCTTGAGACAAAGGGAAGGAATAAGGAAATAAGTGCTGAGTGGGGAAGGGTAGACTAGGCGATAATGGGTTATTCTGTGAATGGATTTACATTGATGTTTTCTATTTTAATTAGTTTCTGGACTAGGTTCTACTGGATTGAAATCATTACAGTTTCTTTAGTCAGTGTCATTGCTTCTCTGTGCATCTTTTCCCATCAGCATCTGACAAATTTTTTTGTCAGATTTTTTTGCCTTTTGATATAAGTTTCTTGAGAATTTTGCCTTTCGATATAAGGTTCTTGAGAACAAAAGAGGTTTGGACATCAGCAGATTCATAGACTGTAGTCTATACTAGACAGGGCTCAGTGGTTGATAAGACTAGCTGCTTTTTGGAATCACATGAACAGTATTGGTTCTCAAATTTGACTATACACTCAAATCACCTTTAAAAAATACTGATGCCTGAGTTTTACCCCCAGAGATTCCACTATTATTGGCCTGGATGATTGAATAATCATTCAGGAGTTTCCGATGTGTAGCTTAAGAACCGCTCTGATAAAGGTTGAAAAATCACTGAGATAGATGCTAAATTTGGGGGAAGATAGTATACAAGAGGGTCAAAAGCAAAAGTTTGAGTTACAAAAGTAGCCAAAAGGAGGTCATCTGCAGGTGATTTCCAATTTTGGGTATTGGGGAGAGAGGAATATCTTGAGGACCACTGAGATGCCAGCAGGCGAGGGAGAACAAAAGTCAGGAGCCACACTGGGGTTTGTGACCAGTTTTCTTGGAGTATTTCATAGATAGCTTGATATATAAATTATCATCTAAATCACACATTTTTGAAAATGAAAAGGAGTGCTGTTAATAATTACACTGAAACAATAGGGATTAAGCAAGATATTATCTTGGACAAATCGGGATGTATGGTTACCTTAGCATGAGTCTCATTCATCATTTCTGATGCTACTATCATTTGGCTAGTGTATATATATCCTTTATAAGTAGAAAGTGCTTAATGTTTTTGCTCTCTGATAATACCATAGCCACAGCTTCACCAGCTCCTTTAAACAATGGTTCTCAACCTTAGCTGCATATTAGCATCACCTAGAACTTCTAAAAACTAATGATAATACCTGATCCCCACCCTCGAAAAATTCTTTTAAAGTTTTCTAAGTGATTCTGATTTGCTGCCATGGTTGCCCTTGGGTTTGCTCAAGCTCAGAATGTTTGCATCCCTTGTGGAGGGCTGACTGATGACAAGTGGCAATATTATAAAGATGGGTTGTAGTGGTTTGTGTAATGGATGTTGTTGTTTTATAGCCACAATTCCTAGATGTGCTTTGTTCATTTGCTGTTAGAATTATGTAAACATTATGTGATGGTTTGGGGACTTACTGTCTTTAAGTTGCTATAGGTTTGCGAACACTTTGGCAGTATTATTTTCAAATGCTTCACTGATATGATGGTATGCAAAGGACAAAATGTCTAAAACCCCTTTGATAAAACTTAGAAGTCCATAATATTACCCTGAGATGCCCATATGTGAAAGGTTCTCCATGGATGACAGTAAAGAAAAGCATCTCCCTTTGTATTTTCAGTAAATATTAACCACTGCCTTTTTGTCAAATAGCCAACCTTAAAAGTTCAAGGCTCTGTGTGGATCATCAATGCTTTCAGTTCTCTTATCTCTTACCCAGGGGCTGCTTGTTTTTTGAGACGTAGCTCATCAGAGTCCATCAAAGAAGGGAACCTCATAAAGAAGGAGAAGCCCCCCGACTCAAATGCTATTTTTATTAATGGGTATGGTAATAGGATTGAGTGGGAGGACAGTATGAAGCTGGGGTTGAAGTGGTGCTTTTACATTGTCTGTGTGATGCAGACATCTTTTTTCACTCTTCATGTTTTGAGAGAACAAATCATGGTCAAATCATTAATTCTCTTGGCTTTCAGAATTTAAGAAAAGTTTGAGGATATAATTGCATGAGTTAACTCACACACATGAAAAATTGATATTTTAAAATTAATAAAAATCCCTGAAGAAATGTGTATAGCTGTTCTAAAAAGTTGAGTTCTCAAGAAAAGAGACTTATTTGCATAATTTGGAGAGAACTTATTCCCCTCCCAACACCTGTGTGGTAGTATTTATATGGGCTACATCTGGTGTGAGTTTCTGTGCTCTTTCTTTTTTTAACTACCTAGCACCTGCTTGAAATTGCTGTGTTGTTAGGAGAAATTAGGGTTGTATTGGATTCCTCAGTGGATTCTACAACATAATTAGTCCAGGAGTGTAACTGAGAAGCAGAGAGGTTGAGAGATGGAAAGGCAGTGAGTAAGGGCTATAACAGGGTTTCCCTTTGCCTTCCCACACAAGATTTCTTGCATTGGCCCTTCCCCATAAAGTAGGGACCCAAAAGAACATTCCGTCCTGAAAGCAGTCAGCACCAATTCCATACAGTTGAAGGATGTCATATCTAAGGCATTAGAGAATTTCTAGTCACCCACACCTCTTTTCTGTAAAATGAAGAAAGTAAGGCCCAAAGCGCTGAAAATATTCCCATATCGAGCTAATTCAATTTTTTAGTTCCTCCTACATTGTTCTTTTCACTGCATCCCACTGTCCAGCCAGACATTTACCAAATCCAGGGCTCCACTGACTTGTTTGGAATTCTACAAACAAGGAAGCGTTCTTGTCAAACAGTGAATGAGCGAGCTGCTACTAGAAGACCCACTCTTCACTTTTGCCTAATTTGCGTTTCAGAGTTCTACATAAGATTTTCAGAGTAGAGAAAGAAATCACAATCAGTTTCGCTACCAAAAATCTAAAGTACCCATTGGCCCAAAGGATAAGTTGCGGAATACAGCTTTGAAACCCTAGAATCTGGCGCTGGCATTAGAACAGAGTATCTCTCAGATCTTGTTTAAAGAGTAGGGGAAAGAACACATGAATGAAATTAGGATTTTTTTTTTTTTTTTGAAATTAGGATCTTTGTGTCTCTCCTTGTGTAATCCTTTCGGGCATAGATTTGACAATAGACTTCCACGTAGAATATCCACATGATCTAAGTCAGGGGAAGCTACTGTGTCTTGTAAACAGAAATATTGCCAAAAACCCTATCCTCTTATTCCTCTGAGTGAGGAAATCATGTACCATCATGGGGAAGAGCATGGTCTCTGGAAACTGACTGAGTTCAAACCCCAACTTTGCCATATATTCGCTGTGTGAAATTAAGTTTTCTGTGCTTTATTTTGCTCGTCTGTAAAATGGGCACAATAACATCTACCTTATGGGAAGATGAAATGTTTTAAAATATATGAAACTTTAGAACAGTACCTGGCAGATATAAGGATTTGATAAATATTAACAGTTATCAGCCATGAAAGATAATGCCTGGGAAGTCCTTTTGTGGTCATCTTCTCCAGAGCTCCATCATTTCTCAGTAGATTTTTCTTTCTACTTCCTCTGTTTCTCATCCACATGTGTGGGTTCCCCCCCTCCTTCTAATATCTTAGTGTAGAAACTATGTGAAGGTCCCATCTTGCTGTTGCCTAGAGTCATCATATGCTGTACCACCATAGAATGTTTGAGCTAGAAGAAATCTATAGAATATTTAGAATGTATAATGCCTGTGACTTCCTGGCTCATTCACACTGGCATTTTGAAATACTTTGTCTTCTATAAAACATCTTAACTTGGCTAGAATGAGTATATGATCATTATGAAAAACAATTATATAGAGATGATGTAAATGGAAATGTTTATGTCTTTCTGAGATGCTGCATACATTGGGTGCCCCCAAAGATGTTTGCTGAATTGAATAGACTTTATAGACAGAACCGCATGGTTGATTGTTTTCCTTTTATCTGCACCAGATTATGTTATCAAAAGTTCCTGGCCTGTGTTGGAAGAAAGCATAGTATCTTGGCAAATTGGGACTAGTCTAAACAAATCACCTATTAGCTTGAATCTCAAATATATTTCTAGTTTCAGTCAGAGGAGGATTCAGAGAAAAGCAGATATATGAGACCAAGTGCAAGAAGAAACTTACAATAAATTTTATTTTATATGAACTCAATATCTGTTTATTAGAAAAGATCAGGCTTGGCTGTAGGGATAATGATGACAAATATTGCTAGATATATGATGATAGATCTAACTAAGCAGAGTCTGGAAGTGGAAGCCTTATCAAAAGAGGCCCAAACAAATTCTTCAAGATTAAGTGGTTGCAATATTTCCCCCCACACACACACACACCCTCACAAGGCACAATTGGGAAAAGAAATGCCTATTCAGATCAAAACAGAAATTCAGGAACTCATGCTTTACCTAATTGTGCAACTAACGAGTATTAACTGGACAATGAAAACGATGATTTTGAATCCAACCCAAGTCTTGAAAAAGAAGGAAGAGCTGCAGGAGGGAACTCATCCTTTTCAAACACCTCTAGCACCTTCCTGAAACAAAGGCAGAGTCAACTTTACAATCAGAGTGCTATGAAAGATGGTGCAGTTATTGGCAAGTCAAGACCCAAAAATATGTGCTTGTGCCTAGATAGGCAGTCTTAGGTACTTGTCCTTTTTATATCAGCTCATTGGATCCAACCTCAGTGGGCACAAGCCTAGTACTGCTGTGGTGATAAAGAACTAGCTCCAGGGCCAAGTGTCCTAGCTATCACATAAGCCGATCTTTGTCCAACTAGGAAATCATGAGACCTTGTTAATCAATACAGCAGTGTGTATCTTGGGGACCAGAGAAGAAAAATCCAACAACTGTGAAATGGATCACTTGAGATCAGGACTACTGAGACCCTCTTGAATATTGGAAACTAAAACCCAGAAAGAGGCTAATAAGAAATGCACTGACATGGGGTGCCTGGGTGGCTCAGTGGCTTAAGCCTCTGCCTTCGGCTCAGGTCATCATCTCGGGGTCCTGGGATCGAGCCCCGCATCGGGCTCTCTGCTCAGCAGGGAGCCTGCTTCCCCCTCTCTCTCTGCCTACTTGTGATCTTTAAAAAAAAAAAAAAAAAAAAAAAAAGAAATGCACTGACATGAAACAAAAGCTAGTTTCTCCTAGTCCTACCTTTTCATTGAATTGCTGATCAAAAGGAGCTATAGGATCACCTGTGGGCTAGTCTAGACCCAAGGAGAAAAGTTTGATAGACAAGCATTTGGATGTGTTTGTTGTACTTTGGTCATACAGAATTTAAATTTTTGCTTTGAGTGGAATTGTGTTCTTCAGATAAAGTTCTTCCAGCTTTCTGGGGATCTTCAAAAGAAGTAGAAGAAAAAAGAAGGAGAGAGACAGAGGGAGAGCAAGATAGAGAGGGAGGAGAGGAAAGAAAGAAAGAATAAAAGAAACAGTCCCTGCTTAATAATGTTGAATACTTCTTATTTTGGTATTGGAATGGAAAATGTTGATGTTTTACCTTGGATGGGAATGCAAAGATTAGTTCTTCATCTTGAAATGGAATGTAAAAATCTTCGCTGGGATTTTGGGAGCCATTTTTTACCCTTTTAAAAAAATTGAAGTAAATTTGCATATTAAATATACAGCTCTATTCAATTTGATGTCAATGCATATTATTTTAATAATCAAATACACTTATTTAACAACTACCCAAAACAGTATGTAGCAGAGTTTCATCACCCCAGAAAGTCCTCTCATATTCTTCTCCTCCTTCCAATCTCTGGCCTTCCAAGAAGAAAACCACCATTTAGATGTGTTTTTCCATACGTTCATCTTATACATTCTTGAACTTCATATAAATGTATTCATTTGTGTCTGGCTTTTCCCTTTCAACATAATGTTTTGGAGATTCACTTCTATTGTTTAGGTATCAGTAGTTTATCCTTTATTTGGATATGCCAAAATATTTTTATTCATTCCCCTCTTTGTAGACATTTGGACTATTTTCAGTTTTCAACGATTATGTATAAAGCTGCTTTGAAGATTCTTATATGATGCTTTAGTGGACTGATGTTTTGTTTCTCTTGGACAAATACATAGAAACACAAATGTTGGGCCATAGAGTAAATATATGTTTAACTTTTTAAGAAACTCCGAACAGTCTTCAAAGTGGTGTTATATCATTTTATACTCTGAGGAATGAATGAGAGAGTTCTAGTTGTTCTGTATTCATGTCAACATTTGGCATTTGTTATTTTAACCATTCCATTGGATTTGAAATGTTACCTTACTGTGGTTTGAATTGTATTGCCTGCTGATTAAATTCTATCGGTCATCTTTTCAGAGGCATATTGGCCACCGTATATCTTCCTTGATGAAGTGTCTTTCACATCTTTGCTCATATCTTTTTAAGTTGGATTGTTTGTATTCTTATTATTGATTTGTAGGAGTTCTTTGTGTACTCTGAATGTTCATATTGCAAATATTATCTTCTATGGCCTGAATTTTCATTTCCTAGTAGTATATTTAGAAGAAAAAAAGATTGTTTTAGACTTTGATTAAATTCAATATATATATTTTTTCTTTTATGTCTATTACATTTTGTGTCTTTTCTAAGAAATACTTTTTCCAAAGTCACAGAAATACTTCCCTGTTTTCTTCTAGAAGCTTTATAAAGGTCACATCTTATATTTCAGCCTGTGATGTCAAATGAATTTTTGTTTATACAATGAGGTACGATTTGAAATTATTTTTTACACAGATATCTAGTTTTTTCAGTGCCACTTGTTAAAAATTTTGTATTAACTTTTTTTTGTTCCATTTTAGATTGCTTTGGTGCCTTTGTTGAAAAGCAATTAAAAATGTTTGTATAAGTTTATTTTTAGACTCTATTCTCTTCCATTTATCTACTTGTTTATCCTTACAACAGTATCATATTTTCTTGTTTCTATATCTTCATGGTATATCTTGAATTCAGATGCGAGTCCTCAAACATTATTTTTCAAGATCGTTTTGACTATTCTAGCTCATGTGCATTTGGCAAAAATTTATGATCAATTTGGCAATTTCTAAAAATTCTGCTAGTACGTTGCGATTGTTTTCAATCTGTATCAATTTGGGGGAACTTATAATGTCTCTTAAATTTTTTTTAAATTTCAACAATTTTGTGTGGTTTTTACTGTTTATACATGTTTTGCTACATTTATTTCTAAGTATTTTATTTTTATGTTGTTTTTAATATATCTTACTTTGTAATTTATTATTAGTATACAGAAATACAATTGATTTTTATATATTGACATTTTATCCTATGACTTTGCTAATTCATTTATTAATTTTACCAATTTTTTATATTCCACAGGACTTTCTCACCTTATACAATAACATTGTCCATGAGTAATGGTAATTCTCCTTTCCACTCTTTTTTTTTTCCTCCCTCTTGCACTGTCTAGAACTTCCAGTACACTCTTAAATAGCGGTAGTAAGAATGGAAATCTTTGCATTGTTCCTGATATTGGGTAAAAGTGTTAAATATGTTAGCTCTGGGCCTGTCATAGATGTCCTTTATCACTCTTAGGAAGCTCCCTTCTGTTTCCAGTATCCTGAGAGGTTTTAACATGAATAGGTTTTTTAACTTTGTCGAATACTTTTTCTGCACCTCATGTGCTGATGATCTGTTTTTCTTCCTTTATTATGTTAAATTATATTGTAAATTATATTGATTCACTTTCAAATGTTAAACCAATCTTGTATTATTTCTGAGATGAACCCCATTTGGTCACAACATATTATCCTTCTTATATATTGTTGCTATTTATACATTGCTTATATATTGCTAATATTTCAGGGGACACACAGCCACATACTCTCTCACTGGATTTAATTCTTGAGAAAGCAATTTATTTCTAATCTCTGCAAATACCCATCACTGTATCATACTCATGGTGTCCAATAAATACATAGAAAGTATTTTATCTTAAGAATAGAAGAATGCATGAATAAACAAATGTATGTGCTTTGGTTCTCCTGTGTCTCTTTCAAGAGTAGGCTTTGCTTAATAAGAAGCTTGGGCTTAAGATCTTCTCTGCGTTGGTTAGAGTGTTTTATATAGCTCTCGGCCATTACAGCTGTCCGTGGTGTGGATAATAGGCATCCCGATGGCTCCATTCTCACTCATGAATGGAGGCTCCTTCATGAGACTGTAGTAATCAGGAAAGAGTTCTGGATGAGAAGCTAGTCTGGGCTCTGCAGCCACCAGGAGATCTTGAGCAACCCACTTTTGCCTGTGTCTCCCTTTCCTCCTCTATAAAGTAAGAAGGCTCTGTGGTCTCCAAGAACTCTTCTGGGTTTAAAATTCTGTGTGTCTAGGGTGCAGCCCAGTGAGGGGAGGCCAGGAATAGAAACCAGGTCTTCTGAGGCCAAGCAGGCCAAAAAATTAAAAAGTACTTTAAAATTCAGAAAAAAACAGAAGTAGCGAATTGTGCAGAGTGTGTCAACCAAATTATTACTCCAGATATTAAGGAGATACCAGTCAGAATACTCCAAATTTTATACACAATGGAATATAGCATTTGTACCCTGAAAGATATGTTTATAGCAACAGACCAAGGACAGAGTACTTACTCTCGGCTCTCAGTGCCTGGGTTAGTGCTATATCAGTTTGCTATTGCTGCAATGATGCTGTGGAAAAAATAACCATAGAAACTCAGTGGCACCAGAAATATGACTTTATTTAGTTCAGGTGTCTGTGGGTTGGCTGAGGGCCAGATGGTTTAGGGCGGGCTCCTTCATGTTCTTTTTGGTTGAGACAACTCTGTTCCTTGAATGTCTAAGCCTCTTCCTCAGACCAGAGGGCTATCCAGGACACATTCTATCATGGCAATGGTGAAAGTCCCAAAAAGCAAGAAGCATCACACAAGGCCTCTTAATAAGGCCTGAGCTCAGAGCTAACACACTGTCCCTTCTGTGTCGTTCTATTATTAAAGAAAGTAACATGGACAAACCCAGAGTCAAAGTGTGGAGAAATATACTCTGTACACTTAGGGTGAAGAAAAACTACTGGCAAAGGGCATGGAATCGGGAAGGGTAAAAAATTGGGACCGATGATGCAATCTACCATTAGGATGTTAGTGAGAATTCCCCTGAGGTTGTATGTCTGTCTGCTCCTCCAACCTCAATTAGGTGGCCGAAACAGACAGAGGAGATGGATGGTGTCTCTGTTTTGTTTTTGGGTTTTTTTTTTCTCTTTTTTGGAATTACCTCTGTCATTTCACTAGTGAGGCTGTGATGGAAAATGCCTTTTTCAATCCTCCCTCCCTTGTGGGCACATGGAGTGAAGAGTAATTTAAAATGAGCAGGCTGCTTTAGAATTTTCAGAACACCTGCATCTTATTTTAGAAGCAATTGACGCTCTTGGCCTGGTTTGTGCTTGGGCAATTTGTGGAGTGATTAAAGAATTTTACATCTCTCAAGTGCTTCTGTGTTCAGATGAGCCAAAATAGGGGTTGAGTGCAAATCTTCTTCAGTGCTTTTTTTTTTTCTTTGAGACATTTTTAATTACTAATCACCCAATAAAATAGTTAAGATATGAAGTTCCCAGTGTCCCAGTTTGAATTCACAGCAGAACAAATTTAGAAGCCTCCCTGGCAAACTCCAACTCATTAGATTGGTATTTTTTTCCCTTTCCTTTCTTATTTTTAACAACAAGAAGTCTTTGCCTCTGTATTTGTCATTTTTGCTTACATGGTGCAGGCTTGAAGGAAGTCAGCCTAAAACGGATGCTCTCTTAAATGAGCCATATTCTGAGATGAGGATGAGATGAAGTAGGGAGAAAAGAAGAGGAGGGGAATGAATGTCAGAAAACAAGACTGACCACTGGTAATACCTGCCTTCTGTTAGGGATACACAGATAACTGAGAGCTGCTGATCTTGATGCAAAGAAAACAAAAACACTTGACTTTTTAAATGAAGCTGCCTTCCAAGGAGGTAGATTATATGAAATACACGTTCCATTTATCAAGCAGAACAATGGGTTTGGAAAGGCCAAAGGGTGAGTTTGGAAATGTAGCTTGGCCTGGAAGAGCAGAACTGATCTGCATAAAGGAAAAATACGGAATTCCCAAGAGCCTTCTCAAAGTGTCATCCTTGGACCAGTAGCATGGGCAACACCTGAGAGCATGACACCTAAAGTCAGAATGGAACTACATTTTGCATATCTACCTAGTCAATGATGGGTTTCTTATGTCTGTATCTGGAACTCCATGGGCATTATAGGAAGTTCAAATTGATGTTCACATTAAAGTTCAACCTGGATATTGATTTAGACAGTTAAAATACAGGACATTTCTATCACCACAAGGATCCCTCATGTTGCTTTTGTTTAGTCATACCTACTTCCATCCTCTCCCACCCCTTCCTTAAACCTCTGGCGAACTCTAATGTGTTCTCCATTTCTGTAATTTTATCATTTCAAAAATGTTATAAAAGTGGAATCATGTAGCATATAGGCTTTGGGAATTAGCTTTTTTTTTTTTCATTCAGCATAATTCTCTGGAGATTCACGAAAGTTGTATGTATTAGTAGGTCATTTCTTTTTTATTTTTCTTTTTTTCTTTTTTTATTTACATATCATGTATTATTTGCTTCAGGGGTACAGGTCTGTGAATCATCAGTCTTACACAGAACTTGAGCATCTTTTATGTGCATTATATTGATATTTAATATATTATTCAAAATAGCTTTTACAGAAAAGCCTGTGATTTTAGTGGTGGATTTCAGTTATAGATAGGAAGACAGAAGCTCAGAAGGGCTTACTTACAAGTAACTTAATCAGTGTGACATGGCTAGTAAGCAATAGCACTGGCATTCTAATATAGACTTAACTCCAAAGTAGATATGCTTTCACTTTCTTTTTTGATAGTGTCCCCAAAATTTATACTTTCATTTTAAGAGTCCGTGTAATGGCATGCATTTCCCTTCTCCATTCTCCCCTTCTTCTAGGCCCTCCATTTCTATTTTGCTTTGCTTTAATAATGGCTTAGTGACTATTTCTCTCCAGGCTGATGGAGAAATCAGCATGTCTGTTCTTCGCTGTCGTCTGTGCTTTGCAGGCTGACTTCTGTGGTATCACCGGGCTTTCTCGGTGGTTCTCAGCCATTGCAGGGGAGAGGCACAGGGGTTCCAGTGTTCATGCACAGCATCCCCAGAGACCCAAAGTGTGGCCTTGCTCCTTTGATTGTTATAGGAAATTTGGCCCCCTGTTTACATCCTGGAAAATGGCAGTGGTGACAGTGCCAGGGAGCCACCCTCCTGTTAGCTGATACTGACTTTGGTAACACGTGACATTTAGTAGAGGTGTGTTCTTTCTAAGTGCTGAAAGTTCCCAATCCCCTCTGGACGGTTGCTGCTCTTTATCATGGCATGGCCTGATTGGTTCTGCTATTATATGAGTGCTGTAGAACATCCCCTCTTACTGTGTTGTTTATTCCCAGAACATACTTTTCTTGGTCCCGCTTCTATTTTGGGAAACTCATGTGGGATTAAAATCTGAGAATTCAATGATTGGTTAAAATATTATGTATAGTTATTATGAAGCCTCCCTAGAGTGAGGAGACCTGGAAGAATTGGAAAATGCTGCTTCTCAGCCTATAAAATAAAAAAACATTAAAGAGGAAGAGAAAAATCTAGAGATTGTGTGTGTGTCTGTGTGTCTCCCTCATAACCTGTTTATTTCAGGAAGCAGGTCTTCAAAGCAGTTCTGTACTACTGCTTTTCAGGGCCATACTGCTGTCTGCACTCTAATTCTTCATGAGTTACCCTCATTCGCTGTTTACTTTACTCTCAAATTAGCGATGGGTATCACAATAAATGTCAAATGTATGGGCGATTTGCTTTGCAAGAGCACGTCGAGAAGAGATGGCATTGGTGCTGCCTGCAAACCCAGAGGGTACATAGGATATAAATATCAGATTGTCCACAGGACAGTGGGAAGATGTGCAAGTGATAAGACAGTGCTACTTATTCCTACTATAAGTCAGTCATAGATCCAAGATGCACAAACATTTTCCTACTCTTCGAACCAGTCATTTTACTTCGGGGGATACTTCCTAAAGAAATAATGAAAAATGCAGACAGAAATTGTACTGATTATATAGAATGGGGTTTATTAATTCCTTCAATTCTTTAAATAACTTACCCGTAAGCCTGTAACAACTTAGCATGCTTTAGGGGGTAATACTTTGAGAACTTTTCCAATTTCTTTAATGGTTATTAGACAATTCCAGTTGTCTGCTTTTTCTTGTGTCACTTTTGTTACTTCATGTTTTTTCACCGATAGTCCATTTCATCAAACTTCATATTCCTTTGTAGTTTCTTAAGTCTCCTCCATATTTGTGGTGATAGATTTTCCCTAGAATTTTAACATGAAATTTTTCAAACATTCAGAAATGTCGAAAATGTTTTATATACCCACCAACAAAATTCTACCATTAATATTTTACTGTATTTGCTTTATCACATTTCTGTTCATCAATTCATCTTTCAAAAAAATGGACTCCGAACTAAATTGAAGACATAATGTAAGATTTTTTAATGATCAGAATTATTATTTCTTTAGCAGCATATTCTCTTATATTATCAGTTGGTGCATCTGAGGGTCATGACAGGAAAGGGATGACATATCAAGTTGGGCAACTTGAGGACCATTCATAAAGATGGAAACGGTCCTGTGCCCAGGGACAGTGAGGCACCAACATCACTCTGAGGTCGTGAGGGGGCAAGAGAAGAGAGTACTCACTAGCACCAGAGATGGAGCTGTGTGGAGAGGGCTGCTTGACAGGAGAAATGCAGGAGGGAGCTAGGGGAATAAACACCAGCCTTCTATCTCTCTTCTTCCAGTCTCCTACTCTACTCCACTCAGCCAAACCCAGCTAGAAGCCATGGGGCAATGTCAGCCTTAGGAGCAGAGGGCAGGATGGTAAGAAGTAGAGTGGATCAGGAGGGGAGAACAGAAGCACTCAATTTTGAGTTTTCTAGTTGAAAGCATTTGGACCACCTATGTAGAATAAATTTTAGGTAGAATGCAACATGTTCAGCAATAACCTAGATTTTGAAACCCTTGGAGTAGCTTGGGTGGAAATATGCATGGTAGGTGCCCAGGAAATGTCAGTTAAATTAATATCAGAGTTGTGAAAAGCTTAATTTAAGGGGATAGAAATCTGAAAAGCCATTGGCGCAATAGCAGAGAGGCTCCTGGGTGCTAGAGGTAACTGAGGGAAGGAAAGAGCAAGAAAACTGTATGGTGGATTGACTATGCCATAGGTTTTTATTTCCAGTGGCTCTCCTGCCCCATTGGGTAAAATAAATGGCAAGAACAAATGCCTGTGTCAAGTGCATGAAAGTATGCTCCCAGCTGTGCATATCCAGGTTATTGCTGACTCACTTAGGCGGGCCCATGGCTATCGGGCCTTGGGTCAGGCCAAGGGCAAAGAGATAAAGAGGCCCCCGCTACAAAGCATAGTAGGCGCTTCCCAGTTGGTTCAGCTCCCACACCTATTTCTATATTTGGGAAATCTCCATCTTAGAAGTTTAGATACATAAACCTCCTCTGCCCATAAAATCTCAGGCTCTGTAAATTGGCGATGCTGTTGCTGGATCTTGATCCAAAGCTATGAAATGAGACACAATGGACAGGAGTTCTTTCTTTTTGGTGGCTGTTGCCATAGGGGCAGTAGTTTCTTCACCAGAAACGGTTACAAAGGGAGGCATTAGTCATGTTTCCGGGCTGCTTAGCCTCGAGGTTGGTTTTCAAGCCTTCCTACAGACTCCTATGAAGGACCTCAAATCCTATAAACGTAATTCTCTCCCTCCCTCACTCTCTTTTTCTTTCTTTCATCCCTCTCCCTCTTCCCTCTTTCTTCTCTCCTCCCTCCTCCTTCACTCTCTCTCTTTCTTTCTTCCCTTGCAATTAAGAACTCTGACAAATATTATCACACCCCAGTGGATACATGGGCACAGACTGTGGACAGATCGTTCCTAAAGCAGACTCTTAAATGGCTAACAATCACATTAAGATACTCTATTAATAATCAAATAAGTGTGGATTAAAATAAGATACAATTTTTCAATCATCATAATTACTTAGGTTTTTAAAAATGATAATATCCAGGATTGTTGAGGGTGTGGGGGAGGTATGCTCTAAACCCATTATGATTGCTGGTGGAAATAGAATGTAATGAATATGTAAACTTTATGTATAGAGAAAGGTGCTCCTCACAATGTTATTATAATAGTGAAAATATGAAAACAGCCTACATGTACAACAATAGGGAAATGATTTCATAATTTGTGTTCTTAAAATTCACTAGTGTTCAGCTATTAAAAATGAGATTTTTAGACAATATTTAGTGATAAGGGTCATGAAAGCTGTTTAAAAAGGATATTTAAATGGAGGGGTAATACCCTACTCTATTAAAATTATGAAAAATATGACATCATATGCATAAAATTACCAGAAAAAAAAAAGCCACACTAAAATGTATATACTGTTTATCTGTGTTATGAGCAAATGGGATGTTTTAATTTTCTTCTTTATTGTGGTTTGTATTCCAAGTAGTCTTTAATAATCAATTAAATTATTTTTTTTAATCCATGGTCATCATTTTCTCTCCTTTATCTGACGATAGTCTATCTGCTACAGTTAATATCTGTTTTCTCTCTCCATTTGAATTTTTTAGTACTGTATTGAAATAGTGGGATTTTTTTAAACAGTTGGGTTTCTAAAGTGGATGGTAATCTCCATGCTCCTGAGCTGGTTCTTAATGTTCATCGTGCACATCTGGACAAACCCCAGTGTGTGGGATTTGAGGGAAACCCTATTATTTTGACATTTTAACACCTGATTAGCAGTAGCCTTGAATTCAACCTCTACTGATTCATGATTCTCTTTCCATTTTTGCCTCAAGTCAGAAAAGAACCAGATTTATTCTCTGAATAGGCAGGGTCAGCAATGCATGCAGTTATACTTAATCATATATGCCCAGGGTACAGGGAAATAAATCATTAAGAACATTAGTTTCTGGAAATAGGAATACTAGTTATGACTAATGATGGAATGAATGGAATATTCTTCTTTACTGGTGAAGAGGCAGAGAGGTGAAGGGCATATATAAAAACCTTTTATCAGAAAAAACTGACAATGAGTATAAACAGTGGTGTTGAGCAAAAGCAGGCACAGGTGGCAACTGGATCTAGGACATAGCCATGAAGGAAAATGAGATGAAAGCTGTAAGAGGACGCCTGGGTGGCCCAGTTGGTTAAGCGGCTGCCTTCGGCTCAGGTCATGATCCCAGCGTCCTGGGATCGAGTCCCACATCGGGCTCCTTGCTTGGCAGGGAACCTGCTTCTCCCTCTGCCTCTGCCTGCCTCTCTGCCTACTTGTGATCTCTCTCTCACTCTCTCTCTGACAAATAAATAAATAAAATCTTAAAAAAAAAAAAAAAAAAAAGGAAGAAAGCTGTAAGATACCAGCATCTGGAAGAGGAATGACGGGGACACAGCCCGTGAGGAGCCAGTGATGAGATATTATGCCTGAGAGAGAAGACTAGACCAAGTTAGTTAGAGAGTCTGAGTGGGAGTGTAGCAGATTGTATTTTCCAAAGATGGCCACAGTAACTGACCATCCCTTATGCTCTTTCTACAATAGGACATTGACCATAGGACTTTGATCCCTCCTTCCCATGCTGTGACTTGTGACCATAGTGAATGTGATGCTATATGACTTCTAAGGCTAGATCATAGATGGAAATAGAGCTTCTGCCTGGTTTGGGCTGGGCGGACATTTGCTTTTGATACTCAGCTATCATGCTGTGAGGAATTCACGGAATCCATGATCATGTTAAGTGGTGGCTTTATACCACTAAATTTGGGATGTTTGGTACACAGCATGGAAATTGGATTGGGGAAGATGTGGACATAAATGGTCAAAATCTGGGAATTTGGTACGGAGAAAAGGTGAATCCCAAAGGCTAGAATCAAGTTGTTTGCAAAAGAAGAGTAAAAACAAAGCAAATCAACTGATGTAAAAATGACATTTAGCTAGTAGTAATTCCATGCTGCAATATCACCAAAAGCACAGGAGAAGAAAATCCACAACTCCTCCAAACATCGAGAAAGACTCCCCCTAGAAGAGTTTTCACACACTTTAAATCTCATGGAGCTGAATTGAGAATCTTAGGAGGCAGCCTGCCATCTGAAGCCATTCACCAATGTGAAAGAAGTAAGGAAATACTTTCTCACTTCCCTACTAGGGTCTGAACCAGGCAGAAAACTGAACATCTTTTTACTGTGTGGATATGAGTTCATGAAGCAGTCAACTTATTCCATCCGTGCTATGCCTTCTATAAATGTTCCTAGTAAATTCTCAGCTGATTCACTACTTTAATTTACCTCCTGCATAAGGCCAAGCCCTTAGGATCCCTCTTACTACATCTGTTCTGACACAGTTTTTCCCTGTCAACAATGAGGGTAAGAGGAAGCAGGCTGTGCGCAGGTAACTGGGGTGACGCAAAGGGTTTTTAAAGAAAGAGTTCTGACAATAGAACACAGTAAGTGAAGGGTAAAAGAAGAATGCA
Organism: Potos flavus; assembly: GCA_028534135.1. Taxonomy (NCBI): domain Eukaryota; kingdom Metazoa; phylum Chordata; class Mammalia; order Carnivora; family Procyonidae; genus Potos; species Potos flavus. Next base: position 76,787,694 of record CM052898.1, on the reverse strand, counting down.
GGTAGCTGGACGTGCAATTTATTCCATCAAGAAGACATCATCGCCTCATTCCAGAGCATCTGTGCTAAATTAATGTCTCTTGGATCCTGAAAATTATACTGGATATTCTAGGGGCTTCTCCCACTCTCTCTCTTCTGCTCCCCCTGCTTGTACTGTCTCTCCCTGTCAAATAAATAAATGAAGTCTTTTAAAAAAAATCATTGAGAAAGACTCGGTCCTCAATTAAATGCAGCTAAAATTTTGATGCAAAGCAAAAACGCAAAGCCTGTAAACATCCAGGTGTTTTTAAAATACCCTAGAGGGAACCAAAACCAAACTCGTGTCCAATTTCTGCCACGTTAAATGCCAGTGGAAACGGAATAATCTACATAGTCTTTGAGTAAGAAGGGTATAGACTGATAGTTTCATGCCTAGTCAAGTTGCAATTTCATCAACTGTTCATTCATTCAATCAATATGCTTATTAAGTGCCTATTATGTTAAAGGAAGTATATGAAAGTAGCAGAAAAATATCCTTAGATATATCTTAACTGTCTTGGACCCATGTTCCTTCTCTGTATTTCTTGACTGTAATGGATTCTTAAAAGTATGGCATTTTTCTCCTGATGAAGTTAGGGAGACTAATAGAATTATGTTACAGTTAACTTTAGTCTTCAGATTGACTACAGTTAAAGGGGGGCGGTGTAAACTTTGGAAAGCAGAACTACATGGTAAAGAGCAAAAACGTTGATGTCAGAGAACACTGGGTTTCAGTCCTGGGTCAGCTACTTGGATGTGACTTTGGTAAGATAATTTATCCCTTTTAAGGTTCAGTTTCCTCATTGTGAAATGGAGTTAACCCTATGTCATAGGGTTGTGGTGAAGATTAAATAGGGCAATATGTTTAAATGGTTGAGCATAGTCCCGGGCATAGATTAAATATTCAAAATAAGGTGATGATGATGGTGGTGGTTGTGATGTTATAATCATACACAATAGGAGTCAGTATTTTAAATCAATTTGCTAAGACTTTTCAGCAAGTCTTAAATCCAGAGAAAATACACAAATGAAATAAAAATATTGAGAGTCTATTTTTCTTTTTTTCTGTTAGACATTTCCCCAAATCATCTTTTTATCTCACTTGAAGTTGAAATATGTAGAAGAATGAGCAAGGAAAGTGATTATTACTAAGTAATGAATGTATAAACTAGAAGTAGCAGATGGGATAAAACTTATAGTTCATAGTAATTGCACTTTTCTAAGAGTATTGACTGATATAGTGTACAGAATGTGCTTCAGTGTCATGTGGGAGCCATTCTGGAGAACTTCGAAAGAGAAAGAGGAAGGTTGAGGCTGGGAGAGATGGAACATATATAATGTAACATTGTATATGTAATATATAATAAATAATATGTAATATTTACATGTGCCTTATAGGATATATAAAAATTATATATAGGTTATTATATGTGTATATATACATACATATATAGGGACTGCACTTAAAAAATAAAAAATGAGAAAGTGAATATATTTTCCTTGATCCATCCTGTTCCATACTCTCAAGGCTGAAATCAGACAACTGGCATGAATTGGGTGTCTGCACTATCCCAGCCTCATGAGGGACTCTAGTATGGAAAGAGCCATGAGGTATGGACAGCACAGCCTAGTGTCCTAATGCTTAGGCTATTGAGTTGACAACCTGGACCCAAATACCTATTCTTTTCTTTCATGGATCTATGACCTTTTGTCCATTATCCTCTCTGACCCTCCATCTACTTATCTGTAGAGAGTGGATGCTAATAGTATCTAAAACAATGACTTGTGAATGTTTTTATAAGATGTCTATTAAAACTATTTGCTTGGCATATAGTTAACAGTAATAACATGTTAACAGTTATTTTCTCCCTCAATATCAATTTCAAGGAGCCACAGTTTGGTGAATAGAATGAGTTTGAAATAAGTTAGGAGAACATGGCATATATATGGAACATACAGAGATCCTTAGGATCATTTATAGGAAAAAGTTGCTTTTGTCGTTCTGGAAGCCTCAAAGAAAATGTCACAGAGACCTTAGAGAATGAGCAGACATTTGTATATGCTGTAATTAGAACACAGACTGGGTCCAACACAGGGGATAGGGATGGGGTGTGTGTGTGTGCAGAGATGGTAACCAAAGATAAGGAAATGGAGGGAGAAAAATGTTCTTTTAATTAATTTCCCCCTACATCTTTGTGTTGCTTCCATACCACTGTCCTTCCCCATGTCTTCATACTGCCGTGTTGAAGAAATACCCACCGGTGTGGGTTTTGGGGCCATACTTAGACCAAGTCAGGGAAAAAGAATCCATGCTATTTAAACAGCTTCATGGCAATAAGTCCCCTTCATCTCCTTTAACAATACAAGGGAAATCAGGGCAGGGGATCACATTGGTGACCCAGGGATGAAGGGAAGAAGGTCCTTACCATGTTAGACTCGCCCCATTTGCTGTATGTACAGCCTATCATTTCACCTTGACAGTGATCTTCGAGGAAGGTCTTGTTATCCCCATTTTGCACAGGAGAAAAATGAGGCTCAGAATGATCACAAAACTGAAACTAGTGTAAAACTTGAAACTACGGTTTAAAAGTAATGTGCTACTTGTCCAAGTAGCCTGCTGAATAGCGGGGAGGAAATTACTTTTTTTTTAATCATGGACATTGTCAACACACATTACATCATCTTTAAAAAAAATGTATCTAAAATGTGTAGAATTGGTTAATAAATACTTATATTTTCAATGTAAACACTCTTTTCTGTGCACCATATAGCTTTGCCCTCTTTATTTGAGCAATGTACCCTGTGCTGTGTGAATAAGAGATGACAACTCCTATAATATGTGTGCGGAGGAATGGATTTGATAAAACAGAAGCATACATAATTCAAAAAGCAAGCCCTGTCCCACTCAGTCTCTGCATAAATAATTTGCAGATTTTCTGGATTTCTGTCAGCAACTGCCAACCCCCTAATCTCAGAATCATATTGGGCATCGTATATGGAGATGGCGGTGGTAGAGATAAGATTTGTTTTTCTCTGAATCTAATTATTGTCATTTCAGTTTTTAAAATGTTTTATGATTAATATTATTGGGTTTTACTTATTTTTACTAGCTGGCAAATTGAGATGCAGCGATGGTTAAAGGCAGACCAAGGTAGTGTTGCATATTGGTAGCAGGGTGAGATTGGGACTACAAGCAACCATGTGTGAGGGGGCACCTGGGTGTTTCAGTTGGTTAAGTGTCTGACTCTTAAAAAAAAAAAGCGTCTGACTCTTGATTCAGCTCAGGTCTTGATTACAGGGTTGTGAGTTCAAGCCCTGTATTAAAAAAAAAAAAAAAAAAGCAACCATGTGGGACTCAGCTCATTGAGCTGTGTCTTTTTCTTACATGCCTTATTTCCCCAATGGGTAAATATTGTGCATCATCTTTTGTTCTTCCCATCATGGAGCATGTTTCTGATGTGTGTCTAGTGGAATAAAGTATTTCATGTTACTTTTAAAGATATATAGATGGCTTAAATTTCTCAATGACAACTCAGATGTGAAAAGATATGACTGGTTTTCTACAGCAGAACATGACTTACTCCTGAGCCCTCATTTCTGCTTGGTGGTAATGGGGATGACCCTAAACTTGCCTCCTGGAGGTAACTCTGTCATTTCTGGTTTATAATAGTCTCATCTAGGTTAACACAATCATTTTGGAGTAAATAGTCAATTGAAGATTAAAACTGAGTCAATTCAAAATTTATACTTCCTATCCAGGGAATTCTTTGCTTTCAAGGAGCCTTCTCTTTCCAATATGGTGCCTGGGTTCAGATGGACACTGCATAGATAGCTACCTGGCATGAGAGGAAAGGTGTCTGGCTTTTGTGCAATCATCTGGATCCTTCCTGGCCACCTCTGAAGTAAATGTCTATATCCATTGTACTGAGTGCCCTGGGAAATGGATCCACTTGGACATTAGTGGAGCTACAGCACCTGATGATGTTCATGGTCCCTGTTGACTTTCTATGTCCTCATCACCTCAATTGCAGGTTTTTTGTGTTTTTTGTTTGTTTGTTTGTTTTTCAGGTGATTGGCCCTTTTGAGTTATTTCCATTCCCTGCAGAAAGTTCTGCGAACCACATATAGGTATGGGGAAACTGAAACATATTTTTACCCCTCCCCTCTCATTCAAAATGCTAGTCTATTTTTATTCTATTGTGGTAGACTAAATTGGTCAGGGACATTCTAAGGCCCCAAGCCCATCTAGGTTTTCATTCTACTTATACTTAAAGAAAAAAAGGCATGAGGCAGACTTCAGATTGTGTTTTAACACCCCACTCTCCCTCTTTCTCAGTATCTCTCTCTTTCTCTCTCTCTCTCTATATATATATATATATACACACATATATATATGGCAGAATATCTTTTATATAGATATCTTTTATATAGATATATGGCAGACTATCTTTTATATATTCTGCCATATATATATATGAATTTTTAGATATAGATCTATATATAGATCTCTATATCTCTCTCTATATGTATCTCCAGGCTTCTTTAACCCAGGCAGAATTTTTATTTCTTCCCAGCATGGCAGGAAACCACCTTCACTTTTATATCATCATGTCTCTTACTCCATGGTGTATAGGTGGCTCTGGGGCTGAGGTAATTTCCAAAGAAGCTGCTGCTAAGGACTGTCTGTTGATAGCACTCCCAGCTGCTGGGGTAACAACTCCTTCTTTAAAGGAAGATCTGGATGGTGCATCTCCGTGTCCGTTACAATGATGGATGACTTCTAGACTTTCTTAGTGATATAATGTTGCCTTTCTTCCTATACATATCTAAATATCCTATGTTCTTTTCCTATGTAGGAATTTCTTTGCCTGGTGGCAGTGAAAGGAGGGACAGTTTATACTCCTCTGGGAAGGTGCACTCACTTCCTCATGGGAATCTGAACCAAAAATTGATTTCCTATACTCTTGTCAGCTTTGCTATTTCCCTGTGTGACCATTTAACTCCCCTTCTCATTGCGGTGGTTTGATGGTTCCTTTCTAGCCATTCCAAGCTCAGTGTGATGCAGGTCCTACACTTTTCTCAGGAACTAGAAGGACAACATTTCCCCTCCTTACCAGGTAGTGATGGGTTGGAGAGGAACTATGTTCGGAAGCATAATGCAGGTGCAGGCAGGAGGGAGACAGCAGAAAAGGTTGAAAGGAAGCTGCCCTACATCTTGAGAAGTAGAAGTTTCCCCAAGGTGATGACACAGTCCGTGGTCCCATATCCAGATACATGGTCACACCAGAAGGCCCTCCTGAGAGAGTGTGATGCCTATTTGTATCGTTACTACTGGGAAAACAGCTCCAAGTGCATTTCCTACGAAGCCCAGATCATTAACAAGCCAGAATGTGTGTTCTAGAAGCCCACTCTGGGGATGCGAGGGCATTCAAGTAGCATAATATAAAAAGCTAGATAATAAACACATATGCGACTTCTTCAAGGGCTGCCAAGGACTCAGGGTGGTGTCTGAAGGTGTTCAAGAGCCATACCATCTAAGGTTGGCAACTGAAATACTAACACAAATATTTGTCTTGCTGCTTTGAAGGTCCTTTGATTAGAATTCTGGAGTTAACCGGCTAGATATACCCCACACTCAGCTGAGCAGAAATTTAAATCAAACTGTAGAATTAAAATCCTGTTGATAAATATTTTGGCTGACTGTTTCCTACTGAGGCCGGCATTTAGCCAACATATTTGTTAACTGAGCTGCGATTTGTTCTTTTGGATTCCAATTCACTGGTTTTATGTCACTCTTTGGCTGCTGACAGGGCTCACTGCAGAGGAAATTGAAATAAAAACTAATAATGATCCAAACGACTAATGGAATAAAATTGGAAGCCAATTGAGAAAATTATAGAGGAGAAAATCAGCTGAACTGGGAGTGGAAGAGATAAGGCTGATTATGCTAACTCCTTCATGAAAATGTTTCTGCTCACCCTGCCAGATGTGGCTTCTCCTCCGCTAACCCCTCATGGCACTAACCAGATTCTCCCTCGTGCTAGACGAATTAATATGTGTAGACCGTTGTTTCCTCCCGACTAGACATTCAGGTCCTTAATATTAAGTCCACCTTTTCTATCTTGTATTGCCTTGCATAGTGCCTCGTGCATGCTTGCTAATTGAACTGTAAAATAACAGAGCTGGGAATCCTGAAATGATATCATGTAACTCCTCCTTTAACAGGTAAGGGAACTGAGAAGGAGGAAGTTTTGACGGTTTGCCTGGAGTTACCTGGTTAGTGACAGCACAGGGACTAGCCACCAGGTCTCTTTACTCTCAAGGCATAGCATTTTTCTAATTATGATATTTTACATGTTTACATATGTTACACATGAAGGTGCTCCCAAATATGACAACAATATAAAGAATCAAATAAAGGCAACCTATAGTCCCACTACTCAGAATAATCACTATCAACATTATACTAATGTAGGTATATTTAAATATGGAAATGTCTAAAAGAGACATTTAATATATTGACATATAAGATAAAATATATAGGAGAATATATAACCTATATGTAAATGTAAATAAATATGTTTGTCAAATTTTAGTAATTAAATATGTATTAAATTGGATAAACTAAATAAAATATGAATATATTCATATATTATAGATATATGTGTATAATTTTGTGCCCTGGTTTTTAAAATCTTTTTATATTATATTATAAGCATCTTCCCATGGTATTATATTGTCTCTACACATATGATCTTTAAAAATTACCTTAGAAATCCCATTGTGGAAAAAAACCCTCCATTTTGATTTACAAATATTTTCTCCCAATTTGTAGCTTGTCTCTTCTTTTAACAGTGCCTTCAGCAGTACAAAAGTGTTTCATTTGATAAAGTCTAATTTATCAATTCTATTATGGATCACCTTTTTGGTCTCATATCTAAGAACTCTTTGCCTAACCACCAGTCACTAAGGGAAAATTTTTATTTCCTTTTTTCCAAACTGCATTTATTTTGTTTTCCCTATCACACAAACTAGAATACTCTTAAATTGAAAAGGATGGCGAAAGTACACATACTCGCCTTATTCTTGATCTTAGGGGGCAAGCATTCAGTCTGTTACATTGAATATGATGTGAGCTGTACATAATTTTGTAGATGCTTTTTATCATGTTGAGGAAGTTTCTATTTTTACTTGGCTGAAAGTTTTAAGTAGGAACGGGAGTTAAATTTTATAAGATTTTTTTTCTGCCTCAATATGACCGTGTAGATTTTCTCCTTTAGACTATAAATATGACAGATTGCATTAATTCATTTTTGAGTATTGAACTAACATTGTATCCTGGAATAAACCGCACTTGGTCATGATATATTATTCTTTTATGTATTTACTAATGTTTTGTTAAGTTTTCTTATCTGTGATCCTGAAGGCTGTGGTTCAAATGCGAATTTCATTTAAAAAATTTTTTTTAATTTTTAAAGATTTTATTTATTTATTTGACAGAGAGAGAGATCACAAGTAGGCAGAGAGGCAGGCAGAGAGAGAGGGGGAAGGAGGCTCCCCGCTGAGCAGAGAGCCCGATGCGGGGCTCAATCCCAGGACCCCGAGATCATGACCTGAGCCGAAGGCAGAGGCTTTAACCCACCCAGGCACCCCGCGAATTTCATTTTAAAGCCTTTATTTTTTTTTTAAGTTTTTAAATTCCAGTTGGTTAACATACAGGGTAATATTAGTTCCAGGTGTATAATATAGTGATTCAACACTGCAACACCCAGAGCTCATCACAAGAGCACTCTTTAATCCCCTTCACCTATTTCTCCTGTCCCCCACCCACCTCCATTCTGGTAGTGCAATTCTGGTCTGCCCCACTTATGTGCACTACTGGAGGACCACCTGAAACCTGGGTGATATTTGATACCATAATTCAGTTCTCAGAGCATTTGCCCTATTCATTCCGGTTGGTTTCATACATGGGCCATTTCAGGGTAACCTGGGACTTCACACACAGATATAAATGATTCTTTTCTAGTTCCTCTTCTCAGCATCCTCTCCCCACTCTCTAGTTGGGGTGAGGAGGGAAGAAGAGAGATGTTGCCTCCGCTTACATTCGCTTAATGAAGGGTGTGGATAGCCCTGTAGAGCTCCACTCCACAGTAGCTGCAGCTGTCTCACCGGGGGGCACGATGAGTCATCACCTCTTACTGGTGTTTGCTCAGTGTAAGAAGTGAGTTGATTGGGCCCCCAGCCAAGACTCTGGTGGATGAACGCACCAGGGTGAGGCAAAGAAAGGGACACTGCCTGTATGTTACAGCTGTGCGGTAGGCTGAGAAGGCAACTGCTTCTTTTGTGTGGTTAGTGGGGCAGGTAGGGTAACAGGGATCCACCCCATACAGCTTCTCTCTTCTCAGTCCTCTGAATAAAGGAAGCGAACTTTTCTTGGGACATTATTTTTTTACTGTACCCTTTGGGGTTCTGTGTTGCAGGCAGCTCAGCACCGAGACCAAGACACACATGAGACAAAAATAAACCCCAAGGAACTCACCGTCAAGTCCTCCTTCTTCAGTAGCCCACCATCTTCCTCTTGCCACCTTCCAGCATCTTCTGATAGTTGCTTTATGTGGGTCCGGGGTTTATCTGTAATTAGCCCCAGCAGAAGAAGGGTGGAATCTACTTATCCCATCTTCTCCAGAAGCAGAGCCATCATTTTGTTATCGTTACTAGTGAGATAGAATTTATTTTCTATATTCATTATTCTCATTTCCTCATTGAATTTACTTGTTTATGTCCTCTGGCCAATTTCAAAGGAGATTTAAATATTTCTCTTATTATTTAATAGGAATACTTTATATGTATTACTTGTTTATAATAATTTTATTTGCTATAAAAATAATTTCTCCCTTTGTTTTTATCTTTATTTTTACAAATCTACAATTATTTTTTTTTCTATTGTGATTTCTTCTTTTTATATCCTATGGTCAGATAAACAATCAGTTCTGTTTTCTAGGGTTTCATTTATTTGTTTTTCACATTTAAATCATAGTCCAACCTGAATTTATTTTTATTCTATGGTAAGAAGAGATTTAACTTGATTTTTTTTCTTCCAAAGTTAATTGTCTCAGCGTTTTTGTTTATTTAGTGATCTTTTCCTCTTCTACTCACAGATATAATTATTGAATGAATAAGCCCCTTTCCCTTCAAAGAAAATTTTCTTTGCTACCCACCTTCAAGCCTAATGAAGCCTCTCTTGGAATCTACATAAGAAAATAAAATCTAACTTCTCTTATAAAAGCTGACACAGAATCTCTTTGTCTTCATTTTTCTGCCCCTTCCTCATCAATCCACATCTAAAGGAATAAATAAGTAAATGAGCCCAACAAAGAAATAAGAAACATAATTTAAAAGGAGATAATGAAATCTAGCTGTCCCATGATACTAATAAAGGGAGAAAATGCAAGAAGATAAAGGGTATTATAAAATCTAAAGAGAGAATTTAAACCACAGGCTTTCACTGTAGTTTGCATTTTTCTCACTAGCTTTTGTCTTTTAAAAAATGCAAAACATATGAGTATTTATTGTCATCTTATCTCTCCAAAATGTGGAATTAAAGTTGGTGTTTCATGGAGAAATAAAATAATTGTATCTTTCTTGATTTGCAGATATTTCTTGTTTTCCTGCTTAAATCCTTTGAATTATTCAAATAATTCTAATTGGCTATTTTAATAGCTGTATAAATTTAAAGATATACATCAACCCCCAATTGCCCCTACTTTTGGAAAGATGGGGAAAATATACTCCAAATGCCAGTTTTCTCTTGCTGGAATATATGGGATTCTCACAGCGGAAGAAGAAATCGGGGTGAAATGTGGGGTAAAGGAGAGAATTAGAAATGTTGGATGTTCTTGATGAGTCAGTGAAGACCTTTGCAAATTTCCCCAATTTTGATGAATTATTCTTTAGCTAGCCAGCCCGAATGAATTTCATATCTTGATATGCTGGGTCAGCCCTCCTTTGGTACAGATGGCATTTTTAGCTGAAAGATCATCCTTGTTCCCAAAGTGACCTCAAATGACCTATCATTTACTGCCAGTCTCCATTCAAAACTGGCTGGGCTTGCTGTATAGGAATATCTGTAACAGGTGCTCCCTCCCCCCAAATTTTAATGACATATTGATATAAATGTCAACTATAAAATATTAGCCATAAATCCATTAAAGAGAGCTTTGAACCCTTGGCCATGTGGACTCATGGGTGCCCTGAACAGGGAGGACTTGAAATTAAAGGCCAAGAATCTTGTTTGACCCAGAAGGGAACTAATGTTTTAAAGCATCTGGTTGGTGGTTTCACACATTCTATCATGTAACTGTCACATCAGTCGCATGCAAAATAGGCACTATTTGCCCCATTTCACAGATGAGGGAGAATGAAATTTGGAGAGGTTATGTGTCTAGCTCAAGGCTGTGGAGTTAGTAGATGATGGGGCCAGCATTTGAATCTGGATGTTTCACTCCAGAGTCCATGCTAACCACCATATGGCACAAGGGACACAAGAATATTACAGGGGAGGGGTGCCTAGGTGGCTCAGTCATTAAGCGCCTGCCTTCGGCTCAGGTCATGATCCCAGGGTCCTGGGATTGAGCCCTACATCAGGCTCCCTGCTTGGTGGGAAGTCTGCTTCTCCCGCTCCCCCTGCTTGTGTTCCTTCTCTCACTGGGTCTCTCTTTGTCAAGTAAATAAATAAAATCTTAAAAAAAATATAGGGAAAATCTGGGTACACTCTTGGGTAATACTGAATCACACACTGAGATGCATCTTAAAATTCTCTTTCTACTGAAAATGTCAAAAAGCAACTTTTATTTTGATATTATATATTTTCATATCTTTTTTAACATTCTATGTTCTCCATTTTCAACAAAGATAAAAAAAAGACCAAACTCAAAGCATTGGGCCAGCAATAGCACCTAGCTGAAATTTAATAACTTTTAAATTTTCATTATATGTATGTATATCTGTCTCTTCTATTTATGGCGAGTGGTACTAATTTCCCATTTGTGGTAGTGATATAAAGCTTCAGGGTTTTAGATATGCTAAATTTTGTAATATGTCAATTTAAAGAAAAAATATTCTAGACACAAGTAATAGTAATATATAAAAGATGAATATGTGGGAAGCACACATTTTGTTTTAGATATGATGCTATAAATTCTTAGAACAGTGTCAATGCTTGAACAACATGATGTATAATCCCTTCCTCTAGGGCTCACAACATTAAGCCCATGTGGCATGGACCACTGAATTTGAGAAATATCAGTGCTAGAACATGACAGCGTTTTTCTTGCAGGGTAAAGAAAAACTTATCGTTCTCACTTTTGAGGAATTTCTAACAATGTTATATACTAGAGGAACTGCTAGAAAAACTAGATTTTTCTTCCTTTAAAAGCCGCCCTCTACTTCTAGGTAAGATAACTTTTACCTAGAGTTCTACATACAATTTAAAATTTGACATTCAACAATACTTCTAACAGCATTTTTCAGTATATTTTCTAAATTTTCCATGCTGAAGTTAATCTCAAGGGAGACCTTCATTTTCAGAAGCATCTGATGCAAGGTCATTTCATTTGTTCCTCAAATGCTTATTGAGTACCTAGTACAATGCTAGTAAGCATTGCACACGTGGTATAATCTGTGAATAAAATAGATGAGAATTTGTGGAGCTGGCCTTTGGGAAGAGGCAAGGGAGCTGGCTAGGGAAGAGAGACAACAGATAACATCTATAATAAATAAGTACACAGAGAATGTGATACGCACTGTGGTTTAAGGAGGATTGGGAGGGCACGCTGGTGCTGGGATTTGATTAAGGTGGTCTGAGCAGGCTTTATCAGAAAGATGACATTTGAGGAAAGACTTGAAAGTGGTAAGAGTAACGACAGGGAAATACCATCACAGTTTTACAATACAGGAGTGTCCCTGGGATGTTCAAAGAATGTGAGGGAGGTCTGAGTTGCAAGAGCAGAGAGTGTAAAGAAGTGAAGTGGTAGGAGGCAAAGTGTTTGGTGGGAAATAGAGTACCAGTGATCTATCTTATCATTTAGGAGAATCATGCTGTCAGCTAGGTTGAGAACAAGCTGTAAAGGAACAAGGATGAAAGCAGGGACCCCAGAAGGAAGGATGTTAGAGCAATACAGGTGAGAGATGATGGTAACTTGCACTAGAGCAGAGGTGGAGAAAAGTATAATATTCTGGATATATTTTGAAGATAGATGGATTTCTTAATGAATTGGATGTAGAGTGTAAAAGAACTTGTCAACAAGAGGGCAGCATAGGATGGAATACCTGGAAAGGAATCACTGTAGCAAAGACATAAATCCAGAGACAGATATGATCCTTGGGTAGCCATATTATAATGGAATATTCTAAGCTCTAAACACACACTTGATTCAAGAGAAAAGACCTATAAGATACTTGTTTTTTTGCCTATATAGTGAAGTAAGCCTAAATGATGACCAATACCTCTTGCGAGAATCTTCCATAGTGTTGAATTTTGGGGTGTGTGTGTGTGTGTTTGCATGCACATAGAATCTGCTAATTTCCACCTCTAAAAGCTATCATCTGGGGCTTCATTGAAATGAATCATCACATTCTGCTGGTAAACAGTCCCAATGGCAGTGATGTGTATGAAGTTATTTCAACAATAGATGACACCTAAATCCAACCAATTTCTCCCCATCCTCTTGTGAAGGGGTGTAGCTTGTGATTTATTCCAACTTAGTATCTTTTACATTTGTCAAGCAATGTCCCATTGGGCTCTTTACTCCTTAATTTGTTGTTTTTATAGTATAGTTACAGTATCATTTTATAGGATTGTGTAGTTAATGTTCTGAGCATCCTTTTTTTTTTTTTTTTTGTATTCGTTACCGTATCAGCTCCATCTGGGATTTGAATGTTAATTGCTGTTAATTAAGTAATTAATTCCTTAATAACTTTTCACCTTATACTGCTGAGGTTGGGTTGTGGATAAGAGGGAGTAACTAAACTATACCAGTGACATGTTAAGTTTGAGTGACTCAGCAGAAGCACACGTTTCATTTCCCAAATATTTACTAACCTCTGGCCATGTGCCAGGCACTGGGATCATAATGATGAAGAGATGCTGTCAAGATACTTCAAGGTGGGGGCACCTGGGTGGCTCAGTGGGTTAAAGCCTCTGCCTTCGTCTCAGGTCATGATCTCAGGGTCCTGGGATTGAGCCCCGCATCAGGCTCTCTGCTCAGCAAGGAGCCTGCTTCCCCCTCTCTCTCTGCCTGCCTCTCTGCCTACTTGTGATCTCTCCTCTCTGTCAAATAAATAAATAAAAAAATCTTAAAAAAAAAAATACCTCAAGGTGCAGTATTCCAGGTGAATGATGATAAGGCCTGGTCTATAGCAATGACATTGATAGTAGATGAGAGAGGAGATGGAATTCAAAAGTGTATTATCTATGTACATAAAAACAAAGGTGTATTGAAGTTCTCAAGAAATGAACCGTTTCTCAGAAACATATCACCTATCAAACTTTTCAGCAAAAAGCATTCAAGTATGTGATCCAGATTACCAAGAGGTTAATCAGAACAAAAGTTTAAGAATAAAATGTGTGAAATCAACAGTTTTCCTCCTTCATATTCATCCATGAAAAAAAATATATATCCACACTAGGACTTATACAAGAATGTTGTTTTTTTTTTTAAGATTTTATTTATTTATTTGACAGAGAGATAGAGAGAGAGCACAAGTAGGCAGAGCAGCAGACAGAGTGGGAGGGAGAAGCAGGCTCTCTGCTGACCAGGGAGCCCGATGCGGGGCTCCATCCCAGGACCCTGGGATCATGACCTGAGCTGAAGGCAGACACTTAACCACTGAGCCACCCAGGTGCCCCTATACAAGAATGTTCATATCAGATTTATAATAGCCCAAACTGCAAACACTCCAAATATCCTTCAGTGTAAGAATAAATAAGCAAATTTTGGTATATTCATACAATGGAACACCACTTAGCAATAAGAACAAACTATGAATGTATACAATAATCATAAACTTTATTTTACTGAAGGAAGCCAAATATAAAAAAGCACATACCATACGATTCCGTTTATATGAACTAAAAATAAGCAAATCTAAGTTGAGATGATAGAAATCGGTACAGGGAGAAGGTTGCTTGGATTACGGAAATGTTCTATATCTTGATTATGGTATTTGTTATATTAGTATATACATTTGCAAAAACTCATTGAACTGTACTCTTAAAATCTGTGCATTTTATACCTCAATAAAATTATACCTCAATAAAAAAATTATACCTCAGTAAAAAAAGAGTTGGAGGGGATAATATTTGAGGATCAAGCAATCAGAAAATTACCGCGAGCAGATTTAGAATCTGAGCAATACAGATTGCCCTAGCCTTATCAGGAGGCTATCGCCATATATGTTATTTACTATATTGGGCCATTTTTTTTTAAATATTTTATTTATTTTATTTATTTGACACACAGAGAGAGATCACAAGTAGGCAGAGAGGCAGGCAGAGAGAGAGGGGGAAGCAGGCTCCCCGGTGAGCAGAGAGCCCGATGCGGGGCTCGATCCCAGGACCCTGAGATCATGACCTGAGCCGAAGGCAGAGGCTTTAACCCACTGAGCCACCCAGGCGCCCCTATATTGGGCCATTTTTAATCATTGCTTCTACTTCGTTCTACTTGGTTCTCCCTCACTGAGCTCATTAGTCTCTAATTCGTCTTGGTTGAAAGCGTAGTGCATATCATAAAGTATTTTCTTGCAATCTATCGTATCTCTGGTCTAGGAAAACCATCAAAGCTTACCAGTCCAGCTCCTGGGAGATTTGTTGTAGGATGGCTGTATGCTTATGCCATGCTCCATCAGGGTCAGGATCTTATTTTATCCTATTAACTTCCCAGTTGTTTCTATTATAAATCCAACTTGAAGAGCCACCACTTTTCAACATTTCAGTTCCAACTCAACATTTTTCCTTATGAGATCATGAAATAAGTCTAAAGACTAAAATTAAATACTCTAAAACATAATAGTCAGTGTGGCAAAAATATGGGAATTCACTAGATTTGATTCACTCGTCTATTTTGCCTTTATTTTTTTTGGGATTATGGCTATTGTGTTTAAATCATAAAATGTTTTGTGTCTTGCTGTGCTACCAGTTATATCCTATTTGTCCATTGCTGCTGTTTTCTAAAAATACAAATGAAATAAAGCTAGAGGCTGCTATTGTAGATGAGCCCATGAGACTGTCATAACAGCCATTGATTGTTTTTTCCACTTGTTTAATGTATCTTGTTTTATATGTATAAAGCACATTAACCCACACATACAATATGCACATTAAAGTCATATGTGTAGTAAAGCAGGTTTCCACTCTGGCAAAGCCAGGAAACTTTGGAATAAATAGATCATTTTTACAATGCAAAGTCTGGTTTCTTCCTAGAATACATTTTAGGTAATTCAATGTCTGTGGTTGGGCACAGAAGCTATCAGGACCGGGGCTGATCAGGCTTGATGGCGTTTTTTCTAAAGTGGTCATCCTGAGACATGTTCTTCTTCTCTCAAATATGTATCTCTGACACTAAAGTTTTAGCTGCATCTTTTTTGAATCCTGTAGGAGAATTCCTCAACATAACTCAAATTCTTTATTTTCTTTAAAAAAATGAAGTATAGTTGGCACACAATGTTAAATTAGATTCAGGTGTACAACATAGGGATTGAGCAAGTCTATACATTGTGCTATGCTCACTACAAGTGTAGTCACCATCTGTCAATATACTATACACAATACAATATCACTGACTATATTCCCTATGCTGTGCTTTTTCCCCTGTGACTTTTTCATTCCATGACTTGAGATATCTCCCACTGCCCTTCACCCATTTTTCCTTCCCTGCCATTACCTCCCCTCTGCCAATTATCAGTTTGTTCTCTGTATTTATGGGTCTGTTTCTGCTTCTTGTTTGTTTGTTTTGTTTTTTAGAACCACATATAAGTGAAATCATATGGTATTTGTCTTTTTCTGACCTATTTCACTTAGCATAATACCCTCTAGATCCATCTATGTTGTCACAAATGGTAAGTCCTCCTCCTTTTATATGGCTGAGTGATATTCCACGATGTATATATATACCCCATCTTCTTTATCCATTCGTGTATCGATGAATACTTGGGCTGCTTTCATATTCTATAGCTTGGCGATTATAAATCAAATTCTTCCCTTTCAAAGTGAAACATAGCATATGTTATAACTTCAAATTACATGGAACAATCTTTAAAGAATAGTGAAGCCCAAGAATAGTAAGAAAGAAAAAAACTCAGGCTGTTTGTGGAGACACAGAGTTCACTGGATTTTGGCGTCTGAGAAAGAGACACCCAGAAATCCTAATGTGGTGGGGTATATAGTACCTCTGTGTGTGTTTACATTTACAAGGTAGGGGTGGCTGTTAAGATCTCAATGGATGGCCCTGTTCAATAACAACAACATTTAGGATAAGGTTTAGGGAAGGATGTTAGCTTAAAGAATAAGTGACATGAATTTCTTCCATTTACTTCATCTTCCTCGATTCTTAGTGAGTTAGTGGTACAAGGGAGCTCATCCCACAGGGGAGCTAGAGAGACCAAAGAACACATTGAACCTAAAAGCTACTTGAGAATTTTCCCTGAGAAAATATTTCTCTCCCTGAGAAAGTATTATTTTCTCCCAGGTTCATCTTGTAGTTTTCCTTTTACTCTGAACTTCATGGTGTAAGAGACTGGATGAAAAGTAGTCTACTTAAAGTTCTAAAATGGGGATGCAACCTGGTGGTAGAAGTAATGGAACACAGAAGAACTGGAGTTAGTCCTGCCTAATCTAGGGAACTACATCTTTGTACCCTGAGCCCTAATCTATAAAAGCACAAATAAGGCTTCTCTAAATTTCCTTTCAACCCACTCTGACTTTCTGTGACTCTGGCTTGAACCTTTCACAGTTATGAAGTGATCCATAAACCTTCTTTATTTTTTTAAGATTTTATTTATTTATTTGACAGAGAGAGAGAGATCACAAGTAGGCAGAGAGGTAGGCAGAGAGAGAGGGGGAAGCAGGCTCCCTGCTGAGCAGAGAGCCCGGTGTGGGGCTCGATCCCAGGACCCTGAGATCATGACCTGAGCAGAAGGCAGAGGCTTTAACCCACTGAGCCACCCAGGAGCTCCAAACCTTCTTTTTTCTAATCTACCCAACCGTCCTCATGTTTGTATCCTTTATTTATTTTTATTTATTTATTATTTTTTAATTATTTTTTTATTATGTTCAATTATCCAGCATATATCGAGCAGTTCAAATATCCAGCATATCCAGCATCATTAGTTTTTGATGTAGTGTTCAATGATTCATTAGTTGTATATAATACCCACAGTGCTCATCACCACATGTGCCCTCCTTAATATCCATCACCTGTTTGTATCCTTTAATCATTTGTGTTACTCTTAACTAAAAGATCCTAGATTCTCTAGAGCTTCCTTAGGCCCTGAAGAACCAAACAAACACAATTTTTGACTATCTGTTGCAAGGTAAGCATTCTATTAGACGCATATATGTGCACATACATACATGCGCACACACACAATTTTATTTCATCATAATCCACAACCCCATGAAATAGGTATTATTTCCCCAATTTTCAGGGGGAAGAAATGGAGCAACTTACCCAGGATATAGCTTGTATGAATCAGAATTAGACTCCAGGGCCCACGATCACCTCTCTATCTTGCTTCAACTCCCTAAAATACTCATTTCACTTATTTATTCATGCAAATCCAGGACTTGTATTAAGCACCTATTACTTGCTTCTCTCTATCCTGAGGATTTGGGATGTTCTTAGTGTCTACAGGAATATTAGCTCAGGCATTTCGTTTCCTTCAGCACTGAAAATACTTAAACATAGAATCCACCAGAGCTTTCATGGCATTCTCTGCTTTTATCATAAACTTCTCTGGGCTCCTTGCATTTTTTTTTTTTTTAATTATTTTTAGCTTCACACAATGCCCATCAAAGACCCAGGGCAGAGGGTCTGGGCTCTAGGTCATGCTTTGGTTATCAACTGCCATGCTAAGAACAGATGGCCTGTGCCTTTGGGTCTACTGTTGTAGACTAGGAAATATCTAATGAAATGACTGAGCATTCACTGTGTGTTATAGCTTTTATGAAGCCCAAGGACCTTGGTTGTGCCTCTCTTTGATGACCTGAATCACAGTCATCAGCTTGGGGAAGAATTTTATGACCACTTTCAACATAAGCCTCCACAGAGTAGATGCATCCTAGCCTGCCTTGAACTTTGTGCTGCTACTCAAATTACTGTATTCAAGGCAAATCAGGACAGGACCAAGAAGCAGCTGACACTGGTAGGAAAAGAATAAATTCTTACATATTTATGTGTTCTCACATTCTTCTTGTGACTAAGCTCTACCTTAGAAATGACTACTCACAGAAATTGCCACTTTTTTTGTTGAGCAGACTTCAAAACAATAGTGAAAATGGTTTTACCAAATTTTAGTTGCCATTTCTGAGGATCATTTTTAAGAATATGCTGTAAGAACCATTCACATGGTGCCTATTTCTCACTCTGGATAACATTTGGAAAAATTTGTTACTAAGACACCAAAAGCTACTAAGGAGTCTCGGGATAGATCACTCACAGTTCCTTGAAGCTCCTGGGTCCCTCACCAGGTCCTGCTTCAGCAAAGCCAGTTGGCTCATTTATATTCCATTGACGGCAGAAGTTCAAGTGTCTCATTCCATGAGAATAGGACTAGACGCTCCACTTGGGTGGTCCTACCAAGATTTCAAGATTCTGTGCTGCTATGAAAAATTTGGAGGAATATCAGGCCTATCTTACTGCCTGTTCCCTGATTTGCTGTCTACTCCAGAACCCTAACCAAAGATGCTCTTCAAATCCAAGGTACCCTAGAAATGAGAAGAAGGATACTCTGTCCTTCTCTAGTTTCTCTCTCTTCTCTAATCCTCCATACAAGAAGGAAGTGGACACACCAAATAACTGGGAAAAGTTTTTCTTCTGAAGAGGTTCCTATACTTAATCTGCTTTCACTTATACAGCATGTTGTTTTCTTTCCTGTGAGAGAAAATTACATGGGCTTACCTACTTAAATATGGATAAAACTGAGACCCAGACACATTAAAAGACCTGATCAGACCCCTGACTGGAATTAACCTCAGCAATTCTACCCTCTTTCCCACCATACCCAACTAAAGGATAAGACTAGGCACCAGGTCACATCACATGTGCAAAGGTTACTGGCAGCCACTAAAGATTTGACTTCCATTCTTTGTCCACATACTCAAGAGTCCTCATGCTGCCTTTTGAGCTACGTAGTCTTTTTTTTTTTTTAAAGAGAGAGAGAAAAAGAAAGAGCACGTGCATGTGTGCATGAGTGGGGAGAGGGGCAGAGGGAGAGAGAGAATCTTAAGCAGACTCCACACTGAGCGAGGAGCCCCACATGGGGCTCCATCTGATGACCCTGAGATCATGACATGAGCCAAAATCAAGAGTCGGACGCTTAACTGACTGAGCCACCCAGGTGCTCCGATTCTTTTTCTTTTTTTTAAACTTTGCGTTCAGCATTTCTTTCTAAGCCACATTTTTGTCAACCTCCTATGTTATTGGATAACGAGAAAGATATCAGAGAGAAAGTATGGTCTGAATAACTGATTCTATTTCATAGAATCACAGAGTCATGGTGTTAAATGGGACCTTTCAAACCTCTCATATGATAAAGTAGGAAAGACCGGAGAATTTAAATTACTTACCCAGCTAGTTAGCTGTAGAAGTCAGGTTTTCTGTCTTCTAGACTCATGTTTAGTCTGAAAGCTTGGCAAATTAAAGATGCTTAGTTAGTGTTGGACTCTGTCCTCTGGCCTCTGAATCAGGAAACAGGATCTCATTCATTCATTCATTCATTCATTCATTCATTCATTCATTCATTCAGAATTGGTTGTATATCTTTTCTGTGCTGGTAAAAGAGCTCCAAAGAATCATGAAGTAGCTCCTGTATCCAGACCTTATAATCTGGTTACAAGTTGCAATGTGCACATCAGTGCCTCCATTTATTTTTTTCATTTAAATAAATAAAGAAAAGAAATATCTGGCTTGCTACATGTGATACCAGACTGCAAACAGAATATAGTTTTGATGTTGTTCTTATTGAAACCCCGCAACATGTGCTTATCCTTAAATATTTTGCAATGTGGCTGATGAAAGCAACTTGGCCTTCATGCCTAACTTTTAGAGAGGGTGTGATTGCAACACGATTTTACAACTCCAGTCATTTTTGCATTCATTAGAAAGTGCCTCAATGATGCGCCAAAGCTCAGTCTCCATCATGTGCTTTCAGGAAGGTATTTAATTGCCATGTGCTCAGTGAAAACGAAAGTCTTGACCCTGTCTGTATTCAGAACATATGCCCCATTTTAATCCCAAGAACTCATAGTGGTGGCGTCTTTATTGATGTGACAGTCTCCAAGAGGCTGATTTCTGAACTGTGGTGCTGTCAAACTTGTGGCTTGCTTGTTATGCTATAGTGGAAGGCTCAAGAGTGATGGAGTTATGGTCAAATACAACTCTGCCAATTATAGGCTGTGGGATCTGGGACAAATTACTAACATCTCTAAACATCCGTTCAGTGAAAATAACATAGCATCCTGCGGGGTTGCAATGAGGATTGAATGATATGCAGAGTATCCAGCATGATGCTTGGCACATAGTAGGCTTTTAACAGATGTTGGTTTCCTTCTTTTTTCTTGCATAAAGAAACTTGTGATGTGTAAGTGGCCACTTACTACTGCCTCCTTGCTGAGAAATGGGGAAATTATGTTGGAGATCCAATACTGGATGAGAATAACAAGTTGAAGCATACGAAACAGCAATACTTCCCAAATGATCTTTTAGGTAGCTGGATTTTTCTGGGACTGCAAAAGTGAGGCAGTGACCTCGATGTGTGTTACATCTATCTGAACAAGGTACCTGCTGACTCTAAAATTGTGTCTGGGCAGGCATTTGGTTCTTTGTGCAGTGAGAAAAGTCAGTCAACTCCCCAAGGCAGACAAAGACACTATCCTTGATAACTGACAGCAAACTCAAGGTCAAATTCTCTCCACCCAGTTAAATTAGTGAATTCTGAATTATATGAGAATGCGGGAATAGGATAGATGTTTAAGGAGAAGAAGAATAAATTGATTATTTTCTAACCCTTGTTAATTTATCACTTTGGAAAATGATCCATTTGAGCTATGCCTAGACTTATAGTCATTGGTCTGTGCTGATCTGAAGATCAGGGCAACCAGCGTAAGGAACACAGAAAAATCCCTCTTTGGGGGACGCCTGGGTGGCTCAGTTGGTTAAGCATCTGCCTTTGGCTCAGGTCATGATCCCAAGGTCCCAGGATGGAGCCCACTGAGCAGGGAGCATACTTCTCCCTCTGCTGCTCCCCCTGCTTGTGCTCTCTCTCTCTCTCTGTCAAATAAATAAATAAAAGCTTTTTTAAAAAATCCATTTTTGGGGTTTCTTGACAAATAACCAAATTCTCAATCCTATAAAGGAACTCTGATAGGATTCCTATAGAGGTATGAGAAAATACTTTTGTTTTAACCTCACTGGAGGTTAAAAATCTAAGTAGTTTACTTTAGAACCTGGAAAAAAAAAGACTTTATTTTGCATAATTGACTGATGCATCAGCTCCATTAACTTCTACTTTGTTTTGTAAATCCAGTTTCTCTGAATTTACAGGATTTGAGAATTAATTGGCTTGCCCTGCCCGGGTTATTAGGAGTATGTGTGAAATAGCAACTTCCCCAGATTATGGGAATATTTACCAAGTCGTTCTTACTTTCTGAAAATGTAATTTAACATTACACTTCTTTTAGCAATGAGGGAATAGGTAATCCCTTTAAGAAATACTCAGGGTTGATTATCAAGTTTTCCTGTTTTCCAAAGGAATCTATCAGCCATGAATGGGAGTTATAAGAACCCCTGGGGCAACCTAGGGACCAGAGAAGCAGGATCCTGAAAGGATTGGAACAGCATAAGAATACCAAGAAAAAGTTGATTTAGTTTGTGGACATAAGACTGAGTGAACAAGCTGCAGTAGTAAGTGTGGGAATTTGCACTGTAGTACACAGCTACATCCCCCCTTCCAAATATACCTGTTTTCTCTTGTGAAATGAAATCTCCCCCAGTCTGTGTAGCCTTGGTGGGAGAAATACTCCATTTGCCTTCATTGGCAGTGGAAACCAAAGGGATCATGCCCTTCTATCCACTACCTGGTATAGCCATGGGGCATCCAACAAATGATTTCTCTCCTGACTTCCATCTTGAGTAAGTGACAAAGAGTGGAAGGAGTATTTGAGAGTAATTCATCACATGGTTACCCTAGCACAATGGACAGCATCTGTCCAGTCTTCTTACAATGGTACAGCTTGCTTCTGGGTTGCTAGCCCCACAAGGCTATGTAGGCCTGACAGTTTCCAAGCTCGGTCCTCCAGCCTTCCACTGATGCCCTAAAATCCTAGTATTCTCCAACAAATGTTCTTTTTTTATGCTTTGGCCAAAGCTAGCTTCTATTGCAACCTAGAAACCATAACTGATCTAGTCCTTTATCCTAAGCTCGTCTCAAAGTGCATTATAAACTCTCAACTAATAGGTGGGATTATGGGTGGAGAATTCTCAAGCTGAAAGGGGCTTTAGAGGTCCTGTAATCTAACCACCCCTTCTTTTGCAGTTCTTAGGGGTAATGTGGGATGAGACATGGGTTGATTATGCTTGAAATGTGGGAACATTGTAGCATAAAGGTTAAGTGAGTTGGCAAGATACATGAGTCACCTATCTCAACAAATGGGAGGAAAGGGAGCACAGCTCCCTTGACACTTTGTTCAATCGTTGACGGACTGAGTTAACCTTGAGCAGGCACAGCAATGGTGTGGCAAGAAGTACCTTCACAGACCTGTTCAATATAGTGTCCTTTCATTCCCAACTGCTTGTTGAAGCTGTTTCTACTTGTTTCTTCAGCTGTAAAATGGAGATGAACATTACCTCACAGAATTATTGAGAAGTTTAAATAAGTATGGGTTTCAGAGCCCCAGAGCTCAGGATATAAGAAAATACTAAAACGTTATTTTTAAGAATGAAATTTTTAGAATTTCAGTCAGAGTGGGGTTCTTCTGGACACCAGCATCTCTCTCAGTAAGAGGTGTTTGTAAGGATTACACATGCAAAGAAGTCACACCAACATTACTTGTGTACTGTGTATTTGGATATAGAGATGTGACACCCAGATCCCACTTGGGAGGATTTGTTGCCTAGCTGCTATTAATGCTGGCAGTCCCTTCAGGGACTGACTTAGCTGTAGAGGAACCCCCTAACCCAAGGTCATGGCCTTCCCTGAGCAATCAGTCTATTGACTGACTGATGGAGGTAGGATGAATGTCATGGCCCACGTCAGATGGCTTTGTCAGGCCATGGTAGCTCCAGAGCTTCTTGTGGAGGTCAGCCGAGTCTGTTGTTGGGCCTTCGTCTGTCCCTCTCTTGTTTCTTCCCTTCCCTTCCAGAGATGTTGATGCCAGAGGCATTCTCTAATAAATATGCTGAGCACTAAACTCAGAATCTGCTTCCAGGGAAACCCAATCTATAACACCCTGTGTTGGGCATTTTACACTGAATTCTTTGAGGGACCTTGTGAAATATCTATTATTTTTCCCATTGTAACAGATGAAGGAATTAAAGCTCAGTGAAGTAAGCAACTTGTCTAAGGAAATGCATTGCATAACAAGCTAAGATTCAAATCTAGTTCAGTTTGATTACAAAGACTGTGTTTTGAGAAATTATTAATGTATCGCTTCTTGGCCTGAAAGAAGGATTTTCTCTCCCAGAGTGAGCAGCTAGGCTCATGCTTTGGACAGGGTCAGAATCATTCTGTCCACATAACGGTTTGGGCTAGTTCAGAAGAGATTCCCTTCCTTTTGCCTTTATTCATTGGCATCCTACTTTACTCCCTGAGTTCATGGCTATTGTTTTAGCCTAAAAAAAGCAAGTGTCAGCTTTTACACATTTTCAAAAATTTCAATGTAATCCTTTAAAAATAGGTTCCAAAATTTTGTTTTCCTTCTATTGGCAACCACGGTTGCTATGGAGTTCAAGTAATAGATTGTGATGTTTAACACTGAATTAATTACTACTTCTCACTCCCAGGGAACATCTAATTATACATACCCATGCTGAGCAGGATTTGGTTTTCTTAAGGAAAGTGTGTGTGTGTGTGTGTGTGTGTCTATGTGTGTGTGCGTATGTCCTTTTACTCTACAAGATACATGGGCTGGAGGAAGAGTCTTGGTTTGTGATCTTCCGCAAGACTTCTCTTTCTTCCTTAATTACAGTTTCTCCTACTAGATCTGGCCTATATTAATAATCATATTTCTCTCTTACGCACCCAAATGGCTTTTTCTACATGGCCATGGTGGCCTTTTTCTTTTCTTTTAAACATCGTGATGAGGTAAAACATAAAGATTTCCCCTTATTTCCTCTCTCAGTCTTGTTCTCATGGCTACATGTATCATAAGGCAGTGAAGTATTATTGGAAATAGCATGTGTCTTTTGAACTTGATAGATACCTGAGTCTGAATCCTGGTTTCACCTTTTAATTGACTTGGAGCAGATCACATCAGGACTGAACCTCAATTCCTTCAGCAAGAAAATGGGGATGATTTTGTCTACCACATGGATTCAATTAGGTTTAAAACAAACTTAGCACTGTGCTTCTCAAACTTTAATGTGCAAAATGGAGATCTTGTTAAAATGCAGATTAGACATTGGGCCCAAGGTTCTGCATTTCTAATAGGCTCCTAATTGATGAAGATACTGCCGGTCCATGAACCACATTTTGAGCAGTAAGAACTTAGATAATGCTGTATACTTAGTATGAGGTCAGTGCATTTGTAGCTATTAATATTAATCCTTCATTAGTTATCCTATACTTTTTGGACAGAAGAGTGCAAAATTCTTACCCATTAGCCAGATGGGTAAGCAGATCATGCAGAATCAATCAACAAGATGACCACTGGCTGTCTGTGCTGCTTATTGTTGCCTTACCCTTGAGAAGCATCTATTTTTCTCTGATGGGAGCTGTTGCATGTCTTGCCATTAATGGGAGTTACCCAGGCATGTGTTGAAGAAAGAACATAAATGTGGCATTTTTACGTATTCGACTAATAAAACAATTCTGTGTTTTATTGCAAAGAAACTAATTTTTTGACACTGGCATTAAGGCATTGAGGAATTTACTACTTTTGATGAACTTATCAGATGACTATTTTTTTTTTTAATTGGATTTGAGGTGTTCATTTGAAAATGGAATTGTGGCTCAAAAGCTTAGGGGACCCAACTGGTTGAAATTGTGCAAAACAACACAGTGCCTTTTGAGATTACAATGCAGCCCCTTGCTGAAAAGATCCTGGGATTCTTACAAAACAGGAGTTGGCAACTTTTCAGATGTGAGTGGGCGGTGTTTCTTTTATTTATACTCTTCATTTAGGGGAGGTGGTAAAATGCTGCTTCTCTGAGAAGGTTGGGAAAGGACTTTTCTGCATTCCTTTATCAGTGGCTCAAGGGAGTACTTATTTCTTCAACTTCTGCCATGAGTATCAGCAACACAATTTCATGTCTCCTGGGCCTCATGGCTTCTTTCCTGGAACTTCTGTGTTCTTCTGGCCTGCTTTCTTCTTCTGTCTCTTTTTTTTTTATAAAAGATTTTATTTATTTGAGAGAGAGAGAGCGTGTGCACAAGTGGGGAAAGAGGCAGAAGGAGAGGGAGAAAAAGACTCTCCTCTGTGCAAGAAGGCCAGATAAACATGGGGTTCCATCCCAGGACCCTGGGATCATGACTTGAGCCGAAGGCAAGCTCTAACCCACTGAACCACCCAGGCACCCTGGCCTGCCTTCTTTAATCATTCATCCCTTCAGCAAGCCTTTGCTGCTCCATCCTTGTGGATCTTGGACCACAACTAATACATACCTGCCACTTTTTCCTTGGCTAATGACCTTGCTGGCCCCAGGCTCTCCTTCCATGCTCCCTTATGAATGGTAAAATAATAATAGTCAAAGTCCTCTAGTGGCTATATAGGTTGGTTCCTCCAAAACCTCTCTGACCTTCTGTCCTACTATTTGCCTCTCATTTACCACACTCCTGCCACACTGGTCTCTTTGGTGCTTCTTGAATATACCAGGTACCTTCCTACATTAGGACCTATGTCTGTCCGTTTGCCTGGAACTCTTTGCCCCCTGAGAGCAGCCTGGCTAACTCCCTTCCCTCCAAGTCTTACCTTCTCAAGGGAGGCTTGCCTGACTACTTCTTTAATATTGCAAATTGTGAATCATGGCCACTCCCAGGCCCACATTCCTGACCCCTCCCCCAACTTAACTTTTTCTTTTTTCCATGGGGCTAATAACGTTCTGTTCCTGTGCAGTGAACTACAGTTGCAATAGGAATCACTCCTTACCTCCTCACTCTCTCTCAACATTACCATTTGGACTGAAAATTCCTTTTCCTCTGCATTAGGCAAATCAAAGTCTTCAGAAACAGCAGAAATAGTTTGTTTCCTAAAGGAAAGTCAAGACTGTTATTTATCTTGATTTTGCTGATGGCTACACAGGTATACACACTTGTCAAATTCATCAAAATATACACTTTAAATGTGTACAGTTTACTAAATACAGATTATACCTCACTAAAGTTGATTTTAGAAAAGAGGGTATAATTGTCCATCTCGGGACAAGGGGTAGGTATGTGGTGGGCTGATATTATAGCATAGAAGTAGAAGTTGGCATTTAGGAAGGTAAATTTCTTCCTCCTAAATAGTGTGGATGAAGAAATCATTACAAATTGATATTGTGCAAATCACTCTGGGTTTGAATGACTGGAGCAAATTCCTTAGTGTTAACACATCTGCATTGTCCTTGCTGGTTCTCTTCTTATTTGCAGAATTACTCTTAAGAAACCCAAAGATTAGAGGTGCCTGGGTGGCTCAGTGGGTTAAGTGTCTGCCTTAGGCTCAGGTCACCATCCCAGGGTCCTGGGATCTAGCCCTGCATTGGGCTCCCTGCTCTGCGGGGGGTCTGCTTTTCCTTCTCCCTCTGCTGGCTGCTCCCCCTGCTCGTGCTCTCTCTCTCTCTGTCAGATAAATAAATAAAAATCCTTAAAAAATAACACACAAAAAAACAAAAAACCTAAAGAAAGAAACCCAAAGATTAGAAATATTCAGGTCAGTTGAATTTTGTGTTGTTCCGAAGTGAGTTGATGCCTGTTTCACTCCTATGAGGAAGTGTGCATTAGAACCTCTTAACATGCAGTTTTCATCTAGAAGACAAAAACAGAAACAAATAACCCTCCTCATTCTTTCTGTTTGAAAACAAGCTAGAAAAAAGTAAATAATTGAACTCTTCTCGTATTCATACCAGAAATGACTAGTAAGAAACCAGTTAAGAAGCTCCTCAATGTGCATACTCAGGCATCTAAAGCTGTCCACTCCCACCTTCCCCAATTTCAGTTTTAAGCTTCTTGAAATAAGAGAGGCAAATGTCTGATGTGAGGATGCAAAGAAGTGAAGGGAAGACATAAATCTAAATTTCACCACCGCCACCTCTGAAACACCCACCATGACAGCGTGGAAAGTTTGAGAAGACCTATTAGTACCTCAGTATCAGTGTTAGTCCTGGACATATTAAAACCTATGGTTCCAGACTTGGGAAAAATATTAAAAAAAAAAAATTAAAATCTTTATAAAAGTACCTTAAGTAGCTATATTATAGTGGATGTTAGGAATTTTCCCCAAATGTAATCCACATATTATTTATAGCTAGGTTCTGGAATGTTCCCATACTGGAATAGAGGGAGGACTCATTGTGAAGTGCTCCATGGTTTAGTTAAACTTCAGTTCTCATTACATCAATAACTA
The DNA here is from genome assembly GCA_028534135.1 of Potos flavus. Lineage (NCBI taxonomy): Eukaryota > Metazoa > Chordata > Mammalia > Carnivora > Procyonidae > Potos > Potos flavus. The sequence continues at coordinate 76,759,647 of CM052898.1, read as the reverse complement.
ATGATGTACCGTATGGTGACTAACATAATGATAATTTAAAAAAAGATGACAGAAAAAAAGAAAAAATAATAAACTTCAATTCTCAGAAGTGTTATCAGGAGGATGTATCTGCTTCTATCCTGTTCCCTGAGGTTGGAATCTGTCTAGCAATCAGAAATCTCTAGCATGAATAGAGGAGGTCAGGTTTGCCCCACCTACTCTTCATCTCCATCCCTGGACATCTCCATTTCTTATCCATTGACTTTTCTTTTTCCTATCTTCTCAAATAAAAAATATTCCATAGTACTTCTATGTCTTTCACTTTATACTGTCAGCAGTTTGTCTAGTTTCATGATATCAGAGCCTATTTCCTCATATCTATCTCTACAATATCTAGTGCTACTTACTGTTTTTGATGCTAAATAATTCTCCCTTCTGATCCTCTACATCTTATGAATATTTTTAGATTGCTGCTGTGTCCACCTCTACCACCCACTGTTGCTCCCTACTGGGTTTGCTCAGCCAAACTATACATATTTAATTCTTCTAATCTTCCTTTATCCACCAGACTCACCAGTCTCTTAAAATTGTGTTGCTCTTCTTTAGACCTTCTCCTGATTGTTGGTGCCCTGTGTCCCTGCAGACTGTCACTCTGAGATGGTATTTGAAGGCTGCTAGCATCACATCTCAGTGCCTCATGCCTCTGTTAAAAATAATGCAGGAAGAAGGATTCTTGTGGTTGTCATTGGCAATGTTTGTCAAGCATTTCCAGCCCTCTGCCATCTGAACACACGGTGGGATTGCACTTCCTGGGCTCTTATCATTGGTAGACTTGTGATTAATTCTGGCAAGTGAAATATGAATAATGAGTCACTTCCAGACCAGTGAAAGACCTTCCAGAATCTTGTTTTCTCTCTAGAACAGTGACTGCCAGTGTTCAAGATATGGGCTGCTCTGTTAGCCTGATTCCTTGAGTTACTACAATAAGCTGAAACCCTTCTGCCAAGCTATGATGTCCACGTAAAAAGAACAAAGAATATAGTTTTGTTGTTTTAAGCCTCTGAGATTGGAGAGCTGTTCGTTACTGTGGAATAACGTAGCCTATCCTAACCGATACAGCTCTAACAGATACTGTTTGAGGCTCCCATGTCTATAGGTGTCTATGTTATACCCAGCAGCCTGATTTAGTTGTTTGAGTATGTGAACACGGCAAACCTCTCTGTTGGATACACTATCACATCAATGATGTCTACATCCAGACCTTTGTCATTTATCAGCCGTACAGAAATCAGGTCCAGAAGAGATGATACAATTGGAACCTTTTGCCAAAGACCCAAGATACAGAAAAATTAAGTATCCTCCACATCTCCGGCAGAAAAATTTCAAAGCTGTGTCAGGTGTAATTAAGCACGTCACGTCTTGAATTCAGATACTGTGACAGTGACAGGAATAAATATGTGTTCTGAGACTTTCCCTCCTAGAACCCACTGTTTCATAGCATGCGAATCACTCCCTCTTCAGTTGGTTGCTATTTGGTATTTCTATTTAAGAATGAAAATCAGTGAACTTTTTTTCCCCTCTGAGAATAGGCTAACTTGTTTCTTTCATACTTAGATAAAATGGAATATTTTAGATAACCCACTAACCTGCTTTTACAAGATTCTGGTGAGTATGATATCACTTTGGTTCACCATACTTTAAATTTATATATACGTGTGTGTGTATATACCAACATACATTATACACACACGTATTAAAACAACATGAATGGATTTCCAATATTCCCATGATTCTGCTATTCTGTTAAAACAACTCTCGTTTTGAGGCACCTGGGTGGCTCAGTGGGTTAAAGCCTCTGCCTCGGCTCAGGTCCTGATCTCAAGGTCCTGGGATCGAGTCCTGCATTGGGCTCTCTGCTCAGAGGGGATCCTGCTTCCCCCTCTCTCTCTGCCTGCCTCTCTGCCTACTTGTGATCTCTCTCTGTCAAATAAATAAATAAAATATTAAAAAAACAACTTTCGTTTCTGTTTTCTTTTTAATCTTCGTCAATATGGAAACATATTTCACAGACTGGAACTTATATTACACATGGAATTTTTGTTCTTTGTATTTTACCTGCCATTATTTCATGAATTCCTTTCTCTATTTCTACATAGTCTTCACTGATTTTCTCTCATTTTCATTGGAGTAACTCTCATTAGATTGAAATTCCACTGGGTTAAAAGATGAGAAACTGCCATTTATAGGTCAAAAATAGTCAAATAGAATATGAATCAACATAATTTTTTTTACCTATTCTTCAGTAGTTGAATATGCTGATTGTTTCCAGGTTTGAGCCTCAAAATAAACCTTTTTATGTATCTTTATGCATTTATTTAGAAATCTGTTTTCTTAGCGTATATTCCTGGCTGTGGATTACTGCCTAAAATGTTTATTCTTCCCTTTATTCCTCTCTGGTGAACTCCTGTGTATACTTTAAGATCCAACTGAAATGGTCCCCTATTTGGGAAGATATCCTGTATACTCCTAGGGTTCCCCTGCAACACTGTTCATATTTTGAAGCACTCACTGTTCTATACATCTTGAAATTTTTGGTCTACCAGTCTACTTTCACTGGCCTCTGAGCCGCTGTAGGGCAGGGGCTGTATTTTATTCTCCTCTACATCACCGGTGTTGTCAACAGTGCTTGGGACCCAGTAAGTGCTCAACATATGTTTGTGGAAGGGAATGAATAAAAGGTTGAGCACACTCTCAGGAACATAACATTTCCATGTGTTGATATTTATTGCCAGGGCTGTTGATCACAAGACAAGGCTCAGAGAAGCTCAGGTTCTTTTGTTTTTGTTTAAATAAGTGGGAACTGTGTTCGGGCTAATTGGCAGAACAGCAGGCTCCGGTATCTTTGTTTTTGTCCCTGAGCCTGGTTGCTACCTTGACTGGTCCTTCACCTTGCTTTGCCTCATACTGTGCTAAATATTTGTCTTTGCCTTTTTCCCCTTTCCTAAGCATTCTCTTTCCACCTTTCCTCCCTTTACCAAGCTAAATCTCTTTGTTTGATTCTCATCTTAATGTCTCTAACTTTATTGATTCTTTGAATAAAATCGTGCTTTCCAGACTTTGTGGGTTTTCTTTTTTCTCCCAATTTAGCCAGCATAATTTCCATCTTCTTTCTTTCCTCTTGGGTAACCACAAACACTAGAACCAGATTGTGGTCCTGGGTGATTTAGACCATCAGGACATAGGAACAAGATTGTCTAACTTGTTTTTCATAGACCTAAAAACACAGACAGAGAGCACACTGGAATTCCTAGTAAGGACTGCTGACTTCTGAGCCCTCCCTTATGGACAGCTGATTTTCCCATACTTGAATCCCAAGCAATACCCTTCAACACTGCCTTTCTGAAAAGCCACATTCCTAATTTTGCTGATTGTTAGCTGTGTGACCTTGGGAAACATGCTTTATTTACCCCTTTCAGACTCAGTTTCCTGATCAGGATAATTATAGCTACCAAATAAAGATGAGGGAGTTAAATAGATGATGCATTTAATATTTAAACCCCTTAACATGGTGCCTGACATGACATCAGCTCTTTATAAATATTGACATCCTCTTTGTTTTGGATTGAGCTCATCTTGGTTCACTATACTGATTGTTAACTTGAGAAGATCTATGTAATGCCCTCCTTCTGAGGCACTCAGCAGACTGAGAACTTTTATGTAAGGGCTAATGTGAATAACATTCTCAGAGAAAGAATTAGAGGCAAGGTTGGGACAGAAGGAAAACATGGAAGGGTTTGAAAGATAGCTTTGAATACAAGGTAGAAACCAGTTTGTACCAGATGACTGTGTCCCTTGGCTGTGAAACCATTCACTGAATTGTCTTTCTCTCATTTCTCTTTCCATGTCCTAGTGTTCCAAACCAACATATAGGTTATTTTAGATATTAACCTCTTTATACATTGATATCTCTTACACCTCTATCTTCTTTTCATCTTCCTCTTCTTCGTCTTCTGTTTCTTTTCTTGTTCTCCTGTTCTTCCCTTCCTCCTTCTTCCCCTCCCACTCTTCCTCCTCCTCATTTGACTTAAAAAAAATTTTTTTTTCTTGTGTGTCTCACGACATTTTTGGCCAATGCAGAAATGTAACCTATTAGACTAACCTAAGATAATAATTTTTGACCCTTAAGAAACACTGTCTGCCTTTTAATAGTCTACTTGCAGTTATTTATTCCCTTTTGTGTTATATTTGCAGAGTTCTACAATAATCTATCAGACAGTCATGACCTGTTTACACTCTTATAAGTGAATACGATAGCTTGCGATCTGTTTGTCCACATTATATTTCCTGTTAGCACATGTTCCATTGCTTTCTCATTAACCCTAGTGTATTTTATTGCCAATCTTATCTGATATTTATTACCACACAGTTGGGTTTGACCCCTCATATTCTGCTCTTTCACTATCTCTTAGGTATCCACTGAAGCTTAGTGGATGAGGGGAGAGCGCATATTCATTTTGTGTTGTTGTTGTAATAAATTACCACAGACATCATGGCTTGAAACAACACATTTATTATCTTACATTCTGTATAAGTCCAACCGGAGTCCCAATAACTAAAATCACGGTGTTGGCAAAGCTGGACTATCTAAGAGAGAATCCATTTCTTTTCTTTTTTAGGTTCTAGAGGCCACTTACATTCCTTGGCTTGGGGCCCCCTTCTTCAAACCGTAATGATAGGTTGAGTCCTTTTCATATCACATTATTCTGACCTACCCTGTGGCCTCCCACTTCTACTTTTAAGGACCCTCGTGATTACATTGGGTCCACCAGAAAAACGTAGAATACTCTGCCTATCTTAAGGTCAGCTGGTTAGCAACCCAAATTCTATCTGCAACCTTAGTTTCTTTTTATCATAATTGCAGGTTCACACATTCACAAACACACATATCATTGGGAAAACCACAGGATACTATTATCAAAGATGTAAGTTCTGTTCATTCAGTAGCTATAGAAACCTATGCTTTTGGGAGAAATACCTTCCTTCTGGAAAAAATTACTTTTATTACAATGCCTAGTTCTCCTTTTACAAAATCCCTTGTAACATATTCTTCTGAAAACACTGGGCAAAGAAGTTTCTTCTCTTCAATATCAGAATAGAAACTGGAAAACTGTCATGTTTCCTTTTTGTTCTGGATGTTAGGAACCTTGATACTAAATTTATTAAATAGATTTTCTCACAGAAGTTATCTTTATTATTTTAAGTGTTCTAATTTCACAAATAATATATGGAATAATTCTATTTAAAATATTTTAAAGATCATACAAATGAGCTTATTTTTTTAAAAATTTCAAATTATTTATAGTAAATTAAGCTTATTACCACATTTTAGTGACCATTCTTCAATTAAGATTTCTTTTTTTCTCTCTTTGTGTTTCAATTTTAGTAGTTTGCGTTGACCTGTGTTCATGTTCACTGTGTCAAGTCTACTGGTGACCTTATCAAAGTCATTCCTCATCTCTGTGACTGTGGTTTTTATTTATAACGTTTGTATGACTCTTTTTTATAGTTTCCATCTCTCTACTGAAATTCCCCACTTTATCACACATATTGTCCATCTTTTCCACTTTAGCTTTAAAACCTAAAACCTTTAAAACTTAAAACCTTTAAAACCTAAAACATAGGTTTTATGTTCTGATAGTTCTAACATTGGATCATCTTTCAGTCTGGTTATGTTGATTAGTTTCTCTCTTGATAGTAGATTTTTCTTTCTTTTTCTCTTTGTTTCTTTATTTCCTTTATTTTTTTTGTTTTTACTTTTTTTCTGTGTTTCATGATTTCTGATTGAATGGTGGATATCATGTGTACAACAATGAACTCTGAGGTAAGGAGTATTTATGTCAGAAAATGAACACTCTTCATATATTGCTATGCTGTTAGTACGGAGAGTTGAATCAAACTAGCCAGGAGTTGAGCTCATTTTCAGTGTTGTTATTGCTATGGTTACTTTCAGTTCACCACCGGCTTAAAATTCTTGTAGCATTATCTCATGCTTAGTTTGGAGGGTTGGTTTGCCAGAGGGTTTTTCTCAATGTCTGTTCCACTCCCACCTTTAGGCTTTTGCTTTCTGCCTATACTTCATAGAAGATCTCTTCATACTCTTGCCTCTCCCAGTAGAAGATTGCTTTTGTATATTACTCAGTGTTTGCTAGTCTCTTTGTGGGAGAGGCTGTTCTCATTGTCCTGCTCCAGTCTCAGTCGTAGGGAGATCCTAGACTCCTGATTCTTAGCTTTGGGGTTTTCTCAGTAATCATGCCTCTTCCTCAGTGGTGAGAGACTGCTAATGGTCCCATCCCAGGATACTTTCCAGTTGCTTTTCCAAAGATAGAGGATTTTTTTTCCTTTTTCTAAAGGTTTTTACCTGTGCCCTGGAGGTGACAGGGTTTGCTACCTTTCCCCAAGCATTTAACTCCTTCATTCCTTAAAGTGAGAAGTGTCTGGTGGGGACCCTTGCTTTTCTCACAGTGGTGTCTTCTCTAGGCTTGTACCACTGAAGGAAGCTTCCTCTAGTATCCTGCCTGCCTTTAGTTGTTCTTATGAGCATCCAGTGAGGTCATGGAGAAGAAGCTGTAAATGAATAAGAACTCTCCCTGTGTCTGTGCCTTGTGGGGTTCTATATACCCACTTTAGACCAAGTCCACACTTAGCTTTGGCAATTCATTAAAAATTTAGCTAAATTCATTTTATTGAAGTATAAATGACATATTATCTTATATTAAGTAGGTTTCATGCCCAGCACAGAGCCGGACATGGGGCTTGATCTCATAACCCTGAGATCATGAACTGAACTGAAATTAAGAGTCAGATGCTTAACCAACTGTGCTATCCAGGCATCCTACAATACAATATTATTAACTATAGTCACTAATCTGTACATTACATGATTTATTTTATAACTGGAAGTTTCCACCTTTTGGCCCCCTTCACCCATTTTGTCCACCACCCACCCCCTAACTCTGGCAACCACTTGTTTTCTGTATCTTAAAGCTCTTTTTTTTTTTTTTTTAACTTATTTTGTTCTGCTTTATTTTTAGATTCCACATGTAAGTGAGATCACACAGTATTAGTCTCTCTTTGTGACTTACATCACATAATGTAATGCTCTCAAGGTCTATTCGTGTTGTGACAAATGACAAGATTTCATTCTTTTTTATGGCTGAAGAGTATTCCATCATATATATACCCCATCTTCTTTATTCATTCATCCATTGGTGGACTCAGATTATTTCCATATCTTGACTATTATAAATAATGCCATATTAAACATGGAGGTGCATATATGTATTTGAATTGATGCTTTTATTTTCTTTGGATAAATATCCAGAAGTTGAATTGCTAGATAATACTGTAGTTTTGTTACCTAAGGAAACTTCATACTGTTTTTCATAGTGGTTGTACCAACTTACATTCCCACCAACAATGCACAGGAGTTCCCTTTTATCCACATTCTTACCAATGCTTGTTATTTTTTGGTTTTTGATAATAGCCATTCTAAGAGGTGTGAAGTGAAATCTCATTGTGGTTTTGATTTGAATTTTCCTGATGATTAGTGATGTTGAACACTTTTTCATGTACCTGTTGGCCATCTGTATGTCTTCTTTGGAAAAAATGTCTGTTCAGATCCTCTGAGCATTTTTAAAATCAGATTTTTTTTTTTTTTTTTGCTACAGAGTTGTATGAGTTCTTTATGTATTTTGGATATTAACCTCATCAGATATATGATTTGCAGATATCTTCTGGCATTTAGTTGGTTATCTCTTTATTTTCTTGATGATTTCCTTTGCTGTTTAGAAGCTTTTTAGTTTGATAGAGTCTCACTTGTTTATTCTTGCTTTTGTTGCCTTTGCTTTTGGAATCAGATCCAAAAAATCATTGTCAAGACCCATGTCAAGCAGCTTACTGCCTATGTTTTCTCTAGGAATTTTATGGTTTCAGGTTTTACATTTAAGTCTTTAATTCATGTTGAGTTTATTTTTATGTACAGTATAAGATAATAGTTTAATTTTCACCTTTTGCCTGTGGCTGCCCAGTTTTCCCAGCACCATTTACTGAAGAGACTATCCCTTCCGCATTGTATGTTCTTGGCTCCTTTGTTATAAATTAATTGATTACATATGTGCAGACTTATTTCTGGAATCCCAATTCTGTTCCATTGATCTATGTGTGTTTTTCTGCCAATACCATACTAGCTGAATCTCCTTATATACTTTTATGGTAGCCTTATCTTCCTCTCATGCTCTGCCACAGGTATGCTAGTGTCAGCAGTTCATCTCACCTCACAGGCACTTATCTTTCCTTAGATTTGGGGCTGGTTTGTTACCTCATGACCTCAGTTCTCTGTCAGGTTTAAGGAAAGTTATGATGTTTAGATTATCTGGCTTTTTCTGATTGTTATAATGGAAGTAATGTTTTTTTTCAGCTTTCATCATCCTAGGCAGAGATCTTTATTTCAAGTAGATTTAAGGAAGGTACGTTTCTCCTTCCATCCTCCTCTTGTTTCATTCATTCATTCATTCATTCACTCCATTAATACTGATTAAATGTCTTCTATCATGTACCAGGAACTGTTTTGATTTTTACATATGTAAAAATAAACAGGACAGGCAGTGTTTTCTACTCATTCTGTTGCTGTTAAAATGCATCATAAATTTTAAGAAATATTTATGAAACAAATGTATAAATGAGAATGTGCAGAAACAAGTTATTTCACATTTTGCAGATTAAGATATTAATTGCCATACCCACTTCGGAGGATAATTAGGCAAGACTGAAAATACATATTTTTAAAAATGTATCTTCTGTGACCCAGGGATTTCTCTTTTTTTAATCCCGAAGTGATACATGAAAATGTTCACAAGGAGACTGTTACAAGGACATTCATTGCCACATTGGTTCAGAAGAAAATTAGGGAAGAATATAAATATCTGCAAATGGGAAAATATATTCTACTTTGTCCATACTATGAAGTGATATGCAACAGATATAATAGGGTAGATCTATATGCAGTGACCTAAGTATTCTAAGACAAATGGTTTTTTTTAAGTGTGAAATGGTATATGTAATCTGATGTCTTTTAAGAAATAACTTGTAAAAACACCAAACTGTAATTTTTATTTCTATAGGTACATATGTGTACATGTCTATTCATAGAAAAAGACCTGGAGAGGATACAAAGCTGAGAAATAGGATTTGATTGTAATAGTAAAGGTAGTTTCATTGGAATTTCAAAAGATCCAAGGCTTTGAGGAGTGGTAGGGATTACTAATACAATCCAAAATCCGAACACTTCAGAGCACAAGAACAGGTCACTTCAGAACACAACAGTGAGATGGAATCAATAAGATGAGATTGATTAGCAGTGAAGATGAAGGCTCACCCTTATGTTCCAAGAGTCAAATATGCAAGGGTATAGGAATTAGGAGACCTGACTCAACTAGGGGTTTGTCAGCTGTGAGATCAGTAAAAGCCAAGAACATGATATGAATGGAAAAGAAATTATGCACAAATATATGTGTATGGAGAGAGAGAGAGAGAGAGAGAGAGAATGCATTCTCTCTTGATCACTCGATGTCAAATGTCCACAAAATTTTGTTAGTAGGATAGATATCAAAAAATAAGTGATAAATAGAAGAACATACTAAACAGAGAAATCTAGATGGTTTGTGATCTGAAAGCAATGTTAAATGATAAATAGTTGAAATAACTACTTAGAGACATAACAGACAGTTTTGAATAAAGCTGGGGGAGGAGAAGTATTTCCTCATAAACCCACTCTTCAGATATTCATTAAGAAACTGGATATCCATGCATGTTCCTGAGGCGAGCAAGTAGATAATTACACAAGCTAACTTGAAGGTCTCTTGCAGCTCTGACATTATATGAGACTATTAAAAGTCAAAAACAAAAGCAAACTTGAACTTGTATTTCTAATCTTAATACCCAAGTGAGCAAATGTGCCACTTAGCCCCAATACATGAGGACAACTTAAGTTCTAGTAGGAAATGTTATAGCTAAAACGAACTGACTGACTGAGAAAAATATAAAATGGGCTCTGAGGTCTTTGGATGGTTTCATGGAGCTTTATGTCATCTAGTACTGTGTAACACCTTACCCTGAAACTTAGTGGATTAAAACAATAACATGTTTTTTTGTTTCATGCTATTTCTGTGGGTCGGGAATTTGAGAGGCGATGCTGGGTGGTTCTGGCTCAAGGTCTGTCATAAGATTACAGTCAAAATATTGGCCAGGGTTGCAGTCATCTCAAAGCTTGACTGAAGTCAGAGGATTTGCTTCTTAGATGGCCCATCTATGTGGATAGTGAGTTGCTGTTGGCTGTTGACGGGAGGCCTCAGTTCCTCATCATGTGGACCTTCCTGTAGGAATATATGAGTGCCATCAGCACATGGCATCTGGGTTCCTCTAGAGTAAGTGGTCTGAAAGAGAGCAAGGCGGAATCTGCAATATCTTTTATGACCTAGGCTCTGAAGGCACACCTCATCATTTCCACAACACCTTGTCCATTGAACAGGTTGACCCTATTCAGTGTGGGAGGGAACTACACAGGAAAGAGGTTACCAGGAACTGGGAATCATTGGAAATTATTTTGGAGACCGACCATCACAGGGTTATTTTCCAACGCATTGTATTTTAGCCACATTACTAAAGAAAGTGGTGGACAGACTACATTAGATGAAAAGAATGATTTCTATCACTTTTTATGATATGTTCAGTAAATTAAAATTGGGTTTTTCCATTATTTTGCTTTCAAAGTAATTGTATTTAAATTGACTATTCATGATTGTCTGCAATATGCAAAGAGGATAGGAGAGGAAAACTAACATATCTGGAGTTATAAGGCTGCTATTTTACAGCAGGTTTTACATATGTTGTCATATTTAAGCTATTCAAGAATCCTGTGCATAAGTATAATTTGTTACATACTGAGAACAAATGAAACGCTTATAATTTCATACCCAGTCCATGGTGTTATCAGGATTTGAACCCCAGACAATCTGTCTCAGTATGTTCTTTCCACAAAGCTAGGATGAAAGGTATTTTCTCCTTGTGTCCTTAATTTTCTATCCACTAATGGGGAATTGATTTTATTGAACTTAAGAAAATAGGGACTCCCAAAATATCATTTCTCTGAAAACAATGCACCGGTGATGAATCTCATGAATAAGAAATATAACTTGCTCTATCTTCTATAATACAATTTAATATTAACTACTCTGTTCCCCGCCAAAATAGGAAACTTTAACATCTGTCTTTTCTGTGGCTCCCCAGACCCTCCTCATTCCTTGTCTAGATGGTTATCAGAGTTAGGCAAGGACTGCAGAGATGGTCCCTGAGGCACCTTTTGCCTTATGACCTTGAGGGCTTCTGACTTCATGAGGCTTCAGTGTCTGGTTTGGGGCAAGAAAATTTTTGTTCAAGGTGTCATTGGTCCCCTGCCTGTGCCCACCATGGCTATTTCTCCTCTACAGATTTGCTGTGACCCCTTTTCTCCAGGGCTTCAACATGCTGACAACTCAGAGCACTGGTTCTAGGTCTCTAAATTCCCCCATGCTTCTCTGAATTTTTGGCAATCCATGGCGTGGCCAGGAATCTGTCCCCTTTCTCTAGGGTTATGCATACATTTCTTTCTTTTCTTTCTTCTTCCTAACTTAGGAAAACTCTATAGTTGTGAATAAGAAGAGCCCCTTACCTCCTACTTCAATTTAAGAATTTTTGTGAAAACTTCAAACTTTCTCCCTCCTTATCCATCTCCCTAAATGGATGTTAGGTTTTTGGAAACATGTCTTGTTTCTTGCAAGCCATTCATTCTTCCTCCACCATACTACATCCTTCTTCAGAGGCAAGGGACATGGAGTAGACCACCTATAAGAAATGAGAGCAAGAAAATGAGGCAATAGTTTTGTTTTAGCTTATGGCTTCTAAAAGTGTCTCAGAGATTTTTGTGAATTTTCACCTTTTCTCTGTACCTGGGACTTAACATCAGCTGACCAAGTTGGCTGTAGGTTTTTGCTCCTGGCAGAGGCTGACAGCTGCAGAATTACTATGCTCTGATTAATATTTTAAGGTGAAATTTATATTTTAAATTAAATATCATTTAGCTATATATGGAAAGATGGCATCCAGCCAACAGATACGTTCTCATTAACTTCAAAGATGCTTTTTAGGAAGACTCGGATAGGGAAAATTTCAAGTTCTAATTATATCCAAGACCTGGCTGAATATGGCCACACAGTATTTAATGTCTAAGTTATTAGCTAGTGTGATTCTAGCTGTACATTACTAAAAAGTAAAGTGACTCTAGAATTTCCTCATTTCCCATTTTTTAAACACACATTTGGGAAATTTTATTTTCCAGTGGAGGCTATACTAGTATCTTCCACCCCACATGTTCTTCTTTCAATGAGACCTTTCTATACCCACGAGTATGAGAGGTAGTTTCCCCTTTTCTCACGCTTAGGCATACCTTTTTGACTGAATAGAGTGGAATAGACAATGCAATCTATTTTACAATGTAAGCGAACTACGTGACTTCTGAGACATTGAAGGAGGTACAACTTCTGCCTAGCTTTCTCTTGGAACACTTGTTTTTGGTACACATTCATCGTGCTTTGAAGAATTCCAGGCCATGTGAAGAGAACAGTTGTAGATGTTTGAGTTGAAAGGCAGCATTAATCCCAGACAAGTGAGTAAGAAAGTCTTCAAGATAACTCTAACTCCACTAACAGTCTGGCTGCAACTTCATGAGAGACCTGGAATGAGAATCATGTAGTTGAGCCTACTCCATGCCCACAACTGTGGGAGACAATAAGTGATGATTGGGGTGTTTTTTATGTTTAAATTTAGGGTGGTTTTTAAAGACAGACAGAAAACTGGAACAGAACAGAGACAAAAACAGCCCCAAACTGGAGGTGTCAAAGTTGTTGAAATCACCTGCTTGTGGTTTCATTGTAGCTCCAGATGCTGATTTTTTTTTCATCCACCTCTTTATCTTGCCATAAATACTTGGAAAGCATGAGAACTTCCTGTCACATACAGCTCTGCAAAACTTTTTTTCAGACTAGGTATCTGGAATAATGTATCTCCCCAGGACACCAAGGAAGTAAGAAATGGCCTTCCCAGGAGAATGCACATCTCTCAGTTTTACAGGTACTGTGTGATTGAGTCATGGGCTGATTAGATGGGAATGAGGATAGAAAACCCACAGAATGGGCAACTAGAATTTTTTTGGCCAGACTCAAGGCAAATGAGTCCGGGAAGTGGTAGATTTCTGTTCGTTTTAGAATCTAGTCAGTTTCTGACTATTTCTCTTTAATAATAAACCCACCAATCTATAGTGGCTTAAAAAACAGCCATGTATTTAACTCACTATTATGCAGGCAGCAATTTATGCTGTGCTTAGTTGAGCAGTTCTTCTGGTCTCAGACAAACTTTTTCATATGTCTGTGCTCAATTTCACTGAGGCTTGGGTAATGACAATGGCAATGGGGATGACTGGGCAATGTGTCCCTTGTTCTCCAGCAGGTTAGCCTGGGATTAGTCACCTGGCAGTGGCACACTTCCAAGAGAAAGGGCAGAAGCATGCAAGCATCTGATAGCCTTGGCTTAGACCTGGCACACTGCCACTTCTACCACATTCCATTAGCTAAAGCAGGGCGAGCCCAGATACAAGGAATGGGGAAATACATCATACCTTTTGATGTGGTGAGTTGAAAAGTCACATTATAAAGGATGTTGGCGCAAGGAAGGATAAAAAAAAAAAAAATCCAGTCTAGCAATAACTTAGTCCTGGTCTTGGTTGACCAGTAGTACAAACCTTTCTGCTAATTCTGTGGATCAGGCTGTGGAGGGCAATCTAGCTGGATGCAGGCATTTATTCACAAGGCTGAAAATCATAGGTGGAAAACATACCTCCATTTGTAAGTATGTATTCTATAGATATTTACAATTTGTATCTTTGTAATACTTGCCCACTCCCTGATACTAGCATTTCCTCTTCAGTACCCTGATTTGCTTTGCCTACATCATGTGGATTCTTTTTGGGGCTGACAACTGAGTTCCACAGAGATATAAATGCTGCTGCTGCTAAGACCCAGTGCGAATGGATTGGAAAGGCAGAAGGGATATCAACTCTCACAATTTCTACCTGATAGTAGAATCAAAGAATCTCAGACTTCCAGTGCTAGAACCAATTTCAACCAACCACATCAGCTCTGATGGGATAGATTAACAATGGTGTGTGTATGAGAGAGAGACAGAGACAGATTTATTTCTAGGTACTGTGAGGCATAAGAAATAAAACAAGGTGAGAAAAAGGAACTAATATTCGTCGTGCCAGGATCCGTATCTTACAAACTCAGATGTTCAGAAATGCAGTCGACCTTAATAAGAACCATAATTTCTTATTTGCTAAGAGCCTAGTTCTTATTTATGGTTGTCCATTCTTTTTATAGCTATCATTTTGACTGCTGCATGATGTTCCAGCAATTAGAAGCACATAATTTATTTAACTGTTTCTCTGTTGTTAAATATTTGTATTGTGTCTTATTTCTCATCATTACAAACAGCGCTACAGTAAACATTTCTGATTAGAATATGTTCTCCCCAACTTGTAAATAAGCTTCAGGAGGGCAGAGAGCTGTCCATCTTATGTGTCTCTGGTGCCAAGAACGGTGCCTAGCACAGAGCAGGTGACTAACATGTTTTTCAGTATCTTTCCTCATATTTTAAATTCTTTGCTCAGGGAAGATTCCCAGATGCCTATACCTTTGAAAGTGTTCTTATCCAAATAGTTCCTTTAAGGAGAAGAACAAGTGACATACACAGTTTTCTTCCCTGTGAAAAACTTGACAGAGACAATTATCAGCTAAACTCTTTACTTTCGTTCTCTGGCAAGATATAAGGAACTGAACTGGAATGGGACTGACTGTACAGAGAAGGGGGAGAGAGTAGACTCATTCATCACCTGCTATGTGCCAGGAACTGTGCTAGGCATGATGCTCGCATCATCTCATGTCACCTTTACAACACCCAAGATGTGGCTGAAATCATGCCCATAGCCAAGCGCTGAGAGATAATGCAACTTGCCAGATCCCAAGGGCACCAGCTGGCTGACGGTAGAGCCAGGATTTGAATTCAGATTTGTCTAATTTCAAAGCACTTCTGGTGTTTTAGGGGAGTTTGTTTTGCTTTTGTTTCGTTTTGTTTTGTTACCTCTCACTGCCTGCCTGGAAACCAAATTGGATATATAACTTAGAAAATACTCTAATAAGCCAACCCCAAAACTTTAATTCCAGTCTTGTGTTCATCAAAGTTTTCAATCTGAGGCCGAGATGTTAAAATTCCAGGCTCTAAGTACCCACTTAGAGACAGTTATCCTTGTGGGTTGCTGACCTGTTCTATTATGATTTTTGCTCTGTGTTATCATAGCCTGGTCCCTCTTTGCAGATAGGGGAAAAGCAGCATCTTTTTCTATATCTGTAAAGCTGAGTATTCTGTTTTCACTGTTTGATTCAGTTCTGAGCTTCCAGATACATTAATAGACTTGGGGCGCCTGGGTGGCTCAGTGGGGTAAAACCTCTGCCTTCAGTTTAGGGCATGATCTCAGGGTCCTGGGATTGAGTCCCACATCAGGCTCTCTGCTCAGCGGGGAACCTGCTTCCCCCTCTCTCTCTGCCTGCCTCTCTGCCTACTTGTGATCTCTCTCTCTCTCTCTCTCTCTGTCAAATAAATAAATAAATAAAATCTTTAAAAAAAAAAAAAACAGACTTGGGAAGATTCCAGGGTTTCCCTCTATGAACACTTTGTGCTTTGGGGATACTGCCAAGGGGCTCTGTTTCAACATCATTGACATCGTTGACATCATTCACAGCCACAGACCTGCTGTGAGATCAGTGCAGTGTGACTTAGGTCTTTACATTTAATAGCGCCTGTCCGCACTGTCCTGGCCCCATCCCAGCTATATTCAAGGCATAGCCAGCATCTTCTGACTGCCTCACTCCACCTCAGTTTTGGAACTCAGAGGGAGCAGCTGGATAATTTGTCAACATTTTTTGCTGTGAAAACCAGAAGAGTTTGTAATAGTCTACTGTTCTGCACCTGAGACCAGAGGTCTGAGGCATTTGAATGATATTCCTTAATATTCTTGGTGTTAAAAAAAAAAAAAATTCTTGGTGTTTTCTGCTTTGAGGACTTGATGTCTGTGTTACCCATTGGGAGGGAAGCCTTGCACTCTACTTTGGCCAGGTGGCTGGGTCCTGATTCTTCCCAAAGTCCTTCTGGGACATTTTCTATATTATTCTTTTCCTTCCTCACTCTGGATGCTTAGCCTGATTTAGTATGGAAATGACCCTCTTTTTATCTTTTCCTTGAACTTCACCCACCCTGTTTCCTTGGTGTGGAAGATAGGTTCATCGGCTTATTGCCATCTCATCTGGGGATCCTATCAATGCTATGCTCTCTCTCTCTCCATTTCTTTTGGCTTCTGGCTTAGTTTCCTTTGAATCCTAGCATGGCTTAGGCTTAAGCCACTAGTCAATTTACCCAGACTAAATCCCAACACAGAGCATTTGCTAAATCCCTATCAACGCTCACAAGTCTGAGAAAATAGCAATAAAGTATACTACATTTTATATTCCAGAATTTTTTACACTGTGATACCATTTTGGAAAGGGTTAACCCAGGGTTGAGTCCTGACTTTGGTAAGAAGTAATGGCCCGTAGCTCTCAAGACTCCCCAGTTTCTCTTCTGCTGACATATAACTTTGGCAGAGACCTGAGCAGATGGAACATCTGGGTTTAATTCTACTTCTGTTTCTGTTTAGGGTCGCAAGGCAACTTTGTACCTTCATCTCATAGATTCAACTCTTTTGCATTAGTATACGTGGTCTGGAGTGATTAGACAGGAAGTTCTTGTGAAACGCAGTCGAGTGCAAAAATAAACCTGACCCCATTTCAATCATGAAAGCAGCATGAGGTTTTTAGAAAATTTCAGGCACTGCCTGAATAGTGACTGATTGGCCTGCTATAGACATTGTTAACAGAAGCTGGTCATTTCTCTCAGGCCCCTTGAATCAATGATGGAGGGTGCCTGCAAATGCCATTTGAGGAAATGTATGTTCATGACCCCATTATAGGGCCCTGGATACTTACTGTACTTGAGGTAAACTCCTGCTGGTATTTTGAACTCTGTCCTTTTTCTTATCTCTATTTTCTTCTTTACAACCAACACGGAATCCCTTGGAAATCTTTCTAGAAGATATCTTTCTCTGATGATGTGATGCATTCACTCCCAAAATGGCCCTGAATCCCAAGTTCTTTTTTCTTCTCACCCTTTTCGAGGTCTTTATTTCTCTCAGGCACATCTGCCTTTGTCCTCGGCCTTCTCCCATGCTACCAGTGTGGTTTCCCCAAAATAGATCGAACCGTGTTACTTATCCCAAGCATGGATCCAGTCATCTCTCCCATGTGTTTGAAAACCTTCATCACGAAATTAAGACCACTGCCTTAGGCTGGCATTCAGAGCCTCCCCAGTCGTGACCCCAGTGTTTCTTTCTTGGATTATCTTCAGCCAGGCCTTCCCAGCCTGCACACGGGCAGCATTAGTGGGTGATACACAGTAGGAGGGCCTCACAAAGTGTTAATAGCCCCACAAAACTCACTGCATTAAATAGAATTGGAAGAGGCCTTAACTCTTCTTACCCATCAACTATTTTGACAAGTAATGTCTCAGATCTGCTCTAACTCTGACATTTTAAGTGTCTATAAATTAAAATATTGGTATATTTAGGAGCAGAATCCTGAATATTATTTCCTTTTTTGCCAGCAGTGGATTGATAGAATGTGACTGAGTGAGCAAGGTAGCCAGATTTGTGCAAAACCATTTCTTCTGTCATTTTTCCCAAGGCTACAACCCCAAAGCAACACCCATTCTACCATTTATCCACCCATCTAGTCCTCAGTAAGTATGTTTCGAGCAACCACTATATGCTGGGCACTGGCAGGAAGCCGGGAATATATAGATTTTTAAGATAAATGGCCCCTGTCTTCAAGCAGCTTGCCATGTATTGGTGGTAGAGACCCGCACCCAGAGCTGTGTCATTGTGTGTTAGGAGAGCTGCAATATATCAATCGTAATGGTTACATGGGGAGCAGAGACTTTCTTGGGGTGCTCAGGAAAGGTTCCAGGGAGGAAACCTGAAATACTCACACACCAGCAATAAACAGTCTTCATGAAGACTGAGATCTGATGCTTAGGGCTCTCAGAAGCTGAAGCCTGCTCCATTCCTAGGCCTCACTTTTATTCTTCATCAATAGGAAGGAGGCAGTAACTCTGGCAGCTTGTGCCAACCACTTCTTTACTAACCCTGAGATAATCCGCAGGCCACTGAGTTATCCTTCCGGGTATGTTTTACCAGTGATCGCACTGGGTAAAGGGAGTCCAGGCTGCCGTTTAAAACCAGGATTGTAGGTAGCCCTAATGATAGTGGTAGAGCATCATTCTTGGGGGCTGAGGGATGGGAGAAAGGGAGACGATTGTGGAAGAAGATTATTCCAGTTTATTTCATAACTGAATTTGGAGACTGGGAAGTAACAGCAAAATATTGGAAAACAAAAATGCAAACAAAACAAGCCGGTAAAAAATAATCTCTTTTCAGCATATATAATAATTCTGTGAATTCCTCTTGTCTATAGGGTAGATTCAGTGAGTTGGGACCACATACACCCTTGCAGGCTCACGTGGGAGAATTCTGAGCCTAACCGGACTCCTTGGGTCCTGTCTCTTGGGTGACATTATTATGATGGTTCCATTTAGTATTGCAGCTCTGCTCCTTGCCTTGGTCTTAAAGACACTGCACAGAGTTTAACCTTTAATGAGTTTATTTTTACCTCAGGAACAAGTCCTGGCCCAGCTGCCTGTGTCTTTTCTAACTCAATTATATCTAGTCTCTCATGGGATAACTTAAAAAGTTAAAAACATATCCATAGCAGTATTCATGACATTTTTTTTTTCTTTCTGAGCTAGTTTTCGAAATTCCACAAAGTGAATAAATACATCTTAAGCTCTTTGGAAATGTCTTGTCAGTAGAGTTTGGACAAAAGTGTCTTTAATTGACTATGGGGCACACAAGTTCAATTTAAATTCCAAAGTGTAATGGAGTTAAACCTTCCACAATTTTATCTTATTGATTTTCTTCTTGGTTTTGAGTTAAAAGAATGAAGAAGACAAAATAAAAACTTCCAAGCAGTCAATTTTCTTTGTGAAATTCAAGCTATGATGCCAGTAACATTAATGCCAGGTAAACACCACCTAATGCCCATTTAAGTGTCCCAATTCAGCTAATTATGTCATCGGGCTGAAAAGAGAATAAGAGATAACTACTTTCTTTCTTACAAACTCTTGCCTACTTGAAAGAAACGTGGAAGGTTGTAAACTGTTTCCTTGGACTCCCAACTACCTTCTAAAACTATCACATCACACTCAATTTAAGAGTCACCTGGTCTAGGGGCACTTGGGTGGCTCAGTCGTTAAGCGTCTGCCTTCTGCTCAGGTCATGATCCCAGGGTCCTGGGATCGAGCCCCACATCAGGTTCCCTGCTCAGTGGGGAGCCTGCTTCTCCCTCTCCCATTCCCCCTGCTTGTGTTGCCTCTCTCACTGTGTCTCTCTCTGTCAAATAAATAAATAAAATCTTAAAAACAAAAAAAAGAATCACCTGGTCTAGGGGGACCTGGGTGGCACAGTTGGTTAAGTGTCCGACTCTCAGATTCAGCTCAGGTCGTGATCTTACCATCTTGGGATTGAGCCCGGCATAAGGCTCTGCACTCAGCTTGGAGTCTGCTTGAGATTCTCTCCCTCGCCCTCTGCGCCTCCCACTAGTGTACTCATTTCGCTGTTTCTCTCTCTAAAATAAATAAATAAATCTTAAAAAAAAAAAAAGAAAGAAAGAAAAGAATCACCTGTTCCAGGAAGTATCTTTTTTTTTTTTTTTAAGATTTTATTTATTCACTTGAGAGAGAGAGAGCTCAAGCAGAGGGAGGGGCAGAGGGAGAGGGAGAAGCAGACTCCCTGCTGAGCAGGAAGGCCTCATGTGGGGCTCAATCCCAGGACCCTGAGATCATGACCTGAGCCAATGGCAGTCTTAACCAACCAAGCCACCCACGCACCCCTAGAAAGTGTTTTTTTATTACCCCTTACTAGGCTATGTTAGATGATGTTCCTAGGTGTCAATTTTCATATCACTCTATGCATAGCTTCAACATCAGACTACATTATTTTTTTGTGTTTCTAAGTATCTGTTTATGGGTCTCCTTTATATAGTGGTTCCCTCCCCCCAACCCCATCCCATCCACAGTTTCACATTTTGTGGTTTTAGTTACCTGCAGTCAGCTGCAGTCTGGAAGCAGATGTTCCTCTTTCTGACATTGTCAGAGGATCAGTAGTAGCCTCCCCCTCCATCCCAGGGCTCACCTCATTCACCTCATGTCATCTCATCATGTGACCATTTTATCCTCTCACATCAACAAAAGAAGAAGGGTGAATACTGTACAAAAAGATATTTTGAGAGAGAGAGAGTGAGACTATATTCACATAACTTTTATTATAGTATATTATTGGAATTGTTCTCTTTTGTTATTAGTTGTTGTTAATCTCTTACTGTGCCTCACTTGTAAGTTAAGCTTTATCCTAGGTATGTATGCATAGGAAAAAACATAGTACATATAGGGTTCATATAGGGTTCAGTACATAGTACATATGTGGTTTCAGGCATCCACTGGGGATCTGGAACACATTCCCCTTGGATAAGGGGGGACTGCTGTACTATAATATTCCTGAGTGTGGAAACCATGCCCTATTTATCTTCCCATTGTCTTGCATGGGGCATGGAACAGAGTAGATCCTTGGTGGTCATTGAATGAAAATTATTGTCTGTATTTCCACAGATCATCTTGGTTGGCCGAAGTGTATGACTGAGGCCTTTTGAGGAATGCTCTTCTTCTGATTATGGCAGAGGTTCAGTGGTAGAGCAGGCCACATGTCCATTTACTGGGCGGTTTCATTCACCCAGTGCACTTAATAGGCAGGCCTCAACACAGCAACTTCAGTGAGTTGTGATGTAAAAGACATTGATGTGTTATGTCTGAGCAAGGCAGTCAATCTACCTTAGAACATCTACTTTAGTTTTAGTGAACAATGACCAACCACTTTGCCATTCCTAACTGGAGTTTAATGCTTAACCCATTTTCTATAGCCATTGACTGTAAAGTATTAGCAAAGTTTATAACTAGAACTCCCTCATTTCTATGTCCCTGCTTCGGGCAGAATAGGACAAAAACATGTAATAGGTATCCTGAGTGTTGGACCATTCTAGGAAGTTCATTTCATAAGCTTGTAACAAAGTCTAATTGCAAGTTTCTAATGGAATGTCTTGTCACCTTTGTCTGCATTCTGGGAGGGGTCTCTGTGAAAGGATAAACCAGTCAGTCTTGATTAGTCCGTGGCTTGAAGCCAGTCGCCATCATGGTTTATTCATACAGAGATGCCTAGTAAATTGGATATATTCTGTACTGTCTTATCCAGAACCACCCCCTTTGCCAGTTTGGGGTTACTTGCTCAGGAAATGTTAAATCCAAGGAAACACGGAAGCCCAAGGTTGTCACAAATTATGAGGGTATGGAGCGTTCTGCTTTCAGCTCCTCTCTCCTCGACAAATTGAGAATGCCAAGAAAGATGGTCCTGATGTGGTCAGCATTTCAATCCAGAATTCAGACTTCGTTAGCTTAAGAGTAGCAAAGCCACTGTGACCTACAGTATGGAGTAAAGCTTAAGTAACTACAGGTCTAGAGGCTAGAGGTGACTAATACCATCTGGAGTGAATAGGAGCCGTTCCGCCCTTTTCCAAACAAAGACTTGAGTCTTCTGTTTGGAGGCAGAGTTGTTACCTTTGCGAAGAAAGTTAGACTTGCCCAACATCATTAGATGAAAAGAATATATGTGTATTATTCTAACAACAAAGCAATGGCAGTGAGAGGAAGGCTCCAGCCGCCGTCTGCCTCTGAGAGCTACAGTGGCATTGATGCTCTTTGAGTGGGAGGTTTCTGTTCATTTGCAAATGCGATGACATTTTCAGCTTTTTGTACCAGGAAGGGAAGCGCCTTGGGAAGCTTGTGGTTGAATGCATTCTCCCTTGAGAGCAGCAAATGAGGTTAAATCCATTTACTGATGGAGAGAGTCTAGGGGGAAGCAGGAGCCAGGGAGAGGAAGGGGCAGATGGGTGCGTGGCAGTGAACTGACATAGAGAAAATGTATTTGTTTGCATCCTTCCTCCAACCTTCACCGTTTCCTCCAAAAACTGCAGGACAAGTCTTGGAAAACCTTAGCAGAAAGCTATGGGGTGGTTGTGTGCTCTTGACCTGAGGAGGCAGGTCCAGAATAAATGAACGTGTCTGTAATTAAGCTCCTGGAGACAGGACATCTAACTTCATCCAAGTTAGGGATTCAATTCGACAGCAAGTTTGATAAAAAGGAAGGTTGATAGTGACCAAACTAACCCCCGTAAGTAGTTAATGAGGCTGAAGATAATTCCAAAATGGCTTAATGTGGCAGAAGTTGTCTCACAGGATGGTTTTGATTCAAGTAACTTTGGGCCAGCTGTGATGAAAAGTAAAGAAAGTTCTCCGTTTATGAAAAGCTTTGCTGCTATGTTGAGCCAAAGATATTAGATCTCTTTATCGAGGTTGCTGGATTGGTGCTGAGTCCACCCTGTGAATTTCCTAGGAAGGAAAAATGAACCCTGAGAAATTAAATGACTCCCACGGAATTGGAGGCTATCAGTAATGTACTTCGCTGTGCTGTAATGATTATGTCTCTTGCTCTGGAATCTTGTATCCAACTGTTGCCCTGTAAACCTTGGTTACAAACCAGAGACCACCCAAAGTAACATAAGAATACTGATCATGGAAAGAGCTCCAGGTATTTTGTCAATTCACTAGCAGCTTTTTGACTCATGGAAGTAGCTCCTACTGGGGTAGAGTGCTTAACCTCTGAATAATGGAGCTGTCATCTGCAAAATAAAACAATAAATATACAACAAACAAAAATCATAGCATTGCCAGGGCTATGGTCCACCACATGTGGCGCCTTTGCAGAAAAGAGAAAAAATGCCCCCTCTGGTGGTTTAGTTTGAGAAAAACACCCTTTCCTCTGGACCGACTTTCCCCTGCCAGGGACCCACTTGGTGATGGGCTGGCTTTTGTCCCTCACACACCGCCTTAGCCAAGCACACTTCTTAGGATGGCTGTGCACCATAGGCAAAGTAACAGAAGGGCAGCCACTGACAAAGAGCTCATAGAAAGAGGACACATAATCTGTGTGTAACTGGAGAATGCAAGGTGGGAATTCCTAACAGGAGGAGTCTGATCTCACATACACAGATAAGGAGGTTTGCAAATCTGCTGCCCAGTTCTGTGTGACCGTCTCCTCATTGAGGAGGAAATATTTGCACCGAGACCTGAATGACTAGAGGGAGACAGCCAATTTGACCATTTGTGTGTGAAGCATTCCAGAAAGAGGAAATGGTTCGTGCAAAAGTCCTGGGGGCAGGAACAAATTTGGTGTGTTCAAAAAAGGTAATGGATTGGTATGTTTAGGATTTTAGTGAGTGAGAGCAGTAGTGATTTGAGAAATGGCCAGAACAGTGGAGAGAAGTCATATCATGTTGGGCAGTAGTTGTCAACTCACACCATGAATCAAAAATGCAGGTGCTCTACTTGCAGAAATACCAACTCAGTCTGGGACGGGGTGCTGGTATTTGATTTTTGTTTTTGTGGCTGTTGCCACTCTTGTTGTTATTTTAGGTTCTCCAGGGGATTTTAATCACAGGTGAAAATGTATAGATATAAAGCCTTATAGACTCTTAAAGAAGTTTGGATTTTATTTTAAGAATAATAGAAAACCAGCAATGCCTGGGTGGCTCAGTCAGTTAAGTGGCTACGTTCGGCTCAGGTCATGATCCCAGGATCCTGGGATCGAGCCCCACATCGTGCTCCTTGCTCAGTGGAGAGTCTGCTTCTCCCTCTGCCTGCTGCTCCCCCTGCTTGTGCTCTCTCTCCCTCTCTCGCTGAGAAATACATACATACATACATACATACATACATACATACATACATAAAATCTTAAAAAAAAAAAAAAGAGTAATAGAAAACCAGAAAGGACTTTAAGCAGCAAAGTGATGATATGATTTCTATGTTTAAAATGTCATTCTCGTTCCTGTGTAGAGAATTGATTGAAAGGGTAAAAAGGGGCAAGAATGAGGGAAATTATCAGGAGACTATGGCAAATATTCATGGAAGCTTACTCTAGTGGAGAGAGAAATGGCGAGATAGGGGAAATCTGAAGGTGGAGTCCTTCACATTTTCTAAAATGTTTATTTGCTGATGGATTAGGATTTGGGGGAATGGGAAATGATAAATGACCAACAGATTTTTCACTAGAGCAACTTGGTGTATTGTGGTGCCATTTACAGAAACAGAGAGCCCTGAGGAAAAGCAAGTTTTTTAGAGGGTAAGGGAGTAGAATAAAAAAAAAATATGTCTTGGCATGTTATCTTGGGGCTACATATTGGATTTCCAAGTTTAGATGTCTAGTTGGTAGTTGGATATTCACAATAGGAATTTAGAAGAGAGATAAAGGCTTTGCACAGAAAATTGTGAGTTTATATAGTATATTGATGGTATTTCAAACCATATATTGAGATTTTCTTGAGACCAAATGTGGACAAATTATTGGGGTATCTAAGTTGAGTGGGAGTTTTTTGGGTGAATTAAAATTGGGAATGATGTCTCTATGCAGAACACCCTTACACTGGAATTAAAATATCTTTTCCCAGAAGAAAAAGTATTGAAAGTGGAAGAAAATGGAAGTAAAGAGTTGGTTATATATGCGACAATGTGTATTATATAAATTTACGTATATGTTATATACATTTCTATACAATTAATATGTAACAAATGGTTGATTTTTCTCTTGAGAAAGAAATTGGATAGAAACAGGTATGAGATGGTATGAGGGTGGGGGGCAGAAATAAATTTTTCAGTGATAATAGTGTAGATTCTTTCATACTATGGCAGCCGAAGGCAAATATATGAGGGTAAACATTGTGTCCTATTCTGATCCTGCTCCTCATCCCAGCTTGGTTCTCTCTGCCAGGAAAGAAGTAGGTACTTTTAGGTCCTGGTTTCCTTTAATTCTGTTACAACAGAAAACTGCCAGCTTTCTGACTGAATAATTATAATACAATATGGTAAGTAACTTCATGATGTCTTAACACCTTAATGGTGAAAATGTCGTGTTGACAGAGAATGGCTGAAGTCATAGTGGACACAGGCATGGCTGCAGGTGGCTGAGGAGAGGTGAAGTCAGCCACCAACATGGCCCCAGGGTACCAAATGGCCGTGGGTGGTACTTTACCAGAGAAGTTTGATGGATTTCTCCATCCTAGAAACATGCCAGTCATTTGCCTCTTTCCCCAATTTTATATGGTCCGTTGATTCATTGACTTAGGGCAGCACTTTTCAAAGCTGGAAAGGCACAGCCCTAGGAAGGCACGAAGGTTTTCTGAAGAGTACGCAGGGCTTAATTTACAGTTCAAGTATCACCTGCACTATTTCCTAAAATTGAGCTACCTAGGAACTCACCCTTCTCCTACTTTATCTAAGGAAAGAAACTTGGTGCCACTGTGATGTTTATGACACATTGCTCTGTGACTTGCAAAACCTCCTAAGTGCTAGACAAGAGGCCATTTGAAATACTAGTGTAGGTATTGAGAGAATGGATGACAGTCCTGGGGCACGTGGGTGGCTCTGTCAGTTAAGCATCTGAGTTCGGCTCAGGTCATGATCTTAGGGTCCTAGGTTCGAGCCCTGAGTCCTGCCAGGGTAGGGCCCTGCACTCAATGGGGAGTCTGCTTGTCCCTCTGCGCCTCTCTCCACTTGTGCTGTCTCTGTCTCTCTTTTAAATAAATAAAATCTTAAAAGAGAAGAAGAAGAAAATGGGTGACCATCCTGACTCAGCAATTAACAAATCTTTCTTTAAGTCAGGTCTTCCAGCTCTTTGCTTTCTACATAGCTGAAGGTGGACCTAATTGACTTGTCAGTTGCTAGATCATTAACAATAATTTTTGATGATAAATGACCATGTGATATTGACATAAAACTTGGAAGGGGTACCAAAAATTGAGTGGCACTACTATTAGAAAACTTCCATTCTTGTCTATTTATTTATGAGTAGAAGTTTCTCAGTTCTAAGCATTTATAAAAATGAAAAGTAGGAATGCAATTGAGGCTGAATCTCATTTATTCTAGTGATTGGTTATATTCATCCCTGAATACATGAAGTAATTATAGGAGGAGTGGCCATTCATCTCATTAAGAGAGGTATTTTGAATTATAATTTTAACTTGAGTAATTTTTTATCAGAATTTAGATGACATTTTGATCAATTTTTTACTCATAATTATAATGATAACTCAATCCAAATTGAAGTCCTTAACACTTAGGGTTACAGAAAACTTTTTGTAAAGATTTACACTTACAGACGTATTTTTGTCACAAAGAGGTAGGAGAGATTGATTAATAAAATATTTTAAAGCACAAAATTCTGTTTCGTTAGGATAAAATTTTATGAGGAAAATACAATGGAAATACAATTTGATGGGAGAAAGGAAGTTTAAAAAAATTGTTTAAAAAGAGCTTGTTCATGTAAGTTTTTCAGTAGATAATAACTTTTAATCACTATGGCATCACATTGCCGCTGTTTAGATTTCAAACATTTGCAAGATGGCAGAATTAAAATACGCTGCATGTTATGTTTTTTTGCAGCTATTGACGCCTGTGATGAAATATTTTGGATGCCAGCTTACAAGTGTTTAAGTGGATTCATAGCTTTTCAAAATTCTTTTTAGGGGACATATAAGCCACAAAGCTGGAAGATGACTCTCCAGAGCACGTGGTGGATCTTCTTATGGGCCATGAAGATTTGTCTTAGGCTAAGGACACAAATCTTCATTCTAAATGGGCCACTGAGCATTGCTGTTGCAGTCTTAGTTCAGGATAATTTCAAAAGTGACCACTGGGTAGGGGAGAGGAAATTATATATATAAAATATACGTAACATGAAATTTATCATTTTAACCACTTTCAAGTGTGCAATTCTTTGGCATTAAGTACATTCACCTTGTGCATCCATCACTACCATGGCAATACCTATTTTTTAAAAACTACTTAGCCCCTAAAATATCAGTGAGTTGCAACTGATGGATCTTTGCCAAGAGAAAACCAAATATATGGAACTTTTTACCTTATTTTCTGCATAACTTCGATGGAGAGTTTTGTTTACCCTATGCTGCCATTTTAAGTCCCATGTGAGAAATACCTCCTAGCATGCAGGAATTGGAAAGAATTTGATTTCAAAAATGTTAGCAGTGGTTGGGCTCTTTGTTTTATTTATCTGCATTAAAAAAACCTGTGACAATCCTGTATTCCTTATGTGGCAAAAATATAAAACAAGAGAAGTTTGGATGCCTTTTACTGAGGGAGGTGAGCTCTCTGTTCAGCTCTAAATGATTAAGGGTGGCCCTCTTTGAAGCCCGGGGAGACACAGTCCAGAAAGAGGTCTATGAGGACATTTTTCTATCTAGAATTTCCACTGTTATCTTTACATGAAGTTATATACCTAACCTGTCTGGGAAGTTCATTTGCTCATTCACCCATTCATCATTCATTCATCAAACACTGAGGACACCTACTGCATCATGCTAGCACTAGGCTACAAGTAAAAGGTAAATAACCACTTTTTTAAAGATGTTATTTATTCATTTGAGAGAGACAGAGAGAGCACAAGCAGTGGG
Source organism: Potos flavus (assembly GCA_028534135.1). NCBI lineage: Eukaryota > Metazoa > Chordata > Mammalia > Carnivora > Procyonidae > Potos > Potos flavus. The sequence goes on along the minus strand of CM052898.1, from coordinate 76,731,694 downwards.
AGAGGCAGAGGGAGAGGGAGAAGCAGATTCCCCGCTGAGCTGGGACCCCAACATGGGGCTCGATCCCAGGATCCGGAGATCATGACCTGAGCTGAAGGCAGACGCTTAACCGACAAATCCACCCAGGCGCCCTAAATAACCACTTCCAAAGAAAAAGAAAACCTCAGGGTTGAGTGGAGGAAAGAGAATTACTCTAAATGTTACCGGTGCGATACATGCTGGTGCTGGTGTCTAAGAAGTACCTAACTGAGCCAAGAGGCAGAGTCACAGAAAGAGTTTCAGATGGAATGACACCCCAGCTGAGTGTCAGAAGACAAGCAGGAGTCAGCCAGGTGAAGAAAAGAAGGGCAGGATTTCTAGCCAGAGGGCACAACTGGCCTTCCCAAATAGCCCTCAGTAGGCTTGGCCCATTCTCGATCTGTACTGGAGAGATTTGAGCTTCTAAATTAGACTCCTAAGAAAGGTGCCAATTAGAGCCAGGCGCGGACTGACTGGCGAACAAAATCAGCTATGTTGGGGTGGGGGGTATCCAGATAGGTCCCATTTAGCCTGCAGAACAAAGAAGCACCCCTGGGGAGGGTGGGTTTTGGCTAAGCAGCTTAGTTAATTTTCAAATGTCCCTGTGTTCTTAAAATTCTGTGACAGCAAGACATGGGTCTTTACTCCTTTGTGAGCACAGGAGTTAGCACAGCCTTTCACGAAAGGTCAAACCAACCCATGGAGGAGAAGTACGTAACTCCCATATCTGGCTGGCAGGAACAGAAGAAAGGACCTTGAAATGTCAAAAGTATGTCATGTATGAGTGCAAGTCGCTATTTCACTGCCAGCCCGCCTGAAATGGGAGTGGGTAAGTGGAACTGGGAGAATGAGTGTGACTCTCCCTTATTCCCTCTCCTATTTCTTGTCACCCAGTCTCCCCTTAAGGATTTGACAAAGGGAGGTTAGTAGAAGGAGAGTGGAATAGAGGAAGAAAATGGACATGGATTGAGTGTGTAATATGTGCTTTAAGCTTCAGCTCAGTATCATCTCCTCCCTTGAGCTCATGGACTCTGTCATGAGGGGCTCCTTCTCTGTGCCCCTCCAGTGCCCTGTGCAGAACTCCAAATGGGTTTGTTCTACTCTGTTAGGATCTGTTTTTTTCCTTCCAGTGCATACCTCTTTCTCAAAGTCATGACTTTCTCAAAATCAGAGGAATTATATCTTAATATTCTGGATCCCTAACAAGGATTTGGTACATAGTAGCAAGTTAATTAAATTCTTAATTAACGGACTTGCATATCTTCAGTGGTGTTATATGTTAGATGCCTCCTTGCATAATCGTAACAAACACTAGCGTAGTGTCTACTCGGGACTGCCCTAAGTGCTTATGAACCCTATGCTTCTCCTAAAACTCTGCAGCATGGGCACTATTATTATCTCTCATTACATAGGGTGCCGCCACATCCCATCAGAGTTAAATAACTTGGCCTTAGTTTCACATCCAGTAGCTAGTGGGGCTGGGATCTTAACCGAGGCTACCTGACACTGGAGTCTTCTTTGAACTGTTGGACCATACTGTTTTTGCCACAATACTATTAACTTTATAACCTTGTTTTGCAAAGAAAGAAAGAAAGGGGGAAGAAAGTCTCTTAGAGTACAAGGGGGCTGCCCAAAACACACAATGAGTCATTGGCTGGCCTAGGATTCAGACTAAAACATATGCAACCCAAAATTCACACCACACAGCAATTTGCACACTCAAGTATTTTGACCGAGGAAGCTGAGAGGATTAAAGTATGCTTCATGAATGTAGGGAGAGTAGCAAAAGGTGGGTGGCTGGTGGAAGGGCAGCAGCAGAACTTTTCTCTGTTATTTGCCCCTTATTTAAAATTCTGTCAGAGCACCCAGCTAGCTCAGTCCATAGAGCATACAACTCTTGATCTCAGGGTCGTGGTTCCAGTACCACATTGGGTGTAGAGATTATTTAAGGAAATAATAAGTAAGTAAGCAAGTAAATAAATAAATAAGTGTGTATGCATGTGTGTGTGTGTGTGTGTGTTTGGTTGATTCTCTGAATGTAAAATTCATATGTGCACAGTGTAAAAATGTTGAAAACAGGAAACAGATAAATAAGGAAATGCCATAATCATCATCATTATACCCTCCTGACATCATCATTACGAGTTTCTATTCATCTAGTGTGTGTGTGTGTGTGTATGTATATTTATAAGTGAATTGAGACTCATGTTACTGTGTGTGATTTTTTTCAACTTAGCATTATAACCTAAGCATTTTCCAGTTTCATTAAATATTCTTCAATGATGTGATTTTTAATAGCTTCACAGTAACTGGATAAACTATAATTTATTTAATCCTAACTTTTCTGTTGGATATTTATCAGTATTTATATCTCAGATAATTTCTTTGCAGAAAACTCTTTAAAGTAGAATGGTTGGATCATAGACATTTTATGCAAATGGTGAAAATGTCCTCAAGAAAAATGATATAGATTTATTCTGCCACCAAATCTTTATGTAGATCTCATCTCCCTAATCTTTATTTATGGTATTATCTTTTCCAAATTTGTCAGTTAGGTAGATGAAAAGCAGTCTTATCTGTTTAAAAGCGTAGTCTTCTGATTCTTAAAGTGGCTAGGCCTTTTCAATGTATTTCTTCTCTTTTGGAGCTGTAGTTTCATATCATTTGCTTTTTTCCCATTAGGGTATTTTTATTACCTTAGTCAACGTCTCTGAACTCTTTATTTATGAAAAAGATGACTTAATCTCTTACAAATATTTTCCGAATTGTTCATTTGTCTTTAAATGTTTTTCTTTTTTTTCCACATAGGGAAGTTTAAAAATTATATAAGTAAACTACGAATTTATTTTGTGGTTTCCTTCCTTGCTTCCAAAATTCAAATATCTCAAAATCAGAGTCATATTAATCCATGTTTTCTTAGATTTATGATTTCAATTTTTTTATTAACATATAATGTATTATTTGCCTCAGGGGTACAGATCTGTGAATCATTAGTCTTATACAATTGACAGCACTCACCATAGCACATACCCTCCCCATGTCCATAACCCAGACACCCCGTCCCTCCCACTCCCCTCCCCTCCCTCCAGCAACTCTCAGTTTGTTTCCTGAGATTAAGAATCTCTTATGGTTTGTCTCCCTCCCTGGTCCCATCTTGTTTCATTTTTTCCCTTCCTACCCCCCACGACCCCCTGCCCTGCCTCTCAAATTCCTCATATCAGGGGCATGTGCACCGGAATGGATGATTTCAATTTTTATGGTAGAGACTTTAAGGGAGGACTGGGTGGCTCAGTTGGTTAAGAGTCTGCCTTCGGCTGAGGTCATGATACCAGGGTCCTGGGATCAAGCCCCATGTGCAGCTCCCTGCTCAGTGGGGAGTCTACTTCTCCCTCTGCCTCTCCCTCCATCTTGTGCTCTCTTGCTCTCTCTCTTTCTTGTTCACTCTCTCTCAAATAAATAAATAAAATCTTTAGGAAAAAAAAGACTTCAATACACTTGCCATTCATTTAGGTCCATGATATGATGTAGGTGCTAATTAGTCTATTTTTTTGCAAACAGTTGTTCAAAAGTGATATATTGAGCGATCCTTTCCCCTGTGGTCCTTGGTACAATTTTCTTCTAGTTTTTTATTTAACAAACATCTGCTCTACCCTCTATAAAGGGCATGTGGTAAGGACTGTGATATGTCTTCAGATCCATAATTCCCAGCTTCTGCCCTCCAGGAACTTTTTTTTTTCAGTTTTTATTTAAATTCCAGTTAGTTAACATACAGTGTAGTATGATTTTCAGGTGTACAATACAGTGATTCAACACTTCCATACAACACCTGGTGCTCATCACAGCAAATGCAGTTCTAAATCCCCATCATCTATTTCACCCATCCCCCACCCATCTGTCCCGTGGTAACCATCAGTTTGTTCCCTATAGTTAAGAGTCTGTTTCTTGGTTTGCCTCTCTCTCCCTCCTCTCTCTCTCTCTTTTTTCCTTCTGTTTGTTTGTTTCGTTTCTTAAACTCTACATATGAGTGAAATCATATGGTATTTTTCTCTGACTTATTTTGCTTAGCATTATCCTCTCTAATTCTATCCATGTTGTTACAAATGGCAAGATTTCATTCTTTTTTGTGGCCAAGTAATATTCCATTATATTATGTACCACATCTTCTTTATCCATTCATCAGTGGATGTACAGTTGGGCTCTTTCCATAATTTGGCTATTGGAGATAATGCTGCTATGAATATTGTCCTCCAGGAACTTATAACCAAGTACACGAAAGTCAAGCTACTGAAAGAACTTTCACACAAGATGGAAGGAAGAAAGAAGGAGTCATTTTGGTGATGGCCTCGAGGTCCACTAGAATATGAATGAAATCTCATGTCTAGTTTTAATCTCCCCTGTGGAAGATGCAGAGATATATCATCCATATCCCCCTTCAAGGAAGGTTGATGCCCGCAGTGGGGAGGACAGTCGTCAGAGAACCTTCAGCTATTAGACCCTTTGGGGTCTGGCTGGGTTGCAGAAGAACATTTCACCCAAGGATATGCCCTTTCAGGGGCATCTGGTAACTAAGCAAGGCCAGGGCATAAAAACCTAGTTATTTGGGCCGAATGCAGGGTAATTCTTTGTTTTTTGTTTTGTTTTGACTTTTTAATTTTTATTTTTTTTATTAACATATAATGTACTATTTGTTTCAGGGTTACAGGTCTGTGATTCATCAGTCTTACACAATTCACAGTGCTCACCATAGCACATAACGTCCCCAGTGTCCATCACCCAGCCACCTCATCCCTCCCACCCCCCTCCACTCCAGCAACCCTCAGTTTGTTTCCTGAGATTAAGAGTCTCTTATGGTTTATCTCCCTCTCTGGTTTCATCTTGTTTCAGTTTTCCCTCCCTTCCCCTATGATCCTCTGTCTTGTTTCTCAAATTCCTCCTATCAGTGAGATCATATGATAATTGACTTTCTCTGACTGACTTATTTCGCTTAGCATAATAGCCTCTAGTTCCATCCACGTTGTTGCAAATGGCAAGATTGCATTTTTTGATGGCTGCATAGTATTCCATTGTGTATATATACCACATCTTCTTTATCCATTCATCTGTTGATGGACATCTAGGCTCTTTCCATAATTTAGCTATTGTGGACACTGCTGCTATGAATATTGGGGTGCAGGTGCCCTTTCAGATCACTACATTTGTATCTTTGGGGTAAATACCCAGTAGTGCAATTGCTGGGTCATAGGGTAGCTCTATTTTTAATTTTTTGAGGAACCTCCATACTGTTTTCCAGAGTGGCTGCACCAGCTTGCATTCCCACCAACAGTGTCGGAGGGTTCCCCTTTCTTTGCATCCTCACCAACACCTGTCATTTCCAGACTTGTTAATTTTAGCCATTCTGACTGGTGTGATGTGGTATCTCACTGCGGTTTTGATTTGTGTTTCCCTGATGCCGAGTGATACGGAGCACTTTTTCATGTGTCTGTTGGCCATTTGGATGTCTTCTTTGCAGAAATGTCTGTTCATGTCTTCTGCCTGTTTCTGGATTGCATTATTTGTTCTTTGGGTGTTGAGTTTGATAAGTTCTTTATAGATTTTGGATACTAGCTCTTTATCTGATATGTCATTTTGCAAATATCTTCTCCCATTCTGTCGGTTGTCTTTTGGTTTTGTTGACTGTTTCCTTTGCTGTGCAAAAGCTTTTGATCTTGATGAAGCCCCAATTGTTCATTTTTGCTCTTGCTTCCCTTGCTTTTGGTGATGTTTCTAGGAAGAAGTTGCTGCGGCTGAGGTCGAAGAGGTTGCTGCCTGTGTTCTCATTGAGGATTTTGATGGATTCCTGTCTCACATTGAGGTCTTTCATCCATTTTGAGTCTATTTTTGTGTGTAGTGTAAGAAAATGGTCCAGTTTCATTCTTCTGCATGTGGCTGTCCAATTTTTAATGCAGGGTAATTCTGATAGCAGTATTTGTTTCAGATGTGCCCATTTGTTCCAAGACGCCCATTTGTCATCTCCCTCTGCTTCTTCACCTTCCTCTCACCTTAAACAGCTTGTACCTGCAAAACCACTTCAACATCTGCCTCTGGAGAAGCTAACCTGAGACACTCTCCATCTTTTTCCCACATGTATTAGCCTGAACTGAGGGGTCAAATCCCTCCTTTGAAGGTGTCTACAGAAACTTAATTCTGGTGACTTAGGAGAAATCATACAAATGACTTTGGTACAGTAGGAAGTGAGTTGGAGCATGATGAGTGCATCAGTTAGCAAGTAATATGAATTTTAAATGTGCGAAGATACAAATAGAGAGGCAGAAGTTCAAGTTGGTAATAACTGATGTGTTCACAGAAGGTGTACAGGGAACCGCCTGGCACTCAGAGTTTGTGCTGGTGTTAACTTCTTAGGATGTGAAGAAAGAAGCATAGCATCATCCCTGCTTGTCCAGAGAGAGGATTTCATTTTCCCTGCACAGTACAGATATGATTTCTAAATGGGTGCTGTATAATAACACCTAACATTTGCAGAGTATACTATGTGTCAGGCACTGTGTTAGGCACTTTCCAAGGATATCCTCACTTAATCTGCACTATTAATTCCATCCCCATTTTCCTTAGAAAGTTTAGGTAACTTGCCCAAAGTTGTACATATGGTAAGTGGTAAACTCAGGATATGTGCCTCAGCAGCACAAACACTACTTCATTCTGGGTATATCGGCAAATAACCAACTGTGTGACCTTGGAAATTTCCTTTAACCTCCCCTACTGCTTCTCTAAAATTGGCACACTGGTGCCCATCTCATAGAGTTGTTTGGATGACTAAATTAGACAGTACAATATAAAGCCTCTAGCATTTTATCTGCGACAGAAGAAACTCTTTACATGTCAGTTGTTATTATCAGTGTTGTTATTTTCTAGATTTCTAACATGAATTTCCACAGTGTCTGAAGTATGCTTCATTATATATGAGAATCTTCTAGTCACCCTGGCAAACAAATCTGACATAGAAAGAACTTTGTGCTTCTCCAAACACAAAGAAATGCTAGGAGAAATCTACAACAGTATTAAATAAACACACAGCTGGACTTGAAAGTAAGACAAGGCAATCCCAGCTGCCAGAAATGAAGAAGGGGGACAAAGCTGGAGTATTTGGCAGAAGCTGTTGATGGCTGCTCATAAGGCTGCAGGATCTGACTGTCGGATCCAAAACCTAGACAGCTGGTGTTAAAACTCCCATACAGGACAAGAGAAGAGGACTTTGGGCCTTGTAGCTAGGCTCCCACATAGCCATGGGAGTTACCCTTATTAGAGAATTAAGAAAGAAACATGAGGAAGCATAAGAGAGCTGCTCATTTATCTAAAGGCACAAATAGAAATAGTCACCTGGGAGTAGTTAACATAGTCCTGATTTACACAATCTGAATATATAAAGACCCAAGTTAAGAAATAAATGCACAGACCAAGTAGTCTAGAACTTGTGGTTCTCGTAGGGTCTTGGCAGAATCAAACATAAAACCCATCCCTTAGGGATGACTAAATCCAGAGCACCCAGACTCTCAAAGAACATGACTGCCGCTGAAGATTAGTTCACAATAAAAATTACGAAATGCATAGAGAAATAAGCCATCACGAGAGTTAGCAGATATAACAAACTGCCAATTCTTTACCTGAAGAATCAGAGATAATAGCACATCTGAAAGAAACTTTAAAAGAAGCATTTTAAAAATATGCAGGGAGCTAAAAGGAGGGAAGTAATAAAGTAAAAATAAGAATATAAATAAAAGCTTTGGAGATTGGGGGAAGTCAAGGGAAGAAGGACCGTAATAAATAAGGTGATCAGGGAGGACTCCTGGGGAAGGTGAAAACAAGCTTAGGGAAAAAGGAGGTGAGGGAGTTAGTCAAGCAGGTATCAGAGAGAAGAGAGTCCCGGGTGCTGAGAACAAAGGAAGTCCCTTGAGACAGGACTGTGGCTGGCATGTTTGAGGACAGTGAAGAGGCCAATTTAGCTGGAAAGGGAATAAGTTAAGGGAGAGAGTTAAGTTACCTAATCTCCCCGAGCCTCTGTTTACTCAGCTGTAAAATGGGGGAATACCTACTTCTCAGAGTTGGGAAGATTAAATAATTCATCAAAGAAGACATATTTATGGAAGAACACTGCTTTATATCCATTATGTCTCCTGTGGGATCCTCACAGGAAGCTTCTGAGGTAGGTCTTGTTATGTCCATTTTACACATGAGAACACTGAGGCCTCAAGAAGTCAAATACTTTGACCGCAAAGATAGTGAGAGGTACAGCTGGGGTTTAATCATAGGCCCTTTTGTCTCTAAAGCCCAAGCTCTTTCCATCATCTTCATGTGGAATGGCCAAGGACAGTGATGGGCATACAGTAGGCGATTAGCAGCAGTCGTTTCATTTTTTTCTTACCCTGAACCGCATACATCAGCAGTTGATTCTCAGTTTGAGTTCCCCCCAAAGCAGAGCCTCAGGCAAAGATTTGAATGTAGGTATTTTATTTGGGAGGTGCTGCCAGAAAGCAGAAAAGCAGGAATGGGAGAGTGAGACAGGGACGAAGAGGAAGACAGCAGAGACTCTCAGTACTATCGGCAACCGGGACCCAGTCCTACTAAGGTGAGGTGAGTCCTCAGAGGACGTCTGAGGAATTGTGTGCAGAGCACCTCAGCATGGGCCCAGCACAGGTGGGATTGCTGAGACATTCACCCATCACTTCCTGACTCTCATTGGTTAGGGGTTGCCTTGGGGGTGATAACTCACCACACCTCCAGGCTGCCTTCCCCAAGGGCTGCCACGGCTCCAGAAAAACTCCAGAGCCTTTACCTTTTCATTATAGAGTAAACTTCAGCAGTGCACAAAGTACCGAGAGATCTTCATTTCCATTTATCACTCCCTAGCAAGGGGTCCTAGAATCTCTGGCTCTCCAGCTGCCACCCCTTTCATAGCGTATTATATTCTTTTTTGGAATAGTTTACATCTAGTTGCTTAATTCTCAAAACCATGAATGTCCTTTTTGGAATAAAATTAATCTTTCAAAATAACTAGGAACAGGGGCACCCGGTGGCTCAGTGAGTTAAGCGTCCAACTCTTGATTTCAGCTCAGGTCATGATCTCGGGATTGTGAGATTGAGCCCTGCGTTGGGCTTCACGCTAAGCAGGGAATCTGCTTAGAATTTTCTCTCTCCCTCTCCCTCTCCCTCTCCCCTTCCCTCTGAAAAGAAAAAAATAGCTAGGAACAGTGAAATTGTGTGTGTGTGTGTGTGTGTGTGTGTGTGTGTGTCATTTCAACTAAATAAGATAAACCAGATTGAATTTATTCAGATGTGTTCAAAGTGCACTGAGTCTTGGGAGGGTATAGACTAACTTATTAAATGTTTCTATACAATTAGAAAGTATTTGGAAGATAGGATGTGTCAGTGTACACTTAATCTGTTTGAGTAAAGAGGAGATGGTCATAGTATATGATAATCTTTTCACTAAGATATTATGTTTTTTATTATGAACTTTAGAAACTGTCATCTTCAGAATTGATCAAATCGAGAGTCCCCCATACATACTACAAAGTATGACTTCCTTTGTTCGAAGTACTCATCTACTTAAGATTTTGAAGATGCTTAAGAGCATACTGAAAGGAAGAAATGAAGAGTGGCAGAAAGAGTGGTATTTTAAAGTGTCATTTAACCATTTCAAGGTATTTCCATGTCAATTATCTCATATCCTCCCTCACTCATTTACCAGACAACTGCTGGCGTCCTCTCTATGCCAGGATCCCTGGTAGGCTCTCGGAGGTGGAGATTTCAAAAACTTGTCTCTGTCTCAAGAAACTCTGGCAACAGGGTTATGGCATTGGTGGTAAGGTCCTTCTGTGTGCCCTGAGTAAAGGAAAGCAAGACTAACAATTAAGACATTTCTGTAAGGGAACAAGTCATTAGTGTTTGAAAGAGCTGAAATTTTGACCATGTCTCCTGGCTTATGTGAAAAGCCCAGCCGTTTTTACAATAGCACATTTAATAAGGGTTTCGCTTGGCGTGTAGACCTAGAATGTTGATTTTTGAGCCAGTCATGACCCAGAAGGGAAATTTAGAAGGAATATGCAAGAATTTTCACTTATGTGTTCTCATCTCAGTGAGTGTTTTTCTTTTACTTCAACCTGAGTTTGGACTCCTCTGCATATCTTAGTTGCAAACACTTAAAATTTAATTTTTTGGTCTTTTATTTAGAACACCCTGTACTTTGCTCTGCCATTAAGATTTTGAAGGCTTAGCATGTTTATTTTTCATTGGTTTCTTCATTTTAGATATTCAAATGACTGGGGTAAATTTTGAAGTTTTCACTCTGGTCAAGACAAGATGGGATACAGATTTATGACATCATCTTCCTTATGGAAGGCAAGACAGAAATGTCTCTTCATAAAGGTTTTCTGCTCTTTTAGCGTATTTGTTCCTGAAAATTTGTCCTCTTCTAGCCATATCCAGACAATTTATGTAAAAACTGGGGAAAATGTTCTTTGTCTTTATTGTTCACTCTGAAACCTTTGACTTTTTGGTAGGAGTTGGGCCAGAGTTAGACCCAGTTTCATTTTATCCATACCTGGGTTTACCAACAGGCAGGGTTAAACCAATTCAGAGGGAATTCTCTTTCTTCTTTCTCCCTAACTTAGACAAACGTCCAGCCGGGCTTACTTGTGCAACTTTCCAAGGAACCTGAGAAAACTGGTTTCCACCATGGCCAAGGTTCTTGTCCTTCTTTTCCTTTCGAGCTCTCCTCTGGTCTCCTATCCATCCATTTAACCTCAGGCTGTGCATTGGAGCCCTGGTTCCACATTCTTCCCTTGGACCTGAGAACAGGTTTAGCTTCTTTCATTTGCCCATCAGTGTTCCTCCCTGGGCACCAGTTTTATATGACCTTCAACTCAATAAGCTGCTGTCCCATTCTACCCAGTTCCTGAGCGGAAAGTTAAGACAAGTAGGGGAGAAGTTAGCTTGCTATCCATAGTGTCTACATATCCTAGGAATTTCCCCAGCTTTCTGTGTTACAGTGCTCTACAAAAGAAACAGATTTTCTGATCTATCACACAATAGGATTGGAACAAGAAGGTTATCTATAGAGGGAACAGATAATATCTACCATTTATATATATTCTACTCTATGTCAGGAACTGTACTTTACCTGTACTTCCTGTCTAGTAAGGATTATAGTCGCCATTTTCTAAATGAGGAAACTTAGGTTTAAGGAAGTTATAGGACTTGCCCAATGCCACGTCACTTGTAAGTGCCAGGATTTGAACCTTCCTCCATATTCATACTCTGCCTAGAATAGGCTGTTTGTCACAAAACCTGAATTCAAAATGCACTTCTGTGAGGGGCCCACACTGGGGAGTGGGGCGGTAGAGGTATGCATGAAGTACATCATGCAAGAAGCTGGCCTTAAGGAGGGCTGGCGAAAGCAGCGCGGTGTCCCTAAAGGCTGAAGGTATGAGTGGGCAATATGAGGAGCTCCAGTGGACAGGGGTGCCTTGTGAGAGACCTATCATCAGTTTGCAGGGAACAGTCCTGATGTTGGAGGTCAGCCAGACTCTAATCCAGGGGACAAGGGCAAGATGAAGGCAGGCTCCCTAAGCAAGGCGGAGAAAGTCACTGAAGAGCATAACTCAGTCCTGTTGTGGGACTCCGTTTTGACAACTGTGTCAGGATCATAAAGAATCAGTGTGAATCCCCTTTCTGAAGACAAACCTATGAAATTCCCTAAACACACCCTTGTTAAATAACAGTTTCAGTAAAGGGGTGTATTTCACCTCCAGGCCTGCTCAGGAATTCTCCACGTAGTTTCTTGCCCAAGGACGCATCCCAGGTGCTTTTCATTCTGCATCCTCACCATCCCTCTACATGCCTAGAGACCACTCTTGGTCTTAGGGGGTGCAGGATTCTCCTGGAAATGTGGAAAGGGTGTTGCCAATAAAGAGTGAGACCAATCGTGGGGTCCATATTGAGTCTCAGTAGCTGCTATTGATAAGACATCATTCTCAGGGAGGGTAGCCACCATACCTCTTGATGAACAGTGATCCCTAGAATGGCACTGAGTCTGCTCCTAGGTCCCTTTCAACCTGTATCTCCAATGCGATCCGTCCTCCAGTGGGACAACCCTTATCTACCCTCTGGGGAGGCCTTCTTGCTCTTCAGCTCATTCTCCCCAATTCGACTGTTTATATTAAGGTTTGCTTTTGTTATTTGAAATTGCTAGGCTCTTGAAATTGGAAAAAATTTCCCTGAAATGCTATTGTTGCTGGTCCAAAGTTTACTTAAAAACCCAAAGCTGAAGACTTTTCATATTTTTCCTTTGTTTCTACAGTTATAGATCTACCTGAGGGCAGGGTATGTTGAAAGCTCTTCCTGCTTTGTGAGTTCCGGAAGAAGTTAGCAAGTCATTATAGGGGAAAGACACATGCATTATTCTAGTATTACCTCCCCACACAACCTTGCAGGAGAAAAAAAGGACTTCCACATTAAAGATGCACCTTTACTGTAAGATGAACCTCTACTTCAAGAAGATTGATGTGTGTGTTTTAGAATATATGTTGGATGAGACAGAGTCTGTAGGGGGGGTATAGTCCAATGGCTGTGCTCTGAGGATGGGAGGAACATGGCACCTCCAGTTAGAAAATACGAAAGTACAGCTGCCTCTAGTACCTTCCTGCACTCCTAGGGGACAGGAGTAATAGTAACCAATATAAAACTCAATGAATTACGCTGTCACTCTTTAATTCAATCTATATGCTTGCTTCAGTGTACTTCTTACTGTTTGACAGGTCTCCCTAAATATGTGTGTGGCAGGTGGAGGATGAGGAGGGGAGTTGCTTTTTCCCTGAAGAAAGGTCTTTAATCAACTGTCAGCTCCTGATGAACAAAAGGCCATTGTCCAACAAGATGTGATAGAGGTGGTGTATTAGGTGAAGTGGCCCCATTTTCAGTGGTTTGTGTAAGATATGTTGGCTTTTGGAGACGCCGATTGCTTCCAGACTAAGTGCTTTTGTGCAGTGCTTTTCCAAAATTGGCATCTGCTTTATCTCTAAGGGTATCTCTCTCACTTGGCTTCAGTGCATCAATTTGAAGCTGACTGGAATGGTTTTGTCTGAAAGAAAGTTCCCATCATCACACTCTCTCCTTATCCCTTGTGGGATGGCAGCGATAGGATGCCAAGGTGACAAATGTTCAGCCAAGATGCCCTCGGCCTCCTTCCTCTCTGGTTGCAGTCTCTGGCTTCTTGAAGCCTCCAATCAGGGCTCTGGAAGGTCCTGAGGCAGTGGAAAGAACACAGACTCCCCCAGTTGGAACCCTGGTCTGCCACTTGCCAACAGTGAAACTCAGAAATGTTCCTTAAAATGTTTGAGTCTTGGCTTCCTGACCTATGAGAAGGGAGACAATTTTACTGAAGGAGGTAGGATCACCTCCCCTGATATCAGGTCCATGACAAATACATGAAGAGGTTGATGTGTGATCACCCGGCTAAGATGCGTGGTTGTTTGAGGGAAGACTGTTGGAAAGCTAGGGAGAAGTTGTGATGGAGTGAGGCAGTGACAGGTCAAAAAGATACCCAGGGGTAAGACAGAGGGAAGAGAAGAGGCAAGCATCAGACAGAGATGCCCAACCATGGAGGAAAAAACCAGGGCCTGAGCCTACGAGTGTGGCTAACCATTTGTCTGCCCCCTCCCAGTTATCTACCTCTGGATCACACTTGTGCATGAAGGCCTAGGAAGCTCTGCAACCTAGTTAGGCTGGTGCGTGTACTGGGTATTTGTTTTCATGATGTGCTTTGCTCACAAAGGGCTCTCCTATCACCCTATTCTGATCTTCTCCCAGACACAGAGAAGCCATGACATTTGCACTGTTTCCTTCACCTTTTTGTTCTGAAGTCTGAGACTATGGATTGAGACAAAAAAGCAAAAGGAAATAAAGAGCCCTAAATCTCTTATCCAGCTAGAACATTGCCAGATTTTTTTTTCTTAACTTACTCTCTGCCTCTGTGCCAGTTGCCAGGAGGAACTCTGATGCACAGAAAATAGAACCCAAAGATTCAGGGCTCTCAGGCTGTTCCTATTTCTCATTTTTTACTTGTATCCCATACCACAAACCCAGAGAACTCAGGTTAGATCCTTCCAGAGGTGTGCATTCAGTGGCATTTAAACTTAGAGAAGAAGTGGTTAGAACACTTCCTCTCTGTTCCCCGCTTCTTCCTCTCCATTCTTTTTCTCTAGCATCTTTTAGACACTTATGATGTGTGAACTAAAATTCTACCCCACCAAAGATGGTTAACTTTTCTTCAGTAAAAGAAAATGATCACGGAAATCTGTCTTGAGAAGAATCAAAGATTTTGAAGAACTTCTGCTCTGAACTGTTTGTCACAGTACAAATTTTACTGACCCCACCCCCCCGGGCCTCCCCCACCCCACCTTTCTCCTCAGTAGGACACATGGTCATTTCACTCCTCATCAGGATCTTTCCTAGAGTGAAAAATGAAAAGGGGAAAAGACAAAAGAAAAAAGGAAGAAAAAAAAAAAAAAAAGCTAAGCAGAAAACAAGTTGACTTAGCTTTTTAATCGCCCAAGGGAAAAGAGATCTAGATAAGAAAGAAAAAATTAGACCAGTTCAGTTAAAGGATGGTTTGCCTTTGGATTTCATCTTTCCTTCCTTTCTGCTTCATCCCTTATCAGCCAAAATAATTGAAGCAAGCTTTAGGCTAAGATTTTGAGAAAGGTCCTCTTAAGAAGCAAGAGACAACTGCTAGTTTAAGAATTGGCTTGAAGAAAAAAAAAAACATCTTCAAAGAGGCTGCATATTGTGGTGCTATTGTTTTTTATTATAATCAGGAAAAACTTTTTAAGATCAATATCTAACTCCGAGCCTCTGTGTGTTAGGAAGGGAGGTGGGGCGGGGGGTTAGGCGGTGGAGGGCAGCCTGGGATCTCTCTAGCTTAGCTTCCCCTCATTTGTGGTAGCAGCCCCTAAAGCACCGAGGAGGAGGATTCCCAAAGGCCACCAGATCACATCACCTTGGTAATGTTTTGGGCTTTGTGGTCAGTCAGGCCTGGGTTTAAATCTCATCTCAATCATTCTACCAGCTAGAATACTTTTGACCTGAAGTCATAGAACATTCAACTATTTATTAATTATTATTATTAATGTTCCTCCAAAGCCAGGCTCTTCCATCCTTCTGCGCCTCCATCCAAAGCATGTTGGCTTTCACATTCAGGCTGGTTCTACATTCTGGTAAGATGATGGCCACAGCTCAGGACAGATCCCCCCATTTCTGTGTCCACAGAAAGAAAAGGAGTTCTTTCTCCTCCCATGAGGACTCTGCCTACTGGGTAAAACTGGTGTTCTATTAGCCAGGACGAAGGGACGAGAGTGACTACTGGACAGGCAATTGAGTATCTGATGATCCTGAACCTGTTTCCTTAACTGACAAATAGGGAAAACCAAACATATTTGACAAGATTGTTGTGAAGATCAACAAAAGTTGAAATCAGCAAGAAGCTCAGAAAAGATATTTAGGTGTTGTGTTCCTTGTAAAGTTCTGAATTGGCTGGAAGATTAAATAAAGACTTGTGTCTTTGCAACGTGAAATTCAGTTGCCTCCTTCTGGTAAGATACAGGATATGCTGCCATCAAAACTCTAATGAAGCCACTTACCCGTCTCTTCAAAATAACAGATTCAAGTATGACTTCCCGAGAAACCAATGCATTAGGTCCAGTTCAGTTACAACCGTAGTGAATTGCTAGTTCAACAAAAACAAAACTGAAAGTTGGCCCACTATTCTGAGGGACACAAATCAACTGGTGAAGAAGTAATTTTCGTCTGGTATGTGCGTAATGCTGCTATCAGACCACATATTTTGATTTTAAGTTAACACAGTCTGTTCATCTTCCATATGTTATGCATTAAGAGACTTATCTTGAGAGGCATTATGTTTTTCAGTTTCCTAAATTTATAGGACCACTCTTAGAAATGCTTTTTAGTCCTCTTTTGTTAAAAATTTGATAAATTTCATTGAAAGAACTAAAAGTCCCGTGCGATAAGGATTGTCCTTAAAAGGGCCACTTGAGTGGGTTCAGTCGGTTAAGCATCTGGCTCTTGATTTTGGTTCAGGTCATGATCTCAGGGTTGTGCGATCGAGCCCTGTGTCAGGCTTCATGCTTAGCATGGAGCCTGCTTAAGATTCTCTCTCTCTCTGCCTCTCCCTGTGCCCCTCCCCGCCAAAAAACCAGAATTGTCCTGAAAAATTAAAAATGCAAAGCCACACTAACATTGTGTTACATATTTTACCAGTATTTCTCGTTCCACTGAAAAAAAGTTCAAGAAATATTCAGGATAAACCATTATATGTAGGGTACTTGTACTACTGGATGCCATCTTTTTTTTTTTTTTTTTTAAGATTTTATTTCTTCATTTGAGAGAGAGAGCACAAGTGGGGAGAAGGGTCAGAGAGAGGGGGAGAAGCAGGCTCCCCAGTGAGCTGGGAGCCTGATGTGGGGCTCGATCCCAGGACCCTGGGATCATGACCTAAGCCAAAGGCAGCCACTTAACCAACTGAGCCACCCAGGAGACCCTGGATGCCATCTTTTTTTAAGCAAAGATTTTATTCCCTTCTCCACTCCACTTCTCCATGGCCACTCAGAGTATTTAGAAGTATTGAAACTTCTGAAGACATATTTGGGTATAAAATATCCACAGTAGCTTAACTAGTTAATACTTAGAAGAAAGTTATCCCTTTCTGTGCAACTGTAGAAAGCTGAAACACTTGACACACACATTTTGCACATTGAGATATAAAAGTGTTCACCCATGCAACTATTTGAGAAGTAGTTTGGCCATATGTTTATAAGCCTGTAATTATGCTTCAGGAGATTATTTCCAATGAAATAACCCCCAAATATGAGAAATGTTGGGCACATATCTATTCATCGCCCTGTTATTTTAAGGGCAGACATTGGAGGCCATTGAAATGTCCAACAATAGAAAATAGGTACGTTTTGATTTAGCCACTTAATAGAATATTACATAGCTATTTAAAATATTTGTTGGGAGTTCTCATAACAAGTTGAAATGTTAATGCTAGAACATGAATTAGAAAAACAGAATGCCAGATTTTCTAATTTTAAAAGTCAAGAACCAAACAGGATTCTTTGATAGGGAATTTTACAAGATAGACGACATGAAATATGTCAAAATGCTACAGTGAGTGTGTGTGCAGGATTGGATTGTTTTTTCCTTTACATTTCAGTCTTTTCCAAACCTTCATCAATCATCATGATTATTTTATCATTTTAAAAAAGAACATTAATTTATATACTTATTAAAAGAATAAGTATGTCCTTGCTGAAGCTAGCTAGAGAATCTTCCCTAAGATTCTATACATTTCTCTCTACAGATTAAAATGCTGGCTTAACAAACCATATAGCCAGTTGTCCTCCACATACTGCCTCATTTAGCAGACTATGAGATCCCAAATTGAGGGACAAGTGATTTTGCCTACACTGGATTCTATAACATTCTGCAGTGCCTAATGCCAGCCCCACCAATCTCAAGGAGAGCTCTCCTGCAGTGACTCTGCTCCATTGAACTTGCAGAATGAAGCTTTACCTCCCTTTCAGAGGGGAGAGAAAGTCTCAACCTTCCCTATCAGCCAATCAGATAAATTCCAGTGCTTTGCAAAATTCCCCTCCTTCTTTGCCAATTCTAAGTTTCTGTCAGAGGCAGCGACGGTTAGGGATTTGGGTGTCTCCTCAGAGGGGGTGTCTGGCCCCCGTTTACTCTTCTCTTTAAAATATGGGGTACTTAATATCTGTGTTCTCAGCTTGAGATAATTCCAAGGCAACAGGAAAGGCCCCATGAAAAATCCTTTCACATTTGTAATACACTAACACAATCATAGAATACACCAATTGCTTGTAAATCTACATGGTGGCTGGTCAGTACACAAAACACATTTTATACTGTGAAAAGAAACAACATTATATACATGTAGAAATCGAGTAAGTCTAAGTCAGTCAAAGCTTAAGGTTCTTGCTTTGTTGTTGGAATGAATGCATCATGAACTATGCAAATTCATCTTAAGTGTTTTGTGGCTCTGACCGGGAGTAGTTTAGCTCTGAGAATAAATTGAAGGTTTATCTCTGGCCCTATTTGGCCAAAAAAAAAAAAAATGTAGCTAAGAGGAAATATACAAAGCTCATCTCATAATGCAATTCTAATTATTTGACTTCTACAGAGTGCTGTTTAAAAGATAGGACACACAAATAATTATTCACAGTCCAACTCAAAATAGAGGAGGGGGAGAACTTGTTCCCCTTACTACCCATTAGGAGTAGCCAAATGGATTGCCCCTGCTGCCAGGTAACTTCTCAGATCAGCAAGACAGGTTATCCAGGAAGGAGGGGCAGGGGGAATTGAACAGGTAAGAATATGGAGAGAGGCTTCTTAGACAGTCTTGTGTGCCCTGTGTTTCTTTTCCACTGTCACATGACTACTTGCTGACAGCAGGATTTTATCCTCTGCTCCGTGGTAAGACAGGTTATCATTGACGATGGTTTGGTAACCATTCCTTTCTGGGCATAAGTCACATCAAGGCTCCTCAAAAACTTGTAAGAAAAAGCTTGAATCTTTCCTTTTCAGTGCTGACCAATCAGCTGTCCTGTCTATGAAAGTTTAACTATTAGATTGAATGCACATATGTTCTTCACACAAGCATGTACCCTCATTAGGCCATGTCCCGTGGTTTGTCAGATGAAGGGAACCTGGCATGTGAGTTTTCTTCATATCTTTCCACAACTCTGAGAGAGACACCCACAAATAGTGTTTCTCTGTTTTCACTTGTGTAGCAAATCAATTTTAGAGGTCCCCAAACCAAAACCCTGAGCTTGCCTTCTGATGATAAATATTCAAGGGAATATTTCTGATGATTTCTAAAGATTTTTTTCTGAAACATTTCTGAAATATTCTGATGAATATTTCTGATGATAAATAATCAAGGGAATCACTAGGGAATCCATAAGCACTGGAAAATTCCGTGGGCAACGGGATGTGGGTACTACTCACAGTACTAATGGATGAACACAAGCCTGGACAAGCTCAAGGGTTATAGATACTTAACCAAAAGCAACACACACATGCCAATGTATACCTAAAAAAATATAACTTAGAGTAACACTTTACTCTGCCCAGTCATTAGGGCTATGAAATAGTCAGAATGTCTTTTTCTAGTCTATGTAAGATACAGAGAACTTAGAATTTCCCTTGTGTAAGCAAATTGCTTTGAGAAGGACAGAAGTAGCCTTTCTTTCTAACCGGACTAGTTTGGGGCTTGAGTTTCTTTCCAGGGGACTCATTCAGTATTCATGCACAATCTGGTTGCACTGCGGGAACGTGTGGCATTAATTCGTGGTGCAGCAGATAAAAAACAAGGCAAAATCATCCTCGACAGCAGAAGGAAATCAATTCTGTTTTTCCCAGGCCTTTCTTCAGCTGATCAGAGGGAGCCATTCCCCATCCTGCTTATGATGAAGCTGTTCAGCAAACATCCCTCTGGACCATTCTGATTAAAGCCATTTTTGCCGACAGTGTTGGCCGAGTCTCAGCCAGTTCAAGGTCTTTTAAGTGCTACAATTTCTTAAAACTGAGAGATTCTATTTGATACCAAAACAGCACTGGCTGGAAAGAAAAGATCATCATGAAGGGCATTTACACAAAGGAGGATTTCTGATTCAATTTCTGTCCCCATGGATGGACTCATTCTGGGCTCAGGATATTACATTTATGATAGGATTTTTTTCAAGTCTCTCCTGTATCCAGTTTAGATTATCCAGTGGGTTCATTTTTATTTCCACCTCTCCTTGCAAAGTGAGAAATTGGAATTCCTGGGCTCTGACAGAATCCCTCTTTTCCTGGCATCCTCAGTGACCTGGACAAGCCAGCAGAAGTCAGAATTGGGTTCTAGAATAATTGGGTGCAAATGATCCTCAACCAGCTCCTGTTTTTCTGCAGAAGTGATGGGAGCAGGAAAGGATCGAAACTTCCAATACTTGCAAAATGACCTCAGCCTGATTACAACCATAAGCCTTAGTTAGCCTCCTTTTCTACCAAGCTTTGAGATTCCAGATATGCTGGGCCATACCTGCAGTAAGTTTCTTTTCTTTCCCTATTTTTCCCTTCACGGACCTGCGAGGAGAAACAAAGCAAGGGAGCAGAAAATCTTAAAACCCAAATAACCCACAAACTGGAGACTTGGATTTCCAAATAAAATGGTAGGGTGTAAGCTCTACTTGAAAACGGTACTTGGCTTTCTGGAAACAGACACTCAAAATGTGTTTCTCCTAAAGACTTGTGAAATCTGAGTGTGGGTGTTTGGGGAGAGGGGATTTGGAGAATTGAAAAGAAATTCTTCTAGCTTACAGTTATTCACTAGGGAAGCAGGGAAAAATTGTGACTCTGATTTTTTCCCTTTCAATTCTGACACATTATGAACAATGTTCTCCTTGCCTAAAGGAGAAAGGGGTCATGGTTGTCCCTCCAAGACCCCTTTCAGTGCCACAGCCACGCTGAAGGGAGCCAACTGGGCTGTTAGTATAAAAAAATATCACTCACTGGATTCAGACAGGTGTAGCCCTTCATTATAGAGTCTTGCTTATTTTTTAACCACTTCTGAACTGGTTTTCTCCAGCTTTCCTTAAAGGGCCAGCTCTAAATATATGTCTCAGTATGGTTTATTGTTGCTGGATAGAGAGTGAACCAAGCTGAGAAGTGATGGAGGTCTTTTATTAAATATCTAAATATATGTGAACACCACACACATACACACACACACACACACACACACACACACACACACACACACTGAGCACTTTCCACAAAGTGCTTTTACTACCACATAATCAGTTATTATAGATAAGCACTTTTGTTGAAGACAAAAGCAGAGGAAGAAAGGTAGGAAGGAAGGAAGGGAGGGAGGGAGGGAGAAAGGAAGGGAAGGAGAGAGAGAGAGAGAAAGAAAGAGGAAGGAAGGAAGAGAGAGGAAGGAAGGAAGGAAAGAAAAGAAAGAAGAAAAAGAGAGAAAGAAAGAGAAAACAAGAAAAAATGAGGGAGGGAGGGAGGAAGTCAGGCAGACAGGCAGGAGGGAAGAGGAAGGAAAGAAAACCTTTTTCTCTTCCTTGCACACATACGGAGACTCTAAAGTTTTGTTATGACGTATTGTGCATATAACATTAACAGGCATCCAAATGAAAGAAAAAATCACTTACAGCATTGCTTCAATAGCAAATCAAACTGTTCTCACTTTGCTATATTCTCTTTCTGTCCCCATCCTGATTTTGTCATCAATTTATCTGCATTTAGTGTTGATTCTAGAGTAGCATTGCTTATGAGGGGCATCATTGATTTATTAACCACTTTTCAGAACAAAAAAGTTAAAGAATATTAAATGTATCCTGAGCACAGAAAATCAGCAAAACTGAAAACTGCATCTTAGAATCAAGGAAACCTGTAAGTTACCATCTCATTATAGACACGATTTTGAATATTGATTTTTTATATTATCATAAGCATTTTTTAGGGCATATCTAGTCTTCATAATTCTAATTTTTATAGCATCCTATTAGATTATCAAGGGACATTCTACTGACCATTGTGCTTTGGCATATATTTAAGCCTCTTCCGAGGGGTGTGCTTGAGCTGGCTGGTAGCAGCTTGTGGGAGCCCTTTGTGCACATCTCTTCCCTACTCTGGGTTCAAATTCGCAGCTTAAAATTGGTCATGGGGGGAGTCTTTACACCATGAAAATTAGCAAACCTCACCAATTTACCAACATCCTATTGCTTATTTCTACCATTTTTACTAGTCTATGTAATACCATAATGAGTATCTTTGACCAAGCACCCCTCCCCCCAATTTTTCCCTTTCTGGTAGGCGGAAAAATCCCATGAATGGGACAATGATAATGAAGTGATAATAAGTGAAGGCTAACACTTCTCGAGTGGCTTTCCCGAAGTCACACAGCTAGTGAGTGGCAGGGCCCGGCTCTGAATAGAGGCCATCTGGTGCCAGAGGCCATCCCCTGAGCCACAGTACAGTCAGCAGCATCCCCGACCTCCAGCAAGGAGCCCCAACACGTGCACTCTCTGAAACCCTAGCCTACAAAGCACTTCCCTTCCCTGTCACAAGCCCAGTAGGAGTCACACATTCTCCCTGGCCACCCGAATCCTGGCCGCCCTGTAGCTGCTGGCACCGAGTGGGCTCAGGGTGCCTCCTTCCCTCCGGGCCCCATTCGGTTCCAGTTGTCAGTGAGTTGCTGCAGCTTCTCTGCGCCCAGAGTCTTCAGCACTTCTTCCTCATGGTTCGCCTCCTCTTGCTGCCTTCCTAGTGATGAGGCTAGACTTCATAGGGTCTCAGGCTTCGTCGCTGCCTCAGCGATGTCACTTCTATCACCTCCTCAATCCCTCTCTCTTCCATTGTCTTCTCCTGTTCCTGAACGTGAGAGGAGTCACTCACCTGTGGCCTCTGCAAAAGACCACCAGAAAGCCTCTCGGTCAAGAAAACAAATTGTATTTGCTTTACTGCAGTGAAACAGAATGCCACCGGACAGAGTCGTCTTAGTGGTGTCTCCGAGGATATTTAAAAGGTTTTAGGGTCCGGGCTAGGTAAGATAAGGCAGGTCTTTCAAGGCAGGGACCTGGTTAGAGTTGGGGTGACTGTGAAAGCTTATGACTGGTGGACACAGTCAGGTGAGGGACCTAAAGCAACTCTTAATAAGCCATTAGTCTTCATAAATAAGCGATTATGTTGGGTCATGGTCTCATCTTCCCGATGCAAGTATTCTCTAAAGTGATTAACTAAATCACTTTTGTTTCTTCCCAGTAATGTGTAGCACAGAGAGGGGAAAAGGGCTTGCTCCCAGTTTTGTTTATACAAGAGAGAAAAGTGTGATGTTTTCAGTTCTCAGAGGGAAGAGACCCTTTCTGCACCAATGCTCATGAGTTGCCAACGACCAGGCCTGGGGCCATTTCTCACAGGCCCTGGCGGTGGAAGCCGGAAACCAGTCCCTGAAGACAATACCGGGCCGCACAGAGCCGTGTGCTCTAGAGGCCTGTCCTCCCACGATCACCGGTGTTCCCGGATTTGGGTCTATTTTATACTTTTTCTTGGTGCGCGTCCTGGCTTTCGTGACACCCAGGATGCTGACGGGAGGCCTTTCCTAAACAACCTCAGAGTTCTTCAGTATTTCTGGTCATCATCTTCCCTTACCAGCCTGAGGAGAATCTGTACAAATAGGAACGCTGGTAGCTGGCCCGGCTTCTCAGGGTTCTACCCATGGATGCCCAAATTAAGTATTTCACTTACATATTTCCTCCTAAATGCATGAGGCAGTTTTCTTCTTTTGAGTCGTGAGCAGAGGATCATTTCTAAAAGTAGAGCCACAGACTAACAGAAAATGAATGTTTTCGTGGCTCTTGACCTGATTTATAGTGCCAGCTCCCTTCTGCAGAGGGTCGTAACCATTTATACTGCCAGCGGCAATGCACAAGTGTACCGTCTCTGCCGCAGAGAGGCTAACATCAGGTTTCATGATTCAAAATATATATACTTTCATATTTATTATTTATGATTCAAAATATATATAATTTCATATTTATTATTTATTATCTCTCATATTTACATTTCTGTGATTTCTGAGGAGGCTTAAGATTGTAACGTTCATCACATCTTTGTAACAATGATTGGAACTAAAAAATAAACCAAAACAACATTTTGGAAGCACCAGAGATGCCCCCCTGCCCAATAACCATTGTTCATACACTTAGCTCTGTCTTGAAAGATCTTTAGGTTTCTTTCTGCCTATGAATACATTCTTTCCCTTTTTCTCTAAAAAATGGGGTCACACTGTTTGACCTAGTTTGTAACCTGCTTTTTTCACACACCCACATATTTTGAAAATTTTTCCGTGAAATAATATTTATCTCTAATACCATTGTGCTGACAGAACGTTCGTCCATTGTTATGAGGCAGCATAAATAGTATAAGTATGGGGATGAAAGGTGCAGCATAGGGGATATAATGAATGATATTGTAATAACATTTCATGGAGACAGATGTTAACGACACCTGTGGTGAGCCCAGCATAACATAGAGAGATGTTGAATCACTATATTGTACATGCAAAACTAATACAGCATTGCGTGTCAACTATACTTTAATCAGAACAGACCAAAACAAAAGAATGTAGACTCTGGTGCCCAACTGCTTGGTTCAAATGCCAGGTAAGCCATTTAGTAGCCATGTGACTTGGGGCAAGTTATTTATATCCCTGTGATTTAGTTTACTGATCTGTAAAATAGGGATCATAATAACACTGCCTCACAAGGTTGTTTTGGAGACGAAATAAATTAAAACTTGTAATACTCTAAGAGTCTGGCATACTATGTAAGTATTTGCTGGAAATAATATTAGGCGTGCCATAATTAATTAAACCCATATTATTAGACATGTCAGTTGCTTCTTTTTTACTTCTGTTACAAAAACTGTTGTGATGAACATTTCTCGAGATACATTCCTAAGTATTAAATTGTTTGGTTGAAGAACACATACATATTTAAGGCTTTTGTTACATATTGCTAAATTTTCCTCCAAAAAGCATATTCCATAAGCAACATAGGAGACATCTTCCTTGATCGTAGCAACCAATTTCCTGTAGATTCTTTGCCTTCCTGAAACAGGTAAAGTCTGGGAAGTAAACACGATCTGACTGGAGAGCCAGAGGCACAATTTCCTGTGGCTTCTTTGTTCTGCCCATCATAATCTCCTCATTAAGGGCCCAGGACTTTATACCAGAGAACATTAACCACTTAGGCACTATTTTAAAGTGAAAAATAATAACTGGTAATGTTGCATTTTGGGTTATCATTAACTTGAGCTAAATTACAATGAGACATCTCCAGAAATAAATGGAAGGTTTGGAGGAATAACAACCTAATTTGTTATAACTCCACATGAACACAATGAGCAACGGACAGGCTTATCATGACCAGTGCTTCAAAAGAGTATACTTCGGATCAGCTGCGTCCAAGGAAGGCCGCGGGAACGTGGCAGCTGTGGTCCATGTTATCTCAGTTATTAAGTCAGTTGCTAAATCACATTTATCATGATGCTTTATTACATGTCCAGTTTAAAGAGGAAAATTTCATTGTGCAAGAGAGTCCAATACTGGCTGCTTTATCATAATTAAGGACACATGTAACAACATGGATTTCTTGGGGAAACATACATTACTGTATCTGGAGGAGATTCTGTGGTCATGTCCTGGCTGGAAAAAAGTTTTATTTCCTAAAAGAAACCATTTTGTGGTATATATTGTTGCCTGCCTTACCTCCTTCCCCATAGGAATCTCAGTGGGGTTGATCTAGTCACTTCTCTGTGCATGTGTGTGTGTGTGTGTGTGTGTGTGTGTGTGTATGTATGTGCCTTTTTTCCTGCTTTGACAGGTACAAGTTTAATTGTAATATTGAGAAGACTAGAAGCCTAGGCCCATTGTCACTTGGCCAAAGAAAAAAATAAGGAATTTCTAAAGTAAAGGGGGGAAAGTCCATATTTTTGTTATTACCTGAGCTTTCCCACTGAAAGGAATGAAATCATACCTATCGAAGCTTTTATTTCAAGGAGTGTTTATCTAGTTCTTGTTTAATAGTGTTCAGATGTCAGCTTTCTGCCTTTCCAGTTACCTGCTTCAGGTCATGTGCCCAACTACTAATGTGTTAATTCCTGAGAAAAAAAGAGTTAGAACATGCATGTCATCATACTAACGCTCTTAAGTTGCTCTGGAAAGAAAGTTTGAAGACAGAGGTCAAAGTTCTTGGCCCAAATGAGGTGATGGGCTAACCTCTATCCCTGATACTCTTCCTCCCCAACACCACACAGATGGGAAAATGAGTGTTTATAATGTGGCAGCACAACAATAAGTTCATCTGTCATTTACAGGGTTCAAAGCGTGTATTATTCACTCTGGTTCAATATTCAAGAAACAAAGACCTAGAAAAAGAGAAGGGAAGACAAGACACTGAAACTGACCATACATTAAGCATCAGCTATAGACTAGATATGCTAATATATGATAAATGACTTAACCTCAGCTCACAACCATGAGATGATATATATCCTGGCTTGGCAGACAGAAAATGCATCATCGAGGTCAACAAAGACCATTGGCGTTTAAGTTCTCAGAGTCACCAAGTACATTACAGAACTTATCAGGGTCTTTAATTTGTTAATTAGTGTTGTGGCTCTTCAAGAAGAGGACGTAATATGGAGAATTGCCCAGCTTATTTGGCACAAGTCCCCACTCCTTCCTCCACACACATATAATACACATACAAACAGGCACACTTTTCTTTTTAACAGATTATTCTATCAATTAATGTTTCATAACATACATTTAGAAAATATCCTTTATTGTACTGGTGAGATATTGGAGACGCAGAGAGGCTAATGACTGTTTCAGGCTCACACAGAGATTTCAAGGTAGCATTGGTGCTCAGCCCTATGCCGTCTTTTTTCGGTTCTTCCCACTCAGAACAGATCTTCACCTTGAGCAGTCACATAGGTTTAACATGAAGCCTCATAGATGGTAAAAAAAAAAAAAAAAAAAAAAAAATTAACTCTAGCTGATAAGTATTTTCTCCTCTAGTTTTTTTTCTTCTTTCCTGTAAATTATTCAATATTAATTCTCAACTTGAGTAACAAAAGCAAGTAGGCCCTTATTTGTCCTAAGCATACAAACAAACAAAAAAACAAAAAAACAAAACACAAGGTACTGAACCTTTGTTGAGAAATGAGATGTCGTGGAGAGGTTTATCATTCTGTGATTTCAGCAGGCATGGTGCAGTGATTAAGGGCACCACCTAACCCGTATCTGGCAGCCCAAACCCATATCTGGCTATGTTCCTTAACTGCTGGGTTCCTTAAATTTAATGAGGGCAGTGTCTAATTGGTTTTGTTCAACAGTATATATGCACTGTTGGCTTATAGATCCTTAAAGAATAATAGTTAAGCATTATCATTCCAGTGACCCACAAAGTCACTCACGATCTGCCTCCCCCTTTATCTCACCAGCCTCCTCTGATTCTACTCTTCCCTTCACTCAACCTGCTCCAGCCACACTGGCCTCCTAGCCATTTGTCGAGCCTTCCAGGCCCATTGAGGGCCTTTGAAAGTGGCATTCTCTCTGCCTAGAATGCTCTTCCTAAAACAGCTCGCTCCCTAACCCTCTTTATATCTTTACTCAAAAGTCAGCTTCTGTTTGCTCTCTATCACTATGTAATAAACTGCCTCCAAAATTAATAGTTTAAATGACAACAGTTGATTATTGTTGTAGCTTATGATTCTGTGGGTCAGGACCTCAGCCAGGGCACAGAGAGGAAAGCTTGTTTCCTCACCCCACTGTCTAGGGCCCCCACTGGATGACTTGAGTAGATGGAGATGGAAACAGGGAGGGGGTGGCTGGGACTCTTTCCCTCCCTTTGCATGCTTCTCCCAGTGCATGGCTCTGGCTCCCTCTCACCACGGCACTCTCAAAGTAGTAAAAGTCCTTTCGTGACAGTTCTCAGCTCCAGGAGACTGAAGTGGAAGCTGACAGCCCTTTTGAAGCTAGGCCAGCAACTAGGCTTAGCATAGCCTCTGCCAAACACTGTTGGTTAAAGAGTACACCAAATAGCCCAGGTTCTAGGGGAAGGGTAGAAATTGACCCCCTTTTTTAATAGGAGGAGTGGCAAAGAACTTGAGCCCTCATTAACCTGTTGCATGACTCAATAAGGTCTTCTTAATCAATCCTATTTAAAATTCCAACCCCCCCTAATGTTTCCTATCCTTAATCTTGCCTTATTTTTCTATTTTGTTCACTGCTGTATCTTCAGCAACTAGAATAGTGGGTGACACATTGTAGGCACTCTATAAATAGTTATTGAAAGGAAGGAGGGAAGGAAGAAAGGAAGAACTGGGGTAAGTGAGGGTGAGTGAAACCCTCAGTTTTCTCATCTGCAAAATGAGAATAATACTACATTCATTCTAAGGTTCTTGTGAGAATTGAATGAGATCAGGTATATAAAATATTTAATAGAGAACCTGGCAAATACTTAGTAACTAATAATTTGACCACTGGGTTCACTTAAATGGATTTCAGAAAGATCATAAAATAGATTTAGACACTGTCTTCCTGGGTACCCCTTAACATTCTGACATATGGATGAACTGGGCAACTTCAAACAAACTAAGTCTTCATTCTCCAGGATAATTGAGTTTAACCACAAAGGGAGAGTGAAGATTTGATGGAAGGGGCAGGAGTCATTTATTTTAAAAATGAGTTTCCTTTTGAAGTGAACATCAAAGTTGCTAGAAAGATCCTTAATAAAAATGAGCATCATGAGGGGTCACTATTTATACTTCACCAAGCAAGGAAACCTCATTTGAGTGCTATCATTTGCTCCTTAATTGATTGACTATAAATAGTAATCCAGTCATTTATTTCCTCTCAAAAGGCCTCCTAATTTGTTTATTTGAGCATTAATGCAATGCTAATGCAGATTTTCATCTCCTCTCAGCTGGAGAATCATGGATTTTTTTTTTTTTTAAAGAAACATCCAGATATCCTATCTGTTTCCATTTCTACATCTGTCTTTGCTTCTTCCTCTTTACAGAGTTGTTGAGAGTTAACCCAAGACATTATTGTGGGTGGTAAAAGTCCTGGGGTCCTAAGAGGGGCAAATGGAAGGAGAAACAGCAAGAGAACAGAACTGCGAAGTTCCTAAGTGCAGGTGTCAGCTGCCTCAGGTATCTGGTTGAGCTTGACCCAAACCATTCCATGGCCTGTGGTTCTAGAGCCACCCCCTGCCCACCGCCAATTGAGAAGAGTGCTCAGAAGCTTCCTTTCTTGTGGAGTTCTGCCTCGGCGACCCCCAGTCTTTTTCCTATGCCATTCCATTATTCCAGACAATATGCCCAGGCTGTTCGTGAACTTTTATTTAGAAATTCCAATTTTATCAAGTGTTTTATGACTTAGGTAACCTGACTAGAAATGAGGGTGGTCGTTGAAGTGGAATCACTCCATATGTCAAAAGATCTTTGCTCATTTCATCTGCTAGGCACTCTTTGCCCTGTATTCCTCTCCCTGTTTCCTCCCTCTTTGGAGAAAAAAAGCAAGTCTCAGGCTTGAGAGTTCTGTCCTCATTCAGGCCCCGAAGGCTCAGATTCTACCCCCAAATGGACTTACCTAGGCATCTTCTCATTGAGGAAGATGTGTCTCTTCCTTCAGAGAGTTCTTGAACAGGAAGAAAAGTAAGTCATCTCCCTAAATTTCCTTCTCTTGCTTTGACCAAGCTCATATCCCCCATCTGATTCACCATCACTTCTGTCTAATCATCACCTGAAATCACCACCTCTTGAGAATGGACAGAACCAGTAATCTCATTATAGGAATTAAGGCTATTATCTTCACTTCCAAATTGCCCTTTTGAAAATAAAAATTGTCATATACTTAAACTTTCGTCAAAATGAAATGTCTGGTTGCTCATGGAGTGTAAATGAAAACTTCCAGAGCTTGGCTTGGCAAATCATCCTCAAGAACAAAATGACTTATCCCATCCCATGAAATGTACAAATGGGCATACACCCTTCACCTTGAAGGTGACTGAGGTGATCTGGAGGGCGAAAGTGGGGAAAGGTCCAGGCTTTCTGCTACATGTGGGGCTAAGATTTAGGTCACCTAAAGTGAAGCTTTAGACACATGCTACATGGGAACCTGGATTTGATTAATGAATGAGGAACTGTCAAAAGTTTTGTTTTTACAAACAGTTTACTTTAAGAAAAGCATCAGATTCAAATACCAAATCTGCAACTTAATCGTTAAGCATCCTCAGGCCAGTTATAAACCTTCCCTGAACCTCCTTTCCCTCATCAGCAAAATAGGAAGAAGGATGCCCATTTCACAGGGACGTTGTGAGAATTAAGTTATATGTAGACATGTAAGAAGGTCTCAAAAAATGTCAGTCTCATAATTTCCTCCCATAAATCAGATAAAATCCTATAGTCATAACTTAGACAGGCTTCACTGTCATGCATTTCGTTTCCATAAGATTGTTCTGGAATTAACAGCTATGGTGGCAGTTCCAGTATTGATGGAATTATTTTAATCCACACTACTTTCACTCTGACCAAGGTGCCTCAAGGATGATAGTAATATGCTTATTTGGGTTTCATAGCAGGTCACAACAACCAGGCCATTCTCTTTGTAATAGAGGAAGTACTATTTTAGAAGTGACAAAGCTTTCTAAGGTTGATTCTGTAAAATGGACATCCAATAAAGCCATAATACTGACAGCCTTCTGCCCTCCACAGCACTTAAGGTACATTAGAGTATAGCCTTTGGAATAGCTAGTGAGGTGCCTTATACATTTATTTGCATCTGTAGGAGGAATGGTGCTGAAGTTTCATCATTTCTCATTAATGTTAATCACTTCCTTAAGTGATTTGTGGGTGGTAAAAGTCCTGGGGTCCTAAGAGGAGCAAATGGAAGGAAATATAAAGCATTTCCCTCCAGATATGCTTTAAGGAATCTATAAATTTTCCTTAAGCCCTTATGCAATTTTCTATTTATTATCCTAGCAATGATGAAGCAGTTGGCATAGCCTGATAAATGAAACAGTGTTGGTACTTGATTGTAGTTCCATATTTTTCTCCCATTCCTCACTTTTATTTGGAATCTGATCCAACATCTTTCTTGCTTGGTCAAATAGTTCCATCTTCATTTGCTCATTTGAATGGCAGGGAGAAGGACAGTTGGTACTACCATTAAATATTAGGAACCCCATTTTATAAACTTGAAGTTGAGCTTTAGGGAAGAAGAAATCAGTAACTATTGCTTGGCCAAGGTAAATAAGAGAATGGAAGAAGGTTTCAAGAACTCAAATTTCTTGACTTTTAGTGACAACTCTCTTAAGTCAGCTAGCCTATTAGTGAAGATTCTGATGAGAGCCTACCATGGCAGAGGAACTGGATTATGGGATATGGGTTAATGGGATATTAACCTACCCTATCTATAAATGGAAGCTTTAACATGTTGCTTAGTGAAGATTCTGATGAGAGCCTACCATGGCAGAGGAACTGGGATATGGGATATGGGTTAATGGGATATTAACCTACCCTATCTATAAATGGAAGCCTTAACCTGTGGCTCCAAAACCAATTTGTTGCCTGCCAAGCTCAGTAGCTTTTTAGCATCAATCTGATCTGTTCCTTGCTGCCCAATGGCCTGTGCTGACTATGATTCCTGACTTGTTCCTTCCTTCTTGCTTGGTTCCTTCCATTTTCTGCCATTCCCATTGTCTAAGTAGGACTGGCTAGACTCCACTGGTATCCCAATCTGCTTCATTCTCTTTGAGTTAGGCATGCTTCGGCTCCCAGTCTGGGCTTCCAATCTAGCCTCTTGCTACTGAATTGCTAAATCCCCCAAAATTGTCACTGATGGCCTTGTCCCAAAGGGACTTCTTAAGGGTCTGCCATCTCCACTGCAGGGACCCTCTCGTGCCATCCTCTGGCCCAAACTGAAGCTGACCAGCTGCCTGGATGGATAATAATGGAATTGACCTTTCTAGGTGAAGGCACGTTAGAACAACAGGGGTAGCAACAAAGTAGGAGAAACTCTGCCTTGTAATGGTATGCCGAGATCCTGGCTGTGGATAGTGAGAGCTACATCCAGGTAGGCTCCTGTGTGAGTATGATGGACGTTGAAGCTTAGGAATTACTGAGGTGAAAATGGAAGCCTGAGCTAAGAACAAATGTTAAGAAAAACCTACCCTTTTCTCAGAATCTGATAGGGGAGAACTAAGCAAGTGAAATACAACTGTTAGTTTTATGAGGTCATTTTTGCTTTAGCACTAACGAATACTTGGAGGCCTAATTACTAAGACAATATTAACACCTCTTGTGTTTGACAAAAGAGATGCCAAAGTGTTTTAAAAATCAAAGATTTTGGGGGGGTGCCTGGGTGGCTCAGTGGGTTAAAGCCTCTGCCTTCAGCTCAGGTCATGATCTCAGGGTCTTGGAATCAAGCCCCGCATCGGGCTCTCTGCTCAGCGGGGAGCCTGCTTCCCCCTCTCCCTTTGCCTGCCTCTCTGCCTACTTGTGATCTCTCTCTGTCAAATAAATAAATAATCTTAAAAAAATAAAAATAAAAATAAATTTTTTTTAATCAAAGGTTTTTGGCATTTTTTTTTAACCCACTGCCTGTAATAGGCACCCATAAAATCCCTGTGTAACACTCACATTGCTCTTGGTGGTACAATAATTATTGCATCAAGCAGACTCAGATGAGTTTATTGACATTTTCTTGAGAGGGAATGAAGATTTTATGCAAGCACACCATCAAGAATTTTTCTTGGACGTGCCAGGGAAGTTTTGCATTTTGAAATTCAATTGGAGAGTCTCTCTGGAAAATATTTTACTATGCTAGCAACCCTGATGGTCTCCAGAATAAGAATGCCTAATGTGATGGGACAAATGATCCTAATATGATTTATTTAATAATGATATAATAAAGTAGACATGTGGCCTTTCTATTTAACAAATCTCATTATAAAACACACAAAGGAAGTAATCAACACTAAAATTTGCAGAATCTGAATAGATCTGATGCCTGGCTTCTGAATATTAAGAAACTTGTCAAACTTATTGTGTCTCCTAACAAGGCAGCTCTCAGATTTATGGCTCCTGAAAACCCAGTATAACAGTAATCGATTTGAAATTGCTTTGTATTCTTTCATCCCTACAGGTTGTAGTGGAGGCAGTGGATGGAATATCAATTAATTCCTTGGGGTAAATAGGAGTAAAGTCAGTGGTAGCACTTTTGGGATGATGATGATGATGATGAATTATTTTACAAATTTACAGAAGGAGGGAAGAGTTGATTGTGATGGTCATCTGTCACAGGCCCATGTAGCTATTTTCATAGTAGTTGCAACCACTGCCTCCTCCCTGTGGAAGTTTGACCTTAGCTTAGTGTGTGTGGTCCTAGAGCAAATGATGCACTCACAGTGACTTTAGTGGGTCAGTAATTTACAGCGGATCTAGGCTAAAAGAAATAACTTTCCATTCCGTTTATTAAGTGGCTAGGTCCAAACAACTGAACGAGTCCTTTGAAAAACTAATAAAACAAATTGAAAAAAACAAATCTTTTAAATTTTACTCTTTATTCATTATATTCTAATATAATTATATATTCCATTGATAATGGATGTGTATGCCTGTTGGGCACTGCATAACTTCTCAAACCTCGAAATCATATTTGGATCACACTACTCTCATTTCCTGTTCCACATTTTAGCAACTGCCAAAAATCTAATTTCATAGGGATATCATGACATTGAAAGAAATGTAGCAGTGTGATCTAATGTTGAAATGCAAACTACTTCGAGTTAGTAGGTTGCAAGATAGCCAATAGATATCAAATATCCCTGTATTTCTCTTGAACATATCCCTGTTACCTGTAAATTCACCGTGGTGCGCTGGAGTGCCTTGGTGTTCAGTTTAGAGCAAGGATCTATAGTTTCAGGTCACAGAGGTACCAAACTTACACAAATTCAACTCTACCATTTTGCCGCTAGAAACTATTCTTGTGTTCATAGTTACGTATTTTTCACACAACATGGTCCTTACATGTAAATCAATTAATTCAACTCACTCTCATACAAAGAATCAGAATCTTTCCAAACATAGGAAGAAAAGTTAGTTGTTTTGGACTTACTGAAAGATATTATATCTATATTTTGCTGATGATATTCTCAAGTAGAATAGGTATCATCACGCTTGAATTTTAGCCAGCTGATGGGAACTCAATGATACCTTATTGTTATTCCAATTTACATCTTCTTGAATAGTACTGAATTTGAGCATTCTAAAATATGTTGGCCATTTGGATTATCATTCTGTAAATTGTCTGTTACAGACAATTTTGGTGGGAAACTAAAATTTAAAATACAATACTACTTACAATTATTCGGAAAAAAAAAGACCCTGAAATACTTAGGTGTAAATCTAGCAAAATACTACGGGATTTGTATGCTAAAACTACACAATGCGAATTAAAGAAATCAAAGATCTAAATAAATGAAGGCACATGCTATGTTCATGGATTAGAAGATTCAACATAATAAAGATATTAATTCCCCCCAAACTGATAAATAGCCTTAACACAATTTCTGTTAAAATACCAGCAAGATTTTTTTTTGTAGATATAAACAAGATTATTCTAATGGCAAAAGAACTAGGATAAAAAAAGTTTTTTGAAAAAAAAGACCAAAATGGGAGGAATAAATCTACTCGATTTCAAAATTATTCTATAGCTACAGAAATTAAGACTGCATGGCATTGGCAGTAGGGTAGACACATAGTCCCATGGAACAGAACAGAGAACCTAGAAATGTACTTACGGAAATATGCCCACTTGATTTTTGACAAAAGTACGAAAGTTAACTCAACAAATTCCTGGGACAATTAGATATACATAAACAAAAAAATGAACTTTGACTTAAATCGCACAGTGTATTAAAAAATTAACTCAAAATGAATCATGGACTTAAGTGTAAAATAGAAAAATACAAAACTTTTAGAAAAAAAATTAGGAGGAAATTTCAGGGATTTAGGGCTAGGTGAAGAATTTTTAGTCTTGACACCAAAAGTATGATCCATAGAAGGAAAAACTCATTGGACTTTATCAAAATTAAAAACTTTGATATACAAAAGACTCTTTTAAGAGAATGAGAGGAGGAGTTGCAGACTGTCAGAAAATATTTGCAAACCACATATCTAACAAAGCACTAATGTCTTGAATATATTTAAAAATCTCAAAACCCTACATTTAAAAACAAAAAATCCAATTAGAAAATGGTTAAAAGACTTAAAGAGACATTTCACTG
Source organism: Potos flavus (assembly GCA_028534135.1). Classification (NCBI taxonomy): domain Eukaryota; kingdom Metazoa; phylum Chordata; class Mammalia; order Carnivora; family Procyonidae; genus Potos; species Potos flavus. Next base: position 76,696,676 of record CM052898.1, on the reverse strand, counting down.
AAGGTGATGTATAGATGGCAAATAAGCCTATGAAAAGATGTTTGGCATCATTGGCTATTAGGAAAATGCAAATTAAGACCACAGTGAGATATCACTATATACCTATCGGAATGGTTAAGATAAAAAATAAAGATAGCAAATGCTGTGGGGGATTTGGAAAAACTGAATCACTCATACTCTGCTAAGGGGAATGTGAGATGCCACACTCTGGAAAACAATTTCTCATATCTTTAGAAATCAACATGCAACTAGCAACCCAACCCAGCAATCACCCTCCTAGGCATTTGCCCAGAGAAATTAAGATTTATGTTCACAAAAAAGCCTATTCACAGATGTTTATAACAGCTTTATCTGTAATTGCTGAAAACGAGGAACAACTTAGGTGTTCCTTCATGAGTGCAATAGTTAAACAAACAGCATGCATCCATATCATGGAATTCTACTTAAGGATATAGGGGAACCAACTGCTGATAAAGGCAACAACCTGGATGAATCTCCAGAGGATTGTGTTGAGGAAAAAAAGTCAGTCCCCAAAGCTTACATACTGTACGAGTTCATTTAAATAACATTCTCCAATTGACGAAATAATAGAAATGGAAAACAGATTAGCAGTTAAGAAAGGTGTGGGGGGAGCGGTGAGGGAAGCAAGTGTGGCTATAAAAGGGCAATATGAGGGATCCCTGTGGTGATGGAAAATGTTCTGTCAGGGCACCTGGGCGGCTCAGTCAGTTAAGTGTCCAACTCTTGATCTCAGCTCAGGTCTTGATCTCAGGGGCCCAAGTTCAAGCCCTGCATTGGGTTCCATGCTGGGCATAGAGCCTACTTAAAAAAATTTGTTTAGGGTTGCCTGGGTGGCTCAGTCAGTCACACATCTGCGTTCAGCTCAGGTTGTGATCCCGGAGTCCTGGGATTGAGCCCCAAGTTGGGTTCCCTGCTCAGCAGGGAATCTGCTTCTCTCTCTCCCTCTGCCCCTCTACTTTCCCCTGGCGTGTGTGCTTTCTCTCTCTCTCTCTCTCAAATAAATAAATAAAATCTCTAAAAAAGAATTTTTTTTTAATGTCTTGGGGCTCCTGGGTGGCTCAGTTGATTAAGCATCTCACTCTTGATTTCGGCTCAGGTCATGATCTCAGGGTTGTGAGATCGAGCCCCACATGAGGATCCACGCTCAGAATTTGTTTGATAATCTCTCTCTTTCTCTCCTGCCCCTCCTCCTGCTCTCTCTCGGGTGCATGCTCTCTCAAATAAATAAATAAATAAATAAATAAATAAATAAATAAATCTTTAAAAAATGTTCTGTATATTGACTGTATCAATGTCAATATCCTGGTTATATTGTACTATAGTTTTGTAAGATGTTACCATTGAGGGGAACTGAGTAAAGGGTATGAAGGATCTCCTTGTATTATTTCTTACAATTCCATATGAAAATACAATTAGTTCCAAATTTAGAAAAAAGTTTAATTTAAAAATAAATTTAGTTCCGGGGCACATGGGTGGCTCAGTCAGTGAGCATCTAACTCTTGATTTCAGCTCAGGTCATGATCTCAGGGTCATGGGATTGAGTCCATTGTTGGGCTCCATGATCATTGAGGAGTCTGCTTCTCTCTCTCTCTCTCTCTCCCTCTGCTCCTACCCCACCCTTTGTCTCTCTCTCTCTCTAAAATAAATAAGTCTTTAAAAAAATAAAATAAATAAAAATAAATTTAGTTGCAAAATTTAAAAAAAAATCTTTTCTCACTGTTGGGGCTCCTGGGTGGCTTAGTCAGTTAGGCATCAGACTTGATTTCGGCTCAGGTTATGATCTCAGGTTTGTGGATTGAGCCCTGGGTTGGGCTCTATGCTCAGCTAGGAGTCTACTTGAGATTCTCTCTCTCCCTCTCCCTCTGTACTTAACCTCCACCTTTTTTTTAAAAAAAAAATCTTTTATCACTGTTATAAGTGGACTATTTCCTCCAGTCCCATTTCTGGGTACTACTGTTAAGTAGAGAAAAGTCAATAGCTTTTCAAATTTCTGTATTAAATTCTTATATTTTATCTTTAGGCACATTACCAAATTCTCGTATTAATACTGTAGATTTTATTAAAGTGTCTTGATTCTTTGTAGATATACGGTCATGGAATTAGCAAAAAAGAGGTCATTTTAACTATAATTTTCAATGTATCTACCAGTTAATTTTCTTATTGTTTTCAAGCAATCTTTCAAACAATATTAAATAATAGTAATAATAATAATGGGAATTCTGGTCTAATTACTGATTTTAATTGAAATGATTATTTTATTATTTTTTCAATTTAGATTTGGTTTGCTTCTTGTTATTTAAGCAGTTTCCAGCCATTCCTATTTTACTTAGTATTGTTTTTCTGCATCTATAAATATGATCACATGGTTTCTTTCCTTTAATGTATTGATATAATTAATTATATTGGTAAGTGTCCTGATACTTAATTCCATTTGTATCACTGGAATAAACTCTATTTGGTCTTACTGTATTTTTGTATACACTGCTGGATTCTTTTGCCAGTTTTATTTAGAATTTTCATATCTATATTCCTAAATAAGCTTGGGTATGCTTTTCTATTTTTCTACTATTCTTTATCAGATTTTGGTATGAATTTATGCTTGTCCCATAAAATCAGTTAGGGAGCTGTTTAGCTTTTTCTATGGCCTAGAATAGTTGAAGTAACATGATAATTATCTATTCTATAAGGTTAGATAAATCTCAGCTGTGAACCCATCTGGTCCTTGTGCCCTTTTCAATGATGGTTCTAGAATCACCTTCACCAGCTTCCAGCCTGTCTACAGTTGTTGGTCTGTTCAACTTTTCCACTTCTTAAATAGGTTTAAGTAATTTATATTTTACCAAAGCCATCATTTCCCTTTGGGAAATAATTTGCATGTAATATTCTTTTAATCTTTCCTACATCTGTGATTGTCCTTTCTCTTTTTCTTTTTTTTTAGATTTTATTTTTATTTATTTGATACAGAGAGCAAGAGAGCACAAATAGGCAGAGTAGCAGAGGGAGAAGCAGGCTCCCCACCGAGCAGGGAGCCCGATGTGGGGCCCGATCCCAGGACCCCGGAATCATGACCTGAGCTGAAGGCAGTCATTCAACCAACTGAACCACCCAAGCTCCCCTGTTCTTTTTCTTTTATCTATATTCTGACTGCTAGGTGTTAGTCTATTTTATTTTACACTATTTTCCAAAGAACCGCCTCTCAGATCTACTTATCCTTTCTAATATTTGTATTCCTTGTCTTCTGTTTTGTTGAAATAAGTTTTTTTTTAAGTTTTTTTATTTACTTATTTTAGAGAGAGAGAGAGCACGCAAGCATGCACACGCATGCACTTGAGCGAGGGGAGGGGCAGAGGAAGAGGGAAAGGGAAAGACTCTCAAGCAGACCCCACATTGATCGTGGAGTCTGTTGCAAGGCTCTATCTCACAGCCCTGAGATCATGACCTGAGCCAAAACCAAGGAAGAGTCCCACGTGCTTAACCAACAGAGCCACCCAGGCACCCCAAGATAAGCTTTTATCTTTATTTGTCCCTTCTCCTAGTTTCTTGTGATTTATTATATTGCTCTTCTAGTTTCTTAAGATGAATACCAAGTTACTATATTTTTATTTTTATTCTTTACTAATAAAAACATTTAAGGCTATACTTTTTCCAAAGAGTCCCATAGGTTTTGATAAGCGTTTGGTTAGTTGCTTTCTAGGTTGTTTGAAATTTCTTTTTATTCCCCCTTTAACACAAACATTATTTATGAATTTTGTTTTTAAATCTCAAAGTAAATAAGATTTTTCATACTTTTTAATTCTTTATTTCTATTTTTATTGGATTCTTCGTCATATAAAATCTCTACTGTTTCAACTTTATTAAATTTTACTTGGTGGCTAATTATAAAGCCATTTTACATAAATGTTCCATAGACATAAGGAAAAAGTCTCCTATTTAATGAGGATAAGATATGTATGTATGTATGTATACATATGTGGATATACACGTGTGTGTATATATACATGTGTGTATACATATGTGTATATACATATATACATGTATATATACATGTGTTTTAATTCATATACGTGTTATGTGTGTGTATAGTATATGTTTGTATACACACTTATTTTTTTGTACTAGCCAATTCCTCTGTGGCCTTATTTATTGCTTATTGCTTATTTATATATTGTATTGTTTATTTATTAAATCTGTCCATTTTGAGATAGGCATATTGAAATCTCCCATAGTAATTGTATGTTTATAGCATTCTCTTGCCTAAGTTTTGTTTCACATATGTACAGATGATCTTTATGTATGTGTGAATTCAGGTTTACATATCTTTTTCACAAACTGTGCAACTTATAAATTCATGGCCCCTCTGTTTACTCTGGTAAGTACTTAAATTCCATCTTGTTTGTTAGAACTATCACCAATCCTGCCTGTTAAATTTGTATTTTACCGAATTCATCCCTTTATGTTTAATCTTATTATTTCCTCTAACTATGCTTCTTATAAACTGCATTAACCAGTTTTTTAAGCCAGTAAGACAGTCTTTGTATTCTAATGGGAGAATTCAGTCTATTTACATTTATGCACTGCCTGTTCTATTCATTTTGTTTCTTCCATCATATTTTATGTTTATTATTTCTTTTACGTTGTTATTTTCTTTTGTTCACTTTCCTTACTTTTGCTCATATGATAAAGTTGCTGTTCCTGTCTCCTCATTAATTTGGAATTTTTTCCTTCTAATTTTCCTTGGAAAAATCAGGAATGGGTATCAGGAGCTCTGTTTGACATGTTAAGTTTGAGATACCTGTAAAATGTTAACTGGAGAGACAGAGTGGGCAGCTGAGTCTGTGCTTAAACCCCCTCGTCCAGTTATATTTTCACACTTTACTATTGCATGTGGGGCATGGGACCAAGGGAGCGGGTGGGGGGCTTGGAGACTGTTTTTAGAGTTCAAGGAGTTTTGATTTTGCCTCCTACTTAACAGTAGTTCTGAGATTCTTTCTCCAGTCTGCCCTGAAAGGGTGAACCCCGAGTATGTGCACAGTCTCCCAGACCATCAGAGATGAGTATAATTTTATTTTTGAAGCCAGGCTTCCTAGGAGTCATCTCCGAGTCAGAGTAGCTTATTTATCTGCTGTTGGTCTGAATTTGTGCTTAATCCCCTTGAGCTCATAAGGTCTCTATCTTTTGCCGATGGATCTCTGCGTGGTTTAGGAGATGCTTTGGTGTCCGCTCCGCGTTCCGCTCTGATTGTTCCTGAATGGGGGCAGCTTAGAACACGCCCCAGCCTTCCTAACCCACCCACCCCCTCCCCACCAAGTACTCTTCCTGGCTTTCCCTTTCCCTGGTTCTCTCTGTTAAGTTTCTGCTGGTCTGCCAGGTGGCTTGTTGCTACGAGGATCATGGGCCTTCTAGCTCTCTCTTCGCTGCTCGTCACCAAGATCTCTGTGGTTTTCAACATCAAGGCGTTTAGGAGAACTTCTCCAGGCTTTGTTCAAAGTAAAATCAGCCCCCTTTGGCAGAACACTCCTCTTTAAGGTTTCATTCTCTCCTTGGGCAGAACCTCTGTGTCACTGCACCAAGGTGAGGGTGAGGACAGTGCAGATAAATTTGTGTGTCTGATATTCAGGGTGGACATCTGGGCTTGGGATGTTACTGTGGAAGTCATTGGTTTATCGGTTTTATCTAAAACCATAGGATTGGAGCCAGTGTAGAGATAAAATAAAAGCAGTCCAAGAATTAAGCCTTGGATCCTCCCACCTGGAGAGAGCTGAGCTAAGGCATTTAGCTGTAAATAGAAGAGTTTGCCTGAGGCTAGGGCCAGGAAACACTTGGCTCCATCGGCCACAGGGCAGTGCCATCTGAAGCCAGACTAGACAGATTGAGTTTCAGTACCTCATATGCCTCATCTCGTACCCATATTACTTGCTTATAAACATGCTTTGTTCATCCATCAGGTTTAGCATACGCTGTTGTCTCAAGGATCTAACTGGCTCTACGAGTAGGAAATGAGCAGAATCCATTCCCATTCTGTTTGCTACCTTGAAGCTGAATCAAGGCAGGCTGCTCTGACATTCATATTTGGTGTAGAAGGTGGTAACTGGGGTATGGTGTAAAAAACAAATCAATAAAACCTGGAACAGAAAGCCTGGCTTCAGGGTCAGCACTGCCAGGAGCTGAACGTGTGACCTTGGGCGTTATTTCACTTCCTCAGGCTTAGTGTCCTGGCCTTTAAAGTGAAGGCATTTGATTATATGTACCTTGCAAAGCTAGTGTGTTCTGAGACTTAATATAATGTGATTACAGTTGCTTGAAGTAGCATGAAGCTCAAAAAATGTCAGCTTCTTTCCTTTACTAATCATAGAGGCCAGGGAAAAGCTGTTAAATCCACAGAGGGGCCCATGGTTGGCTCAGTCAGTTAAGCATCTGCCTTCACCTCAGGTCATGATCCCGGAGTCCTGGGACGGAGCCCCACATCCGGCTCCCCGCTCAGTGGAGAATCTGCTTCTTCCTTTCCCTTTGCCCCTCCCCCTGCTCGTGCTCTCTCACTCACTCTCTCTCTCAAATAAATAAATAAAATCTTTTTAAATAAATGAATAAATCCACAGAATAATCCCTAAATTTCCATTTTAGTTATTTCTTTTCTATCAAACTGTTTGCCCGCCTGTAGTTACATTGTTTCAAGGGTACCAAGATGTGTTTTAATCAGGTATGGTGAGACACAGAAGTAACTGTCCTAAAGGAAGAGATCTGTACTCCTATTTCCCTAGAAACAGAAGACATGCTTTATGCCATACCAGGCCACATGGGGAAGTACTGGGGTCAGTCATGAGGCAGAGGGGATGAGGGGAAGCATGGGCTAGAGGCTTTACTGTGCTTTTCACGGAGAAGAATGGGCAAGGCAGGGTAAACAGGGTTAGGATTCACTAGTTTGAATCATTTCAGTGAGCTCCAGAAAATAGGGGCTAACCCTAGTTGTATGATGCCTGTCTCTGGGCTGATCAGGATAGGGGAATCATGGCTCAGAGCATAAGAGCTAGAAAAAGGAGGTCGCTGGAGGTATGAGCACTGGATTGTCTGGTTTGCTTTTGAAGGGCACGATCCAGGTTTCTTTACTATCTCTAAGAATTAGCCAGCCCCGACAGGGACAGTCCCTCCACAATCAACAAGGCCCCAAGATGTCAAAGCATAAAAAATATAGAAAATATAAAGTCACGATGAATACATTCATTCTGTTTTGTTTATGTTTGTGCATATGTACTAGACCAAGAAAAATAGACCTCACATTGGATCAAGCAAAAGCAGGGAGCTGGAAATGAACCATGGACAATCCATAACCACTAAATTTATTCTCTAGGTAATTAAAAACCATTCTCTAGCCATCAAAGCCAGTTTTTTTTTTTTAATTCATATTTGGATTCAGGCATAGAATTAGAATCCCAGAGTTAGAAGAAACCTTAAGAATTAGTCCATTCCTCACCCCTCCCTATATCTCTTATTTAAATCTCTTCTTCATTCCTGCTAAACTGTATCTTATTCCTTCTTCAGGTTTTTCTGATTATAAGAAAGGTCTTCCCTGTTGGAACCAAAATCTGCTTCATTTGTCCTCGGCCTGTTAATTCCTGAAAGTCTCATGTCTTGCTGTACAAATACAAAAAACATTTAGCCCAGCTCTCAAAACAGCTGCCAGACCAGATAAAATGTGCATAATGGGCTTTCAGAACTGATGAAGAGCCACTCGTATTTGTCACATGTATTGTACATCTAAAGATGTTGCTTAGGAGAATTTGTTTTCTGTCTTGCTTTCCCTGAGCTGGAATGGCTCCATTGCAGAGCATTTCAGTGTTGCCAATAGCCCCCACTATGCAGACTGTCCTTCCTGCCCACTCAGGGCTTTCCGCAGAATCAATGGAACCTTGAGTAGGACATCTATATTATAAATTCGACTCCACGCTTTAGGCTGAATGGTAATGTATCTAGTTTAAGGCTGCACCCCTAGGACCTAGCTCAGTGCTGGAAAAATCACATGCACTCATTAAGTCTTCACTGAGTGAATGAAAGAATGCATGGAAATGAGTACAAATTGCTAATCAAAAGCATTTGTGCAGAATTCACTTTAGTTGAATAAGTAAGACATAAGAAAAGAAGGTTTGGATTGCTATTTGAAGTGAAAACACTCCTCCAGGGGGCGAAGGTTAGGCACTGAAATGACTGATGTTGCTACATGAAAGCAATATTTTGGATTACATTTCCTGAGCCCTCTCACCTGTTGAGCAAGAAGCCAACAGAGGGCTTCTGTGTAGCTTCAGGAAGAGACTGAGCATCAGGAACTTAGCAGAGAGCCCATGGTAAGCTGTCAGCACACTCCAGATATTACCGATTTGCTCCTTCTTTATGAGCATGAGAGTACCCAACCCTGTGCCTGTAAAATATAGGCCTGCAGGAAATATTGATTGCTGGTGATCATTTTAATGATGCTGATGGTGGTGATAGTGTGATGGGAAAGTTCATCACTTACAGACTTTGCTCCACTCGTTAATAGTGCTTGTACCTAGTGAAGCACCCCGACATGTAAGCTCTTCAGTATGACAGAATTACTGACAAATGTGTGAGTAATGCTATAGCACCAGGGGAAGATGCTTCCAAAAGAGACATATGCTCTGAAAAAGAAGCATTGTGTGCTGTATATACACGTGTGTGTAAAGACAAGGGAAGTGGAAGTTAAGGAATGGAAGGAGTAAAAAGAAAGAGAAGGATTTTTACCTTTTCTAATAAAGACATTATCTTGTGACAGCTTTAGAATACTTGCCATAAGGCGTCAGTCTACCTGAGTGGTTGGCAGTGAATTGAAAATCCGTTAAGATTAATTTTCTGATTACCCATCCTTTTCATTTATCAAAACCTCTCTCTCTGATGTTTACAAGGAAAGAAACAGGAATAAGAGGGGGGAAATATACATTTGGAGAGCTTTGTGGAACGTGGCATAGCTTGAATCTTCTGGGGTGAGGAGGGAGTTGTCATTGTCTATAATAGTGTAGAACATTCTAGTGTTCAGCCTACTGAAGGGTAGACTCAGGGCCCAGAGGATCAGGGTTAAACAAAGATAATGTGCTTCTAGAATTTGGGCTGTCCATCCTACCAGGCTTTCTCTTAACCCTGTGTGAGCAGCTTCAACTTTTAAATTAACAAATATAGTAAAATGTTGGAAATTCCTTGGCTTTAAGAAGAAATCTTTTAGAAAGTAGTAAAGCAAAACATGATATATATAGATAGATAAATATAGATATATAGATAGAGATATCTGTAGACTGATCTATATCTGTCTATCTAAAGAGAGAGAGAAATGGGGCAAAAGGAGTGGGTGCTGACTGTTGGGTTGCAGTGAAAAGAGAATCCAGGTATGTAACTAGTGACCTTCAGATGGCCAACACCCCAGATTTGTCACCCAGCAGGGCCATAGGGCTAAAGAAAGCTGTTTGGTCTAAATTGACTGTGGAAAGAGGGTCAGGGGCCCGTAGCACATATTGGAATCCACTGCAGGTTGAGAAGAAACTCACCTTTCTCTAGTACTGCACCTATTTTCATAACACTTTAATGCAAACTCCTTAAATATGTTTTACTGGATATTCATATATGTATTTCTGAGAAGAAAAGGAGGATTTTAGAAGTTTGGAAAATACTAGAAAAGTTAGCACATTTCTTTGCTGCAGAACTCAAGAGCCTTTAATATAATTCTGCATGATGACTTTCTAAGAAGAAGGTATAGTAGACAGGGCTTTCAAAACTCACTTGACTTCAGAATGCTTTATTTCCAGGAGCTGCTTATGGTGTATTATAACACGTGCTTCAGGAATGCTGCTTCGCAGTATTCCCATTCAAGAGACATTCAGTGATATCTGATCATGTGCCATTCTCTTAGCTGACCACTCATGTCTGGCTCGGCTCAAGGACCTCTTTGACTGATACTGGTGTGGGGAGGGGGCTAGCCCATTTTTTGGTGTGGCCTAGTTCCATAGGGTTGCCCCTCTCGGAGGATTTGTTTTTTAGAATTTTGTTTTAGATGTTGTGGGGGATTAGTTCTCATTGATAAAACCACACACACACACACACACACACACACACACACACACACACACACACAAAAGGCTAGGGGCACCTGGGGGGCTCAGTCTTTCAGCGTATGACTCGTGATTTCTTCTCAGGTCATGATCTCAGGGTTGTGAGATCGAGCCCCATGTTGGGCTCTGCCTGAGCATGGAACCTGCTTAAGATTTTCTCTCTCCCACTGCCCCTCCCCCACCCCACCCACATCCCTGTGCATGCGCTCTGTCGCTCGCGCGCTCTCTCTAACAAAAAAACACAACGTCCCCCACCACAAACACACAAAACTGTCTCCAAAAACAAACAAACAAACAAACAAAGGCTGGAATATATGCGAGTTTTTTTGTGTGTGGTAAACTTTGATGCTAAAACACTGGGCCCTGGATCCTGTAAGTTGTATAGCTGCGTAGGAAGTCGTGGAATAAGTTTGATGTGGTGAGATGGAGCAGTGCACTAGGAGTCAGAGAATCTAGCTAGATCCACATCTCAACTGCTCGTGTGTAGCTTCATGAATTTAAGGATGTCATTTTCATATCTATGGGTCCCAGCTTCCTCTGTTAAACATTGAATCCCCGGAGTAGAAGAGGAATGACATACATGTGACACATTAGCCACTCCTACCTCATCCTATACCCAGGGCAGATACTGCTAAGTGATCAACGTTCTCACTAAATACAGAGGTAGCCTCAGGGACCTTTGTAATACCACATTCCCACCAATCACTCTGAACTGAGAATAGGATGAAAGGGGCTGCCATTTTCATACTTGATGAACTAATAAGGATCAGAGATCTGAGATTATTGCTATCAGCACATTTACTTCCTGAGAAAAGCAAAGTGTCAAGGAGAGGTAAGCACCCCTGGATTAATGAGGGAGTGCCGGGGGCAGAAGGCTGATGTGCTCTTCCTGACCCAGTGGCAACTGGAGAAGAGTCACTGGGATCATGTGACTGATTCACAACTTGGACGTTTGGGAATTGACTTACAAGCAGAATGGATATTTGTAATTCTAAAGGAGTCGATG
>CM052898.1:76660446-76685043 GCA_028534135.1 Potos flavus | reverse complement strand
GAGGGTATTATGCTATGAGAAATAAGTCAATCAGAGAAAGATAGTTATCATATGATCTCACTGATATGAGGAATTTGATAAAAAAGATAGAGGATCATAGGGGAAGGGAGGGAAAACTGAAACAAGATGAAACCAGAGAGGGAGACAAACCATAAGAGACTCTTAATCTCAGGAAACAAACTGAGGGTTGCTGGAGGGGAGAGGGTGGGAGGGATGGGGTGGCTGGGTTATGGACATTGGGGAGGATATGTGCTATGGTGAGTGCTGTGAATTGTGCAAGACTGATGAATCACAGACCTGTACCCCTGAAACAAATAATACATTATATGTTAATAAAAAAAAAATCAGTGAAGGTAGGGTCTCCTGGGTGGCTCGGTCAGTTTAATGTCTGACTTGTGATATCAACTGAGGTCATGAACTTAGGGTCATGAGATAGAGCTCCGCATCAGGCTCAGCACTGGGTAGAACTGGGTGTGGAGCCTGCTTTAGATTCTCTCTCTCCCTCTGCCCCTCTGCATCCCCCTTCTTTCTTTCTTTCAAAAAAAATAATAAATAAATAAATAAATGCAGGTAAAGCCTGAAGATGACATATAAAGTGCCTCCTGTGGAAAGGTAAGAAGGTGTACAATTAGGTACATCATTTTTTATTCGCATCCCTCCCTTTGCCTGAGCAGAAAAGTTGTCATCGCCATTGGTCACCACCCAGCTTGCCATCCCTTTCAAGAAGGAATGAGATAATTTACTGGGCAGGGGTCAAAAGAATTGCCTAAGGAGATGGCTTTTATCAAGTGTGCTACTTCCATGAAATTTTTATGATTGCTTCAAATAGGAGGTATCTTCCAGAGTTTCTCTGTAGGACCCTACTCTGTATACCTATGTTGGCTAATAAGTACATTCACGTGGGTGGTTCTGAGAACCAGATAGAAAAGTTTTTCTATTTGTTTAGTTAGGGTGGGAGGAGTCCTTGCACCTCTCTTGGGCCCATGATGTCTTTCTTCTCCAGCAGCTGTTACCTTTGGGATAAGGGCCTGTACTTCTCCAGAAACCGTAGACCACTCAGTGACTGGCATCTGTTTGGGCTCCTGCCTTGACCTTCCCCCACTAATAACATCACATTGTTTAACCTTCACATCCCTCACCTCTTTTCCAGTCCTTGGAAGCCCAAGGGGGCAGACGGTCATTCTGTGCATAGTCTTGAACTGTTTTTGTTTTTGTTTTTGTTTTTAAGATTTATTTATTTATTTGAGAGAGAGAGAGAGAGTGAGTGGGAGGAGGGGCAAAGGGAGAGAGAGAATCTCAAGCAGGCTCCATGCCCAGGACCCCTTGAACTATTTCTTGATAACATACTTTGTCCCCTGCACAATCCTGTCTCTATGGGTGGTGTTCAGGGCCCCTATTCTATCTCTAATATGCCCAGTGGACAAACTGGATCCTCAAAGGCACAACCACAACATCACGCACTGACTCCCCCCACTTCCATTTTACCTTTGTCATCTGGCTTATGCATTACTCTGAGCAACAGAGTTTAGGTGGAAAAGCTTCAAATTTGCATGACTATATAGCATAAATGTGATACACAAACTTAGGTTCTTGGCTACCTAGGTTCAAATCCTACCTCTTTCTTGCAAGCTGTGTGAAATTAGGAAAGTTACAGGGTCTTTCTACCTCCTGGTAAGAGGGGATAATAATAGTACTCACTTCATAATGTTATCGAAAGGATGAAAATAGAATGCCTGTCAAATTATTTGAATGGATACTTGAATGGATACATCAAAGGAGATACAGATGGCAAATAAGCATATAAAAAGATGTTGAACATCATTAGTTATTAGGAAAATGCAAATTAACATCACAATGAGATACCAGTACATGCCTATTAGAATATTGAAAGTTAAACATAACATGTATTTCAATCCTAGGTATTTACTCAAAAGAAGAAATATATGTCCATACAAATGCTTGTACATAAGTAGTTATGGCTATTTTATGTATAATAGCCAAACTGGAAACAATCCAAATGGCCACCCATGGAATATTGCTGAGCAATGAAAAAGATGAACCACTGACGCACATAACAATGAATAAATCTCAGAATAATTCTACTGAATGAAAGAATAAAGACAAAAAGACTATATACTATAAGCTTATAGAGAACTGATCTGTTATGACAGAAAGTGGATCAGTGGTTTCTTGGGATTGGGGTGGGGACGGAGGGGTGAGAAGAAGGAGTTACAGAGGGGCATGAAGAAACTTGGAGGGACAATGGCTATGTTCACTATCTTGATTGTGGTTGTGGTTTCACACGTATGTACATATGTCAGAACTTATTGAATTGCATAATTTAAATAGATGTGATTTATAATATGTTAATTATACCCAGATAATGCATTTTTTAAGTAAATGCCTAAGACAGAGCAGGCTTTTTATAAGTATTGACTATTATACACTTAGTATTATACTCAAAAATGTTTTAGATGAAATTTTTAAAGGGGCATCTCATCAAAAGCAGTACTCAATAATTGATTATATCACCATCATACCATACCTAGCTGCATTTTCCATTTCTTTCCAGGAATTCTTACAAATAAACTTGAATTAAGGAAAATAGTCCAGGCTGTGAGGTCACAAGGCATGAGTTCAAGTGCTTGTTCTATCATCCAGGACCTTCTACTGAAATTTTCCTGATTTTTCTCATATACAGAATACTACAAAGTCACATCACATAATTGCTATAAGAATCCAATAAAAAACTGGACCTAAGCATGTTCTGCAAATTATAAACCAACATGAATATATCAGTCGTTACAACTAGGGAGGAAAGGAGATAAGCGGATTTTTCGAAGACCGAGTAACAGAAGACCACCAAGGTTAAAATAAACTTTGACCAGAACGCCTCACAGAAGAGCAAGGGATAGACCCTCCATCTCCGAAATTCCCTTATGCTGATATTCCCTCATCATAATTGACTGGGACACTCTTAAAAATGCAGGCTTTTGGGTCCTACCTTATACTTGTTTAGTCAGAATCACTGGTGATAAAAAAGAGGAATGAGTTGTTGTCATTGTTGTTGTTTAAAAAAAAAAAAAAAGCGGGGCGCCTGGGTGGCTCGGTGGGTTGGGGCCTCTGCCTTCGGCTCAGGTCATGGTCTCAGGGTCCTGGGATCGAGCCCCGCGTCGGGCTCTCTGCTCAGCAGGGAGCCTGCTTCTCCCTCTCTCTCTGCCTGCCTCTCTGCCTACTTGTGATCTCTCTCTGTCAAATAAATAAATTAAATCTTAAAAAAAAAAAGGAGGAGGCTCCCGGCAAGGCCACTCAAATAAAAAAAATAAAATAAAATAAAAAAGCTCCCTGGCTCCCTGATGAATTCTGATGCAGCTGGTAGCACCAGTCAGTGGATGGTCTTTTGGAAACAATCACCTTGATCTGCATGCCTCTCAGTGAGAAACATGAGCTATCCTAGGCTCTATTGCTCCAATTAAACCTGGCTTCAGTCTCCAGAAAAGATAACACATCTCCCGTAATGGCTAGGAATGCAGAAAGTTTTGAAACATCTTCTAAATAGGCATTTAGTATTGCAAGCACTTCCTCTACCATCATTCTTCTTTTTCTGAGCTCCTTTATGCTCTTAGGATTCTTACTGGCTCTGAGATTATCTTTGGAGATTATCTGTCTTGGTAATGCAGATGTGTATTTCTTAATTTCTTTCCAACCAGTCTTTTCCCTCAAAAAACCAAGTCATCCCATGTTGCATGTTGGCAGCTTGCCTTGGTTAGACTGTCCGAGGTGTGTGGTTTGATGCCAACATGAACTTCTATCTATGTGGGATTGTCATCTGAAAGTCAAGAAGTGAGAAGAAAAGCAGCAGGATCAGTGCACATCAGCCCCTTGTGCCATCTGGGGTGGTTAAAGCAGAGGAACAAAGACTGGGATTGGATGGAATTTCCTCCTCCTATCTCTTATCTCAACCTGCCTAGGACTCTATTGTTCCACCCATAAGGAGAGAAGATTCCTTTTCTGTGTCTTGAGGATGTCAAATCCATCTATAAGTTCTTGGGGGTTATTTCAAAATCCTCTATGAAAAGGCACCACATGAATATAATTAAGTTTCTTATATGGCTCATTATTCTGTGAATTTGGACCAGATGTTGCAAAAATGCCTCTGGGGTCAGAGAGGGCAATTCCAAGCTTGGAATTCCAAGTAGAGCTTGGAGAGCAAATGCCCCATCTGAATGGGGCAGTCCCTAATTGTTGCCATGTTTGAGTGTGGCCCCACGTTGCCAAGATACTCGGGTTTTTTTTCCAAAGATGGGAGGGGCAATAGGAATAGTCCCTTTTATGATACTATTTTGTTTTATTTATTGTTGCCTTTGAGGTTGGCAAATTAAGGGGGAAAATACTTTTAAATGGGGCCAATAAAACATCTCCAAGTGAGCTTGAACTTGCAGACTACCGGTTTGTGATTTCTGACTTACACTATTATTCAAAACCGTGATCTTTTAACAACTGAAAAAAAATTATGTCAATATAGTAAATCCTTGTACGTATGCAATCAACCAATGACACATGCAGTCCTATCACACAAAATGAATATTATATAAAAATGTAAAATTTAGGCAAACCATAAAAGACTTTAGAAAAAAAAGATTTATTTACTTTGAGAGAGAGCGAGAGAGTGAGCATGGTGAAGTGGGGGAAGAGGGAGAGAGAGTCTCTCAAGCAGACTCCCTGCTGAACACAGAACCTTTCGTGGGGCTCGATCTCATGACCCTGAGATCATGCCCTGAGCTGAAGCTAAGAGTCAGATGCTCAGCTGACTAAACCCCAAACCATAGGGGACTCTTTAACTACAAAGAACAAACTGAGGGTTGCTGGAGGGGAGCCAGGTGGAGGGAATGAATGATGGTAAATGAATGATGGTCATTGGTAAATGGTAAATGAATGATGGTCATTAAGGAGAGCACATATTGAGATGAGCGCTGGGTGTTTTATGTAAGTGATAAATCACTAAATTCTACTCCTGAAACAAATACTATACTACATGTTCACTAACTTGAATTTAAATTTAAAAAATGTAAAATTCAGTTCAAATAGAAGCTGAGCCTTCAGGAGAAGCCAGAAGAGTCAAATAACCATTGGTCTGAACAATAGCTTATTGTAAAATGCTGATCAATAGTAGTTTGGGATTTGGTTTTCCGTCTGTTGGACAGGGACATAACCAGAATTATATTCTCCTCCTCCTCACAACCTGTATTGTCCATCCCCTCAGGAATAGCAGGTGATGTTCCCTACAGGACAACTCACTCTCACGCTGGGCCCATAGGGATGGTTGGGCCAGGGACAAAACACTGAGTGCAAGAATGTAGGGGACACTGCAGCAAGAATTTTTTCTTTGCTGGATAACCTGTATGCACATGATATGGTTAAAAACAGTCTTCCCTTCAGTTTTTTGAAAGCTGTTTCTCTGTACTCTAATGAAAATGCAGGAAATGGTTTTCCCAGTTTGTGCTAATGAACAACACTCGGGAAGTATCCAAGAGACCATGTTTCTATTTGAAAGCCAAAAGGCTCCAGTTGATTCGTACAGTATGAGTAATGATTATCTCCAGTTGGGAGATACTGTAAGATCATGGATTAGCTATAATTTGGATTAGCTGTCATTAAGATCTTGGGTTAGCTTCCCAGGATATAAATGGTATTGTAAATGGTGTTTTGACATGTGACAGACATAGAAGAAAAGAACCTTAGTGGTAAGGGTACCAGCAAAAACAGATGGCATACCCAGAGAGTTTCATCTAAAGGATTAAACTCTTTATAGAGGGACCCTTTCTGGGCACATGGGCAGGGATAAGGAAGCCAACAAAGGATGGCGAGGCTCAGTAGGGATAGCAATGGCAGAAAGTCATTGCGACCCCGTGGTCTGAAGTGTTGAGAGAGGGAGGGGTATTGTGTTACCAGAACCCACAAAAGCTTCCTCTGTGGAATGGAGTCTACTAGCAGACTCAATGTGTGCAGAGGCATTGTGCTGCTGTCAGCACCTATCCTCCCACTGTCTGATCTCCTGCTAAGTCCTCCCTTTGGCTGATTCAAACCAGAACCTAGAAGGCAAGAAAGTCCAGGAAATTCCATCCATAGAAGTCAGCCTCCAAGGGCAAGAGTAGGGTGGAGAGTGGCAGATAAGGATCTGAGAGATTGGGGGGGGGGGGGGCAAATGGAGAGTTATCACAGAAAGCAAGGGAGGTCATAACTATGGACTATTAGAGCGGGAAGGGGCTTTTGATCTTCCGATCCTCGAATCCTCATTTTGTTGATGAGGAAACTGGGGCCCAGGGAATTGAAACGACTGAGCAACCATTATAAACCCAATAAAAGGCATAATTGAGACCAAAGGCAGTCATCTTCATTCCCACTCTCATGGACTTTCCACTTCATTATGCTAGGAATTAGGAGTTGCAAAACTCATGTTAGAGTAGGATTGGCTAAAATGGGGTACCTACATGGTCTTTTGCCATTACTGTGCCCATCAGACATCACCAATCTATTGCAGATTTCTTTCCTCCTGAGCCCAGATGTGCTGTCAGACTCTTTTTCATGCTAGGGCTCCAGGTAGTCACTTATAATTAATCCATCTTGTTGCCCTATTCCCTAACAATCCAACATACTCTAAATCTTTAAATACAAAGCTTCAGATTATTCTGTCTAATAAAATTTCCTTCCTTGAAATGTGGCTCATTCTTTGAGGGTGCTTCCTTGTGGATTTTCAAACTGCTTACTCTGGTGGCTCAATGGAGGGCAGTTATGGTTTGGAAGAAGGGGAAGCACCATAAGATTATTTCACCTAAAGGGTAGTAATAAAAAGCCTTAATCCATCGTGACGTTTTCTCTTCTTCTCTCCTTGCAGGTTGACAGAACAGAGGTGATTCGCACCTGCATAAATCCAGTGTATTCAAAACTGTTCACTGTGGACTTTTACTTTGAAGAGGTGCAGCGTCTGCGGTTTGAAGTTCATGACATCAGCAGCAATCACAATGGGCTGAAGGAGGCCGACTTCCTGGGTGGTATGGAGTGCACACTCGGCCAGGTGGGTCCATAGAGGTCCCTTCCCACCCCTTGCCTCCTTGAGGCCTCTCTTCCTCCCCTTTTTCCTCTCTCCTCACATTCTTTGTCCTTTGGCTTTATTTTTCCTTTACGTGTAGCATTTTATGAGTTCCCATACAATGTCATATCCATTATAGTTAACAGTGTGTTTAGATAGGGATGATGTGGCAAATATGGAAAGACCTACTTACTTTGCAAAATTAACCATTTTCTCTTCTGAATTCCTTCATTCTGTCAGTTATTTCACAATTATTTATTAAGCACTTACTATGTTCTGATTGTGTGTGCTATACTCTTATTCTGTTACATTATAAATATCCATTTCCCAACTCAACTATGAGAACCGTATACAGAGAGTATGGCCCAGTTACATGTGTCCCAAGCTTCTGGGACCACAAATAGCCCAAGAGAGGGGCTAAATAGATATTTGGTGAATGAATAAATGCTTTTACTTAATCCTCACAATGATGTGAAATACACATCACAATTATATTGATTTATCAGTGAGAAAACGGAGTCTCAGGGTGGTTAAGCCTGAAGCCCCACACTAATAAGTGGCAGAACTAGAACTCAAACCAAGTTGCCTTCACTCTAAACCCCATAATTCTGCTTCATGACACCTTTCCTTTTTCCTTCCCTTACTGCTGTACCCAGAACTTTAGTAGGTGCTGAGGAGAGATCTAAGTGAAGAAATAGTCCCTATGCCCAAGAAGTGGGCACTCTAATTGGAGAAGGCACATTATATGTACCTAAAATAGAGCAATTTATGATGCAATTTAAGCCATAATGAGACAAAATATCCTGGGCTATATTCATAGGGTGTGAGCCTTCAGGAAGGTAGAGCTTTCTGCTAGGTAGAATCAAAGAAGGCATTGTGGATTCCAACTTTGAAAAAAAAATATGGTCCACAGATTGAAAAAGGAGGAGGAGGACTTTCAAGTAAGAAATCAATATAAACAAGGCATAGAGGTCAGCACAACCATGGCAGGGGTAAGGGGCAAAGGAGAGCAGGTTCATTGAATTGAGGTCAAATGCTGATTTGCTGCAAAACCAGTAAAGCTTGAACTTCAGAACCCCTCACTTGGGTAGACTATTTCCAAGGCTCTGTGTGACATTTTTATTTGTAGTCTTGCACTTTTTTCTCAAAGGATTCCAAATTAGATAAACCTCAAGCCCCATAAAACCTGCATCAATCCCATGCAGAGGTGAGGGTCTGGTTTAGGGATTAGTTAAGAAAGAGGCTGCCTGGCAAAGAGATGACAAGCATGCATGTCTGTTTGTTTTTACTGTGCCTCATGCCACTTATCAGTAACTTCTCCCATGTGAGCACTGAGTGACAAAACAGACAATGTCCTCAGATACCTTTTTCAGCAGATATAGTGATTACTTTCATTAGATTCTTCCTTGTTCTTTTGATGAAAGCCAAAAGCCCAAAGTAGAAGGATGGTGAGGGGAGGCAGAGAAGGAATCTCGGATTTTCTCCTTCAATATAATCTCTCTCATGACTTTTGAAAACAGTTAAAGGCAGATAGTGCTGGGGTCTTGCCAGGTACGATGCCTAATAAGTAGTAGGCATTCAACGAATGAATGAATGAATGAATGAATGAATGGTGGATTTCAGGTAGAATTCTGTAATGTATAAATAAAACAAGGTGATTAGAGTGGCATCTCTTACAAATATAAATGAGCCACTCCAAGATTCTCTTTTAGATTATGGACATCCCCTCATGTATAAAATTTATATTCTGCCCTAAGAAACAAATGTAGATTCATGTAGAAGTCATGTGAATCAAAGATCTTTTTCATTGAAAGATTTGATCAGTTTGTCCATATGAATGACCCTCAAACTTACATCTTTAGTCTCTCACAACCCTCATCTTTCCAGCAGCCAGTAAGTCCTTGACCCGCTACTTTGTGCCAGACATTATGTTGGAGGCCAACGTAGTGTTGAGCCAAAAACATCATCCCTACCCTCAAGCAACTCACGGTCTAGTTGTGGATAAAGATGGGAAGCAAATAATTAATTAAATTACACAAACAATTAAATTACAGCCATTGTAATTATTGTTAAGGAGAAGTATGGAATAGGAGAGCAAAGATCGAGGGAATGGTATCAGGAGGAGAGGCGATCAAAGAAGGATTCCGAAGGGAAGTGACATTTACACCAAGACTTGAAGGGAGAGTGTGTGCATCAGGTGAGAAGAAAGAGGAAACATGTTCCTAGCAGATGAGAAAATTATATACAAAGACTCTGGATTTAGGAAGAAGTTTGGCATATGGTGCATAGTATCTTCGTTTGGGTTACCCAGGAAGCTAACTCTGAGACAGGAAGTCAAAGGAGGTGAAGGAGATGCCATAGCAGAATGAGAAGGTAAGACAGGAAAGGGAAGGCAGCCTGTAAGAGTGTTGTCAAGCCAGCTACCACCGTGGCCAACTGAAGCTTATTTCTGCTGGGAAAATTCTAGAAGCCAGTATAGAGCAAACAGCACAGAGTTATCTCACCCCAGAGATGAGGGAACTTGGATATTTATACACTTGGGATATATAGTTCATCAGTCATTGAGGGCTGTTCCGAGAGTGGAAACATCAATCCCCCAGTATTTCTGGCTTATTGCATGGGTAGCAGTGCAGGCTCCCAGTAGACCAAGATGCTTACAAGCAAAGAAATACAGGTGCTGATGGTTAGAAGTCAGTGATGTGTACTGAAGTCATAGGCCCTGGGAAATGAGCAGGGCATTGACGGCATCTGTGACACAGACGCTATCGGCTGCCTACCCAATAGCCAGTCACTCCACTCTTTCAGCCATTAGGCCCTGATCATTTCCAGATCATTTTCCATCATCTGGCTGTGTAGAAAATAGCCCTATCTCCAGCTCAAGGGTGAATCCTGAGTAATCTCTGCCAATCATATGAATCCCATTCCCTTTTGCCAGAAATTGGTTTAGGGGTGGGCTTGTGGCCAGTTCTAATCAATAAGACATGATGGTTTTCCTCGGAAAGCTGTTCTAGCTTAAAAGACAGAGAGAGAGAGAGAGAGAGAGATCCACATATGAAGGAAGAGTTGTCTGCCTGTGATTCCTAGAACCACTGTAGCCACTTTGTAGCAAAGGTGAGGATGAGAGCAACCCTAACGTAAAGTCAGAGCCGGGAGAGGTGGAGGCACTGGCTGACATACTGCCCGCCCTATCTGTGGACTCCTTATCATGAGATAATAAAGTGTCCTATTGTTAAAGTTGGGGATCAGGTTTTCCATTCCTTGAGCTAAAAGCACCATGATTCTTTTTTTGAAGATTTTATTTATTTACCGGAGAAAGAGAGAACATGAGCAGGGGGGCAGGGCAGAGGGAGAGGGAAAAGCAGGCTCCTTGCTGTGCAGAGACCCCGATGTGGGACTCAATCCCAGGACCCTGGGATCATGACCTGAGCCAAAGGCAGACACTTAATCGACTGAGCCACCCAGGCACCCAAAAATACCGTGACTGATATAGAGTATACCATTGAAAGCGTATCAGTGAAAAACTGACGGACTGTCTGGAGTGGGGTAAACAAAGGGAAGCTGGGGGAGTGCATTGGCTTAATTTTTTAAGCCCTCAGAGGAGGAATATATGCAAGTGAGCACTGAGGGTAAGATTACAAATTGTACTTTCTAAATATATCTTGTATTTTTTTTAAGATTTTATTTATTTATTGACAGAGAGAGAGATCACAAGTAGGCAGAGAGGCAGGCAGAGAAGAGGGGGAAGCAGGCTCCCTGCTGAGCAGAGAGCCCGATGCGGGGCTCGATCCCAGGACCCTGAGATCATGACCTCAGCCGAAGGCAGAGGCTTTAACCCACTGAGCCACCCAGGTGCCCCCTAAATATATCTTGATACTTTTGAAAGAACTTCCATACTGACCATTTCATTTGATCCTCTTGACGATGCCGAGAAGACAGGGGTCAGCATCTGCATTTTATAGCTGAGAAAACTGAGGATCACAAAGATTTAGTGTCCTGACAGAGCCAAGACCAGAAGTCAAGAGATTTTGGTCCCTAATCCAAAGCTCTTTCTTCTGCCATGATTTAAAGAAGGATTATGGGGAGAGGCCACATCTTCTGAGATCTCTTTTAAAACATGGCTTAGATGAAGCAAATGAGCAGCAAGTTAAAATTGTTGAGTGTAACCCCAAGCCATGCTTCCCAAGCCACACTGCTTTCCCTCCCACCCCAGGTGACACACTAGCCTCTCTGGGATCTTGTATATTCATTGGCAACCACCCTTTTATATTATCAACCATGTGATAGATATGATTGACCTTTCCATACTTTTGGGGTGGGCACTAATTGGCTGAAATCAACCAGCCAATTTTTGTAGCCATAGTGATTAGTTCAGTGATGATATATAACTAATCAGAGATAGTGAAATGTAAATAACATATTTGCTAGAACCTTTTGAGAAAGATAAGATGAGGCTGTGAGATCTGGAAATGTTACCTTTCAAGGGGAGAACATGGTACTGCTGGGAGAGGGAAAGGAAAGGCAATAATATAACAAAATGTGGCTGAAAACGAAAAGGCTGGCACCTCAAAGGGAAGAACAGAGAACTAGAGAGAAATCAAGTCATATTACTTGAATGCTACATGGTGTCCTGTCTGAAGCCAGTCGGTCCTGGGAATTTTGGCCAATAGCTTCCCTTTATTATATAAATCATTATGGACTAATTCTTTTTGCCACTTGCAACATGGAGTTCCCACTAATCAAGTCATATTCCGTAGAACCCTTTCTCTAGGCCATAGTGACCTTCTCAGACTCCAAGATCCTATAACTCATCTCTACTTCACTCATTTAGTAACTGCCTTGAGAAGTTCCTTTTTCTCAGTTCATTAAAATAATTTCTCTCTTAATTAATGTTTACTTTTATAGATATCATCTGGACCCCCAGCTAGATTACAAATTTCTTAAGGCAGAGGTCATAATCAGTATTTCTTCATGTCTAATGCACCACCATGCTTTTATATCACACGTGCTCCAGCCACATTTATTGATTAGTTCATTTTGAAAATTTTAGATCAGTATGAACTTTTATTTTAACGTGGTAAGTTCCACTCAATCACATACTTGTATTTCAACAAGCATTTAACAAGTGTCCCAGTTATACCAAGTACCCTGGTAGGTGCAAAAGACGCAAAAATGAAAAAGAGGCCTGGACCCAGAAGAGCTTATAATTAGCTGGGAGACACAGAGTAGTAAATAAATAATTAAAATGCCTGTTACTTTCTGCTACAACAGAGATTTGTTCCAGGGGCTACAGGGGAAAGGCTTACCTCTTCCTAGAGGGAATCAGGGAGATCTCATAAGAAAGATGACTCTGGGGGCACCTGGGTGGCTCAGTCAGTTAAGTGTCTGCCTTCAGCTCAGGTCATGATCCCAGGGTCCTGGGATCAAGCTCCACATCATTCTCCCTGCTCAGTGGGAGTCTGCTTCTCTCTCTCCCTCTCCCTCTATGTGTATGCCCTCTCTCTCTCTCTCTAGCTCTCACTCTCTCTCAAATAAGTAGGAAGGAAGAAAAAGAAAAGGAAGGAAGGAAGGGAGGGAGGAAAGAAGGAAAGGAAAGGAAAGGAAAGGAAAGGAAAGGAAAGGAAAGAAAGGGAGGGAAGGAAGGAAGGAAGGCGGGAAGGAAGGAAGGAAGGCGGGAAGGAAGGAAGGAAGGAAGGAAGGAAGATAGATGACTCTGGACCTGAATCTCAAAGGATGAGTAGGAATTCATCAGCAGAGAAAAGAAATAAGAACTCTCTGGGCAAAATGACCGGGACACACAAAGGCATGGCAGCACAAGAATAACAAAGAACTCTAAGTGACTCAACATGGCTAGATGGTCAAGTAGGGGTAGAAAACAGATAGGGGAGGCTGGACAGGAGAGGAGCCAGACCAGGAGGATTTAAGTGCCTTTCTTTAAAGTTTGGAGAGCTTGGATATGCTGCCCTGGAGGTCCTGAAGGGTTTTGACTAGGGAGAGAACAAGATTGGATGTGTATATCAGAAAGATCAGAAAGATCACTTTAGCGTTCCTGTGAAGTCTGGGTGGGAGAGAGTGGATGTGGAGGCAGGGAAACCAGTTAGGAAGCTCATGCCATAACAGGAGAGAGATGAGAAGGCAATGGTGATGGAAGTTGGGGAGGCCAAGGGAAGAGTTTGGCCAAGAGCAGCATCAACAAGCCTTGGAGAATGCATAAAGGGAGGAGGAGCTTGCAGATAGCTGGCTCCGGTTACTAGAGGAGTGATTTGCCTATCTTTCAGGAGAATGAGATTGAGGAGTGGAGTGGGGAATAGAATGTACTGGAATGTTAAGCTCATGATGTCTGTGGAGAATCCAGAGGAGGTTGCCAGTTGGCACCCAAACACATGCATCTGGAACAGATACAGATTTGGGAGTGGACTCCCTATAGCAACGGTAGCCTGAAAGTGGGTGAGATCCCTCAAAGAGACTCTTTTGTTTTTATTTTTAGAAGGAAATTCACTGAACATTCCATATATGAACAAATCATGAAGGATTTTTTTTATTATTATGTTTAGTTAGCCAACATATAATACATCATTAGTGCAGACGACCATAGGGGAAGGGAGGGAAAACTGAATGGGAAGAAATCAGAGAGGGAGACAAACCATGAGACTCTGGGAACCAAAGTGAGGGTTCCAGAAGGGAGGGGGGTGGGAGGATGGGGTAAGTGGGTGATGGGTATTAAGGAGGGCACGTGTTGTGATTAGTACTGGGTGTTATACTCAACTAATGAATCATAAAGGATTTTTTAAAAACGGTTGAGTATGCGATGACATCTCTCCGCATTGTCTCCACTCGATACTAAATTTTGGTGTGAATGGGAGCTTTCTCTTTTTTCGAAATTGTTCTTCTCTCTAGTATGATCCAGCAAACAAACAAACAAACAAACAAACCCACCACAAACACAAAACACAAAAAGACCAAAAAAAATCAGTTCTTTCCTTCTTCATCCCTTCAGTGGTTCAAGATTTCTTTTCCCTTGTCTCGCTTAGCGAGGCAGGGAATGGCTGGATCCAGGAGTGGTTGAGCAGCTGGAGGAATGGCACATTCAGGGTCTGAAGCACTGTTTCATAATGCTTAAATGCACCTGCTGTGGAGCTTCATGGTCTAGAGTCAAATCCCAGCTCAGCTGCTCTCAAATTGTATGTCCACAGGCAAATTCTTGCAGCCACTTAAGCCTCAGCCTCTTCATATGCAAAGTAGAGATAATAATAGAGCTGGCCTCAAGAAATATTGTGAGAATCAAGTGAGAAAACACATATAAGGTGCTTAGCTGTGTCCCCAGCACAGAAAGAGCACTCAGGATATGAAAGCTGTGATTCAGGACCTGAGAATCTAGGAAATAATGGGGAAGTCAATGTATCTAGGGGCCAGCTTTGTTTCAGGAGTGAAGGTGGAAGCAAAAAGGATGAAAACATTGAGACAGAACACCCATGTTCTGGACAATTAGTAGAACTGAACTTAGGACTTTGCCTCAAGTTCATTGAAAAATTAATTTAGTCAAAGGTGGCAGTGCGTGCACACGCGCGCACGTGTTTGTGTGTGTGTGGTATTTACTTTATTCAGACTATTTTTAAATAAAATTGGTTTCAACTCAGATCTCTGAAATAATTGGGAATAGGTATTCCAATTCCTGTCTTAGCACAACTAAGGCACAGAAGGAGAGATAAAGTGACATCCCAAACCCATGCTGGAAGTCACATTCAGAGCTGTCTCCTCAAGGCCGTCTGCAGATATTTGCCCAGTCCATGTGAGTTGGCCACGTTCTCACTCTGCCATGTGAAACAGCGGGACTTGTGGCTTTTAGGAAAGGGAACTAGCAGCCCTCAGCATGCTAGAAACTGGCATTGGCCATGAAGTTGAGGATAAGCACAGCCAGTGACTTAGCACTGAGCAATAATGCCAAATGAAGGATCATGTCCTCCAAGAGCACTCCAGGCAGAACAGTGTGTTCTCAGCAGATGGATGAGGGGGGCGAATCACAGAGATGCAGGGTGCCCAGAAGGCTGTGTACTCCTTCTGGGTGAGCTTGGAGACCATCCTCGGATTTCTGTTGGCGGAGAGGAGACCAGGAGCTAAGCCCCTCTCCTGCTGCACCCAACAGAGGGCATGCCAAGGAGAGCCGTGATGATCCTTCACCATCTAGAACAGCAAGCAGACCTTCTTTATGTGGTGCCTTCGCTTTCTTTCACTGCTTACTAGCTAGTCCAGTCATCCTTGAAGTCTTCCACTTCTTCATGAACCAAATGCAGTGGGGACACTGAGTCAGAAATAATAACAGTAAATGTAGCAGTTAACTTTCTCTAGGTACTTGTATTTACCAGTCACTGGGCTAGGCATTTGCTATATGGCACTTAAGTTAATCAGCTGGACATCCCTGGGAAGTAAGCACTACCATTATCCGCATTTACATTTGAGGAAACAAGCTGTAAAAAGCTGGGTAACTTATTCAAGGCCACACAGCTAGTAAATGGTGGAGATGGACCTCAAATACAGTTGTTTGGCTCCAAAGCCCCTCATAGCTTGTCACTAACTAGTATAAATTGGAATGAGGTATCTATTAATGCAAAGCCAAGTCAGAGTTGACCTTGCTAAGATTTTGTTTCATTTGGGTTATTTTTAAGTTTGTTCGTTTGTCTTATGTGAAACTGATAAGAATCCTCTTGCAAAAAAGAAAAACCACCTTGGTCATTTTTCCTCCAGGTGTGTGTACTGAATTTACTCTAAATACAGCATTGGTTTCTTAAACAGCATCAATGTCTCAACCTCCCCAAAGCAGAACCTTATAGAGTCAGCACCCAGATGGTGCCTGCTCCTGGTCTTTTCACCCTCAACCCTGTTGAGCACCCCATTAGCCAAATTCTGCTGTTGTCCCCAGGTCTCATCATTGCTTTTCTTGTGGGCATTTCCTCTTCTCCATGGCTCAGCGTATAGTTATAACTGTCCTCCTCTCTGCATTGCCATGTAGTTAAACTTTAGTGTGTTTCTTCCCCCAAAGTTCAGAGGACATCTGTTAAAACCAAGAATGTCCTGCTTTCTGTCATCATGAGTGGCACAGGGAAATCTGCGATCCCTTAAAGGAGTCTATCTGGGGGGCTCTCAATCTCATTCATGAGAGAGGAACCATGCACTGCCTTCCCACAGAGCAACAATTCTCAAACTTGAGCTCTAATGAGAATCTCTGGAGGCTTATTAAAACCCAGAATGCTCGGCCCTACTCAGAGTTTCTGATTTAGTGGATTTAGCAAAAGACCTAATCGTTTGCACTTCTAAGATCCCAGGTGATAAGGATCCTGCTGGTCAGGGGCCACAGTCTGAGAACCACTCCCCCAGAATCTTGGGGAAGGAATGCTAATAAGTCTTGGGCACTGAATCACTAGTTTTAATTATGAAAGAACTAACGTTCGGGGCACTTGTCTGGAGAAATGAAGGAGGACAAAGAAAACAACTAGAGAACAGGAAAAAAGTTGCTTCATAAAATTTACAGTCCCACAAAGAATCATGTATAGGAATTTGGAATTTACATTCTTGGTGAAGATCTTTACTCCCCTCCACTAAGTATAATTTGATGGACCTATTAGCTAGGTTGTTGGGTCCTTTCCTGACACAGGTGAATGTTAGGATTACATCAACCACAGTGGCCCCTGAAAGGACTGGCAGACCACAAGCTGTCAGTGGCCAATGGGAATTTGGTCTCCGGTGGGTTGGACCCAATTGGTTGACATTAGAGGTATGACGATGCAGAGGGTGCTATCCAAAATTAATGTAATGCTCACACTGAGATTCCACAGTTTGGCATTTTGTTGTATAACATCTAATATCCTCATGGCATAAAACTGATGGCCCAGGGAAGTCAAATTTACACATTACAGCAGGCAACTCATTTCCCTTCTGCTTCTCACATGAAAAGCTTTCCCTAACTTTGCAGAATTACTGCAACCAGAAGCCACATGAGTGATAAATGAGGTCATAAATAAATACCATCATCTCTGCTACCATGGACTGGCCGAGAAGTCCCAGGAAGTGGTCTCTCCATGCTGGCGATCTCTTCTACGTAGGCAGGTGGGATTTGCATGGGGTGATCATGGGGGAGCAAGCCAGCCCTCGGTTCTCCAAGGAAAATAAAATTAATTCTTGCCTTTTTCTTTGCTGTCTTTGTCAGGCAAGAAATCTCCTTAAATTCAGATCCTAGGAAAATCCTTCTGCTTTCTCTGGAGTCTTCCTTTTGTACCTTTAAGTCTCTGTCCTGAACCTGCCACCAACTCCTTGTGTCATATCGGGCAGTTTGCTTAGTCTCTCAGTGATATGGTGACCTCATCTATAAAAGGAAGGTTTTGTATTGATTGATCTCTAAATTCCTTCCAGTTCCAATAGTCAGTGCTTCTTATTCATCTCTTTCTTCCCCTTGTCTCTGAAAGTAAGCATTCCTTCCTGCATCCTCATCTCTCTTCAGGAGTCTCTGTCCCCTTCCACCCTGCCCCCAGCCCCTTCTCACATCATCTGTTAGCATGAAGTGTTCCCCTCATGCTAAGTCAGATATCATTCAGCCACAGATTGTGTTCCTACCCAGGTGCCCCGCAGGAAAGCATCTCCTCATGTCTACTTAATTTCAGAGATAGTTTTTAAAAGATATATCTAGTGGCAGTTAAAATGGGCCTGTGTTTATGAGCCCTGTTCCACATATTGAGAGTAATCGGATACCTCTACTGGCTCCAAATGAGTAAGGGGAGAAGAACAAGAGATCTGGAACCAAATGAGAATTTGTAAGAACTGATGTGTCACTGCTGAAAGCAACTCTACGTGTTTGTCCTGGTCCCAACTCTTTATGCCAGGCCAGTGTGAGGAGCTGAGCCCCCAGCCCACCCCACCAGTTTCCCCTGGGCCTGTTTCCCCATACAGAGAGCCTCATAAGCCAGCCGAGTCGAAGGCAGCCCCCTGGGACCTCTACCACAGCGCTCACTCTTGCTTGTTTTCAGCCAACTTTCATTCCAATCGTCTTTGCTCCCAGCCTAGAACCACTGACCTTCAAAAATCCAAGCTGAACCCTGTCTCCACGGTGTTTACAGTTCTCCCCCTACTATCTGGCCCTTGCATTTCCCCTATAAAAGTTATCTTGCTGTACCTTCTTACTCATAAGCACCTTAAGTGCCTGAAATAAAAATGTCCTGTACTTGTCTCAGCCCTGAAGCCTGAGACACTATAACACATGAACTCCATTATCAATACGTCATAACAGCCAATTTACTGAAGTCAAATTACACAAAAATTTGATTCATTAAATAATACATAGCCCAAATAAAATAAAATCCCATATTTACCAAAACTGCGGTCTTCAAACTAGTTATAAAGTGTGCTATAGTTATTTTAAAACTTGTGAAGATTTCTGCTTTCTTTTTTTTCCATTTAGGCTGCTTGTGAAATGTAGTTACTGATTATCACAAACTTTTCTATATCAAATGTAACCATAAGAAGATCAAATTCTCTTTTATCTTCTCTGCCGAAGGTGAGAAAAAATACGGTACTAGCTCTTAAAGTACCCATTTCTTCCCAGGCCAAAACACTAGGAAAGTATATTTTTAAATGACAGCAATGATGACAGGGAGATGGGATTATGGGTGATTTTTAGCGTCGCCTTGATGTTTTTCTATATTTTCTAAGAGGAATATATATCACCTCTATAATCAGAAAGAAATTACAATAAATGTTAGTAAACACATCAGAATAAGGCCTATTTACTGACTCCAAAGAACTCATATTCATGTAGGGGAATATGACCCATAAGTAATATATAGATCAGCTTCTGAAGAATTTTAGGATGTATAAGGAATTCTACTTTGGGAAGTGTGAGGGCAAGGTTTGGGGGCAAGGAATTTGCTAAGGCTGTGCTCTCTGTCAGGTTTTTGAGAGAGTATTTTGTAGATGCTGCAGGTGAAGCCTTAGTTCCCACCCCGCACTCCATTGCCTGGGAGGAAGGTCGGCTTAGGTAATCTGATTCTGATGTTTTGTGATACCATTTTTGATTACAGAAGAGACAGTGGAGGGCTTGGAGCCTCAATAAGGAATAAGTTAAGGACACATCATTGGAACTGCCAAGAGGTTCTGAGATTCTGCCAAAGCCTAGACTCTCCAGTTCAAGTCTAATTTGGGAAAGAGAATATTTTTATTTTGAATTAACCTGATAAAGTTTAGGGGGAGAAGAAACAGTAACTGCTTGGCTTACAAAATCATTCCCGGGAGTCTTGGTTTCAGATTCAAGGACAAAATGAGCCTGGTATGAATTCATTAACTTTGTTTTGGATGGAATGTGAGCCTTTGGGGGTTTCTCCGCACGGGTGAGGCTGTGAGTGTGAGGATTCATGTGCTTCACCCACCCTTCCTTGGCATCTGCCCACAGGAGGCTGAGGTCAGCACATACTCCCAAATCAGTTATTAGAAACAAGGGAGCAGAATTCCTCCAAACTTCTCTCTCCCCAGTGAGAATCAAACCAAAAAAAAAAACACTAGTATTACAGTAAATTCGCAGACAGAACTCTGGTAGAATCAGAAAAGCTTAAAATGGGGAGGAAAATAAAAGCAATGTTGAGTCTAGCCAGATCAGAGTGGGAGACGGCTCTCAGGTGCTCCTAGCCTCTGCTTAACTACTTCCAAGGAGGGGGAATTCATCCTTCCATATCAGTCTCCTGATAACCCTAGGGTAACCTATGACTGCATTTGCCCCAGGCCATTCTAGTTTTTTACCTATTGTAGTGATTTAATTATTAACACTGTCCCCTTTCATTTTCAAAAGTGTGCCAGTTTAGACAATAGACTTTATCGTCCCTTTGTGATAATAAATCACTTTCAGAGCTAACATTTACTAAGTGCCAATCACGTGGCAGGCATTTCCGAGCTTGGTGCTATTGACATTAGCACCATCATCATTACTGCTATCTTCATGGGGCCAAGATTACCTGCACTTCCTGAGGGGCAAAGTCAAAATGCAACAACAGGCATTTGAATTCACATGCAGAGTACTCAGCAGTTCCTCCCTTACCCCTAAGCTACACTCCCTCTGGGCTTCCATTTGACAAACTCAGGAAGAAGAAGATCCATATCCCTTTACAGATCTCCCATATATTCCTGCCGACTTTCTCAGAAGTGGTCAGTTGCAAGGAGACTGATATTCTGGGGGCCTTGTTATATCCCAGGTATCATGTTACGTGATTGATAGATCAAGAACTAGGCTGGAAGAGCTCAACTAGTTCATCCAAGATCATGCTGACAGCAAGTTGTAGAGCTAAGATTCACACCTGAGTTGATCTGAGTTTAGTACTTGCTTTCCCATTATACCACATTGCCTACCACACTGCATTCAATTTCTACAACCCTTTGCATATTGGGAAAAGTGGAGTTGGAATTCTCCCTTACTGCTATCACCATAAGACTGCTAACCAAGGTCAAGAAGAAAGCAAGCTTTTTCACGAGGTGATGAATTGACTCCTGTATCTAACTGGTCTTTTTCTCCCAGCTCAGGAAGACTTGTGACATCCGTTTGCAAATACACACTCCACTCATGAGTATTCATCTGAAATAATCCTAGACCACAGGGTCTGAGCAACTTGTAGTGTTTAGGCCTTATCGTTCCCTTGGCATGGACCTATTGTTCATATACCAGATTTAAATAACTGGTATGTATTCATTCATGTGTTCGTTCGTTCATTCATTCATTCATTCATTTATTCATTCAATGAATAATGCACTTAATGCTAGCAGTGATCATTTAAAAGCTTATATACATGTATTCCCTCATCCAAATAATTATGTATGATTTTTTTCTTTCATTTACTGGGCACTCACGGCATGCCGGAAACTCTTCTAGGCACTAGGGCATCAGCTGTGAACAAAGGGGACAAAGCCTGGTTCTCATGGAGCTTATCTATTCCTACATAATATAATAACAGAAAATGATAGTGGTATGAAGGAAAACCCAATAGGATAAGGAATAGAGAGTGGTAGGTAGCAAGGGGGCGGGTGCTAATTTAGATAGGAGATTCAGAGAGGGCCCTTTCTGAGCAGAGACCAGAATGATGGATGGGTACAGGCCATGTCAAGAAATCCAGAAAAGTGTTTCAGGCAGAGAGCAGAGCAACTGTTCTTACATAGTACTGCCAGACCCTGTGCTGACAACTTTGCACGCATTATCTCATTTAATCCTCAAAAAGCTCTAAGGGGAGAGTGCCATTATTTCCTTATTTTCTGTCAACCTCCTGAGCCTTGAAGTAACTTGCTTAAGTGCATACTGTCTTTAAGTGCAGGAGCCATGAGTTGAACCCAGGCCTCCTGACTCCCAGACAACATCCCCACTGCAAATACTGAGCAGTCCTGTGCCTTGGCCAGTCTGCAACACTTGCCTGCGCTTTTTTTTTTTTTTTTAAAGTAGGTGCCCTGACCCAGTGAGGAGCCCAGCACAGGGCTTGAACTCACGACCCTGAGATCAAGACCTAAGCTGAGACCAAGAGTTGGACTCAACCGACTGAGCCACCCAGGTGCCTCAGCCTGCACTTTTAATGCAAGATTGAGAGAATGACTGATCCCTAAGAAACATCTGCAAAGCCCACATCATCCCTCTGATTTTGTATCTGATTCTGGTCCTTTGTAATGCTTTTGATTACAGAGGAGACCTGAGAGCATTTGGCACACTACTAACCAGCAAGTTAAGGACGCCCATGGGTCCACAAGAGTTTAAATCTTTATGTCCCCAGGTGCACCAGATATTGAACTATGACAACTCCTACAGGCTTTTGCTCCTGAGATCTTTCCTCAGCTCTGTTGCAGGGCCCACATCTCTGGCTCCTCCAGACATGCAACAACTTTTTCCATGAGGTATCCTTGTAAACCAAGCAAGAGAGTGCCCGGGTGGCTCAGTCAGTTACGTGTCTGCCTTTGGCTCAGGTCATGATCCCAGGGTCCTGGGATGGAGTCCTGTGTCATGCTCCCTGCTCAGCGGGGAGTCTACTTCTCCCTCTACCCTTCCACCCTGCTCATGATCCCTCTTTCTCTCTCTCAAATAAATTATTTTATTTTATTTTAAGATTTTATTTATGTATTTGACAGAAAGAGAGACAGCAAGAGAGGAAATACAAGTAGGGGGAGTAGGAGAGGGAGAAGCAGGCTTCCCTCTCCGCAGGGAGCCCGATGCGGGGCTCGATTCCAAGACCCCAGGATCATGACCTGAGCTGAAGGCAGACCTTAACGACTGAGCCACCTAGGTGCCCCAATAAATTTTTTTAAAAAGCAAGATTTTCCATCCCTCCATCCCATTATTTGTAGGGAATAGCTTCATTGTTTTTCTGTATATAAGACAATACAAGCCATTTTTAAAACTGTTCAGAAATACACAACGATAATAAAATCATCCTTCATTGCAATATTGAGAGATAACTAGTAAACATTTGGTGCATATTCTTCCAGATATTTTTCTATGTATGCACAAACATACAGTTCTTTTTTTTAAATAACCATTTGGTCATTTATACATGCTTTTGTTGCTTGTTTTTTTCTCATAAAAATATGTCATGGACATCTTTCCATGTTATTGTATGTATTTCTACATTATGTATTTTAAGGGCTACACAGTATTCCGTGATAGCAGAAATCATGTAAGGTGTCCCATATGGTGAGCATTAAGACTGTCTCTGGTTTTCCGCAAGTATAAACAACACTTGAAAGAGCATTGTATTATATATATCTTCATGCCCTCTGATACTGATTTTTTTAGAATAAATTAATAACAGTGAAATATTCGGGCACACATTTTAAGGTCCTTGATATGAATCACCACATATGTGTGTAGAAATGTGGTAGCAACTGCCACTGCCCCATACAGCCCACAAAAGTATACTTTTTCCTACATCCTCCGTAACACCTCCCACTTTTAATCTTGTTCCTTTTGAAGCTTCTAGCAGCACAGGGAAAAGAAGGCCACTGCCCTAAACTGGATGTCACCCCCTGTAGAGGCTCCCTAGCCCCAGCCCGAGGAGGGAGGACACAGAGGAGTGTGACCCCTCAGCTCCCTCATGATCCTGGAGGTGAGGCCCCACAGGGTTTGTCCAGAGGCTACAGGTAGAATGAGGAAAGGAGACATTGGCCCGAGTCTCAGCCTGGGAAGGTTGCCTCACTCTCAGACTACATCCTTTCTCTCCTTCATAGATCCTCCAGCAGGTCCTGCCCTCCCATTTCTCCTCCACACATAGAAGACTCCCAGCTCAGGCCTCTCCTCCGAGCCCCAGACTCATGTATTCAACCATATCTAGATACTAATTTCACTCAGATGACTCACAAACATCTCAGACTCCACAGCTTCAACCAAGCTCACCATCTCCTCTTGCTCTCCCTGCCCATCCCCTCCACCTGCCCGTCCTCCACTGTGCTCCACTCAGGAAACAGCACCTCCATCCTCCCAGATGGGGAGGCCCCAAACCTGGGAGCCCTCCCTAATGCCACTCACTCTCTGTGTCCCATCAATCAATCACAAAGCCCCATCAATTCAGTGTGTTAAATATCTTTATTATCCACCCCCTTCTCTCTCTACTGCCAGGACCCCATCTAAGCCAATCAGTGACTATAATTCCTGTCTAAGCCAATCAATGACTATAATTATCTCTATGTGAAGATTGATAGGATAGGAGAGAAAAGAGGAAGAAGGAACATTTTCTAAGCATCAGTACTTGCCTGATGGTGAGAGGTTGTTAATACTCATGATGTACATGGTAAACCAATGGAGTAGATAATATCACCATTTTACAGAAAGGGAAACTGAGGCTCAGAGAGGTTAACATGTCTGATCCCACACCAGACGCAGCACTCAGAGACTCATGTGTGATTATATAGCAAAAATGAAGCCAGGGGACCAGCTGAGTGGCTCTTGCAGTGATTGAGAGGTAACTCCCTCCATGGTAAGCTCCTTGAGGGCAAGAAGTGATATCCAATGACTTCGCATATCTGGTAGGATTTAGCACAGGGCCTGCTTCTGTCATTTATGGGAGGCAGAAGAGTCTAGCAGTTAAGGTAATGGAACTGGACTGACTAGATTCAAATCCCAGCTCTGCTGCTTCCTGGCTCTGGGACTTTGAGCAAGTTACCTAGCCTCTCTGTACTGGTGGCCCCCCAAAAGATATGTCTACATCCTAACACCATAACCTGTGAATGTGACCTTATTTAGACAGAGAGTCTTTGCAGATCTAATGAAGTAAAGGATCTCAAGATGAGGACATCATGGTGGTTTATCCTGGTGGGCCCTAAATCCAATAACAAGTATCCTTATAAAAGATCTCCAGAGGAGAGACATAGATGGGGAAGGAGAGCACCACATGAAGGAATGGAGTGATGTAGCCACAAGTCAAGGAACAATGGCAGGTACCAGAAGCTGGAAGAGATAAGCTTTGGAAATCTCCCTTAGTGCCTCCAGAGGGAGTATGGTCCTGTAGACAGCT
>CM052898.1:76628381-76654285 GCA_028534135.1 Potos flavus | reverse complement strand
TATATCACATCTTCTTTATCCATTCATCTGTTGATGGACATCTAGGCTCTTTCCATAGTTAGGCTATTGTGAATATTGCTGCTATAAACATTGGGGTGCACGTGCCCCTTCAGATCACTACATTTATATCTTTGGGGTAAATACCCAGTATTGCAATTGCTAGGTCATAGGGTAGCTCTATTTTCAACCTTCTGAGGAACCTCCATACTGTTTTCCAGAATAGGTGCACCAGCTTGCATTCCCACAAACAGTGTAGGAGGGTTCCCCTTTCTCTGCAACCTCACCAACATCTGTCATTTCCAGCCTTTTAATTTTAGCCATTCTGACTGGTGTGAGGTGGTATCTCTTTGAGGTTTTGATTTGTAGGAAATATGAGTAATTTAGATTCAGATGTAACTGTAGAAAAGAATGCCAATTCCTTTATCATCTGAAATTTTTTTCATGTCATTTTATTGATAGCCAGCTGTGAATAAAACAAAAACAAAAACAACTGTGTTCTTAATCATTATGCTACACTGCCCTTAACCAAAGCCAGTGTCTTCAGATTACTCCATTCTTGAGGTTTAACTTGATCATTTCTTTTCAGTCTTCTTGATGTTTACATATTGAGGGTTAAACACACAAACATAAGATCCAGGGCTTAAAAGCAAACACATAGAGTGCAAATCCAGCTGTGAAAATTTTCTGAATCTGATTTTTGAGTTCACATACCAGTCAAATGTAGCTAGAGATCAGTTTCTGGAGTCAGACCCATGTTCAAATCTATGCCACTTCCTCTTAGCCTTGTGGCTTCAGGAGAGTTGCTTAAACTCTCTGTGTCCCATTTTTATAATCTATAAAAAGAAATTAACAATACCAAATTTGTGGGGAAATGAAATTAGCAATAAATTGACCACTAAAATAACAACTTTACTTCATTTCTCATTTCCTTCAGATTCTATTCTCTCTACCTCATTTTATAGCCAAACTTACTGAAATAATTATCTTCATGTGTTTGCTATTTCCTTCCCTCTTTCTCTCTTCTTCAACCTGCTCCAATCTGCTTTCTGCCCCAAATCTGAATACATGTTCTCTGGTCCCCCAATTTAATGTCCTCTTCTAGTGTCCCCTATCTCAATGAATGACACAACCATCTGATCCAATAATGCATTTATCGTTTATCATACTTACCCCTCTCTTCGTTTTTAATCCATTTCCAAATTCCTCCCTCTTCACTCCATTTCCAGCACCACCACCACCTCTTGCCTGGACAACTGCAAAAGATTCTGAAGTGGTCTACTCTCATCCACCCCACCACCTATCCATTTATTGTTCCCACCACAGCCAATGCATCTCTCTATTGTGATGAGTTATATTGGTTTATTTGACCATTTGACTAATGCCTATCTCTGCTGCAGAATGTAAGTTCCATGAGGTCAGATATTGCATCTGACTTTGCTTACCACTCTATTCTTGGTGCCTAGCACTGAGGCTGGAACAATGAAGGCTAAGTAAATATTTTGGGAATGTGTACTCCTTAAATGGGAGTTCCCATTGCTGTCATTATCATCATCATCTTCATTGTCGTCATTTTCTTCATCCATCACCAGGTGATTTCTTTCAAAAATACTCTTTTCTCTTCAAATCATAGCCAATTGAGCACCAAGATCTTTAAATCTGCTTGGCCTAGGAAGGTTCTATGAACTTTTTTGCATTTGACACTATCATAGTCATAGTATTTTCATTGCTCTAACACAGAGACAAAAAGATATAAGGAGGTCAGAAAATGGGTTTGTCTCCCTGCTTTTTACAGTGATCTCCTTTTCTGTTCTGTAAATCATATGTATATTGTTACCTATTGCTACATAAAAAATTACTCTAAAACTTGACAGCTTAAAAAAAAAAACAGCATTTATGGGGTGCCTGATTGGCTCAGTCGTTAAGCATCTGCCTTCGGCTCAGGTTGTGATCCCAGGGTCCTGCGATGGAGCCCCGTATCCAGCTCCTTGCTCAGCATGGAGCCTGCTTTTCCCTCTCCGACTCCCCTTGCTTGTGTTTCTGCTGTCACTGTCTCTCTGTCAAATAAATAAATAAAATCTTCTAAAACAAAACAGCATTTATGATCTCACAAAATTGGGGGAGAGTATGGCTGTGTCCTTTGGATCAGGGTCTCTCACAAGACTGCTCTCAAGGTACAGTTATTTCAAGACTTAGCTTGGTGGAGGACCTAATTCCAAGCTCATCATGGGCCTGTTGACAGTCTTCTGGTTCTCACTGACTGTTAGCTGGAGACATTAATTCCTTGCCACTTGAACTGCTCTATAGGGCTACTCACAGCATTGCAGCCTGCTCACTTCAGCACAAGGGCTCTGAGAGAGAAGAATAAGATGATGATCAAGAAGGAAGTCACATTCATTTTGTAACCTAATTTCAGAAGGGATACTCTACCATTTTTGTGGTATTCTGTTCATTAGAAGCCAGTTATTAGATCCATCTCACACTCAAGGAGAGAGAATTACACAATGGCATGAATAGGACCAGTGGGAGCCATCTTAGATAGAAGCTATCTACTGCAAGGTATGACTTTGTTCTCTCTCAACAAGAGCACAGCTGTCATTGATTGTTTTAAGTCTTTTCTCCTTTGAGAATCATGGATTGCATACCCTCAGGGCCCCAATGCCTTGCCATACATTTCTTTCAAAAATGGGAAGGCAGAGGGGGGTGGGGCAAGTTCTGCTAAGAATAGCTCCCAATATAATAGCAACTTTAGTTGTCATTGCACGTTGTGCATTGACATTGAATCATGAAGAGGACCCCAATTACTCCTTTTTGCTTGTCTGGGCATCAGTTTCCTAATGACTGACTTTATAGCTTCCTAATGAATATTTTAAAAACAGAACTCTAGAGATTATAGATACAGAAGGTGTATATTTAGACCTTGGGTTTCTTTTCCTCCCTATTGCCCACCCCCACTTTGCACAGAGGTTTTAGTGCTAATTTGAGATCATTCTGAAACTTTTTCTGTTTTATCATAATGTACATATCCAACATTTTCCATCTAATTTTGTTGTAAATGCTTCAGATTAAGTCACCTCCTAATTGACTGACTCATCTATAGTTTCTCATGCCCTCACTCTCTTACATAAATGCCATAAGAAGAAAGAAGGGAATAACCTGTATTTAGGAGAGTTTCATGGAAAAAATCTTAGAAAATAAACAGACATAGTATTATAATTTCAAGTAGAGTTCTAAATACAGAATTTTGTAAAGAAAAAATTAAAAAGTAGACCTGCAATCATATAACTAGTATCTCCACCTTTTGTTTCCTTTTGTGCAGATTGTTTCCCAGAGAAAACTGTCTAAATCCTTGTTGAAGCATGGGAACACAGCAGGGAAATCCTCCATCACGGTAAGCCCTTCCTTAGCAGCCCTCTGTTCAAGTGCCCAGATGGAGCAGCTGGTCCAAACCTGGCAGTAGGAAGCAGACTCTCTGACTATTGGGAGCTGATTCCACAACTGCTTAGCTATTCAGATTACTCCTTTCCTTCTTGTTCCTTTTTCCTTCTTTTTCCTTTTTGCCAATACAATTTTGACCCTTCTACCTTTAGGAAAAAGAGATAGAAAAAGGATTTAAAAGTGAGGCCATTCACTTCTACTAAGCACTTCTGCAGTTAATATGTAGGTTTTAGTGGGGGGCAAAGATGGAGTTGTCGAGAAGATTAAGAATATAAAATTGTCTGGGCTTTTCAAATCATCAAGCTACCTATCCCTGCCTCTCATTTTTTTGAGAATTAAAAATCTGTTCTAATAGCAATTAATTAAGGTTAGGTTTGTTTCCTAAGGATTAGAGAACTCAGCTCTAATCTGAGTTCTCCTCTTTCATATATTAGTTTGGAGTTATGTTATTGTATTTAGTAGCCACTACCCACATATGATTATTTAAACTTAGATAAAATTATTCAAAATTAAATAAAAGAAAATATCCATACCT
The DNA here is from genome assembly GCA_028534135.1 of Potos flavus. Classification (NCBI taxonomy): domain Eukaryota; kingdom Metazoa; phylum Chordata; class Mammalia; order Carnivora; family Procyonidae; genus Potos; species Potos flavus. The sequence goes on along the minus strand of CM052898.1, from coordinate 76,650,315 downwards.
TACACTAGCCATATATCAAGTGTTCAGTAGTTACATGTGGGTATGAATGTGGGGAGGGAAACAGAGAACCAGATTCAGGAGGCACAGAAATCCCCCAACAAACTCAACCCAAGGAGGTCCACACCAAGACACCCAGTGATTAAAATGGCAAAACATGGTGATAAAGAATTTTAAAGGTTGCAAGAGAAAACTAGGCAGTTCCATACAAAGGAAACTCCATAAGGCTATCAGCTGATTTTCCAGCAGAAACTTTGCAGGCCAGTAGAGAGTGGCACAGTATATTCAAAATGCTGAAAGGGAAAAATTTGCAAGAATACTCTATTCCAGCAAGGTTATCATTCAGAATAGGAAAATAAAGAGTTTCCCAGAAAAACAAAAATTAAAAGAATTCATGACCACTAAACAAGCCTTACAAGGAATTTTAGGGGAGACCTTATGCGTAGAAAACAAATACCACAAGTAAGAGTAAGAAAAATAGGAAGCACAAAAGAAAAAAAAAATTAAGTTTGTCTGTAAAAATCGATCAAGAGAAGCACTAAATAAAAGGGTATAAAATTTGATACCAAATATCTGAAACATAAAGGGGAGAAGAGTAAAGAATGAGTTCAAAATTAAGTAACCATCAACTTAACATAGACTGCTATAAGCAGAAGACATTGTATATAAGCTGAATGGTAACCCCAAATCAAAAAACAGTAATAGATATGCATAAAATAAAGAGTAAAGAATCCAAATATTTTACTAAAGAAAGCCAACTAATTATGAGAGAAAAGAATAAGGGAAGAAAGGAACAGAGAAGAACTACAAAAACAACCATAAAATAAGTAACAAAATGGCAATAAATATACACATATCAATCATTAGTTTGAATATAAATGGACTAAATGCTCCAATCAAAAGACATAAAGTGATAGAGTAGATTAAAAAACAAAAGACTCATCTATAGGCTGCCTGTAAGAAACTTATTTCAGATCTAAGGACATATAGACACTGAAAGGGAAGGGATAGAGAAACTACCATTCAAATAGAAATAAAATGAAAGCCAAAGTTACAATACTTATATTAGACAAAACAGACATTAAAACAAAGGCTGTAACAAGGGACAAAGAAGGACACCATATAATCATAGACAGTACAATCCAACAGGAAGATATAAAAATTATAAATATGTATATACCCAGCATGGGAACACCCAAATACATAAAGCAGTTAATAACAAACATAAAGGAACTCATCAGTAGTAATACAATAATAGTAGGGGATTTTAACACTTATCAGAAAATCAACAAGGAAACTGTGGCTTTGAATGATACACTGGACCAGATGGATTTAACAGACATATTCAGAAAGTTCCATTCTAAAATAGCAGAATGCACATTCTTTTCAGGTGCATATGGACCGTACTCCAGAATAGATAACATATTAGGCCACAAAACAAGTCTCAACATATTCAAAAAGATGGACATCATACCATGTATCTTTTCTGAAACTAGAAATCAACCACAAGAAAAAACATGGAAAGCACATAAATACACAGAGTTTAAATAGTAGGCTACTGAACATGAATGGGCCAACCAAGAAATCAAAGACAAAAGAAAAAAATACATGGAGACAAATGAAGATAAAAATACAGTGGTCCAAAATCTGTGGGATACTGCAAAGGCTATTCTAAGAGGGAAGTTTATAGCAATATAGGCCCACCTTAAGAAATAAGAAAAGTTCCAAATAAACAACCTATCCTTATATCTAAAGGAACTAGAAAAAGGATAACAAACAAAACCCAAAACCAGTAAAAGGAAGGAAATCATAAAGATTAGAGCAGAAACAAACAAGATAGATACTAAAAAAAAATAGAACAGATCAATGAAACCAGGAGCTGGTTCTTTGTAAAGATCAGTAAAATTGATAACCTTTAGCCAGACTTTGGACTTATAAATAAAATGAGAAAGGGGAGAAATAACAACTGCCACCATAGAAATATGATTGTAACAGAATATTACGAAAAATTCTATACCAGCAAATTGGACAACCTAGTAGAAATGGATAAATTCCTAGAAATATACAACCTCCCAAAATTGAATCAGGAAGAAACAGAAAATTTGAACAGACCAATTACCAACAATGAAATTGAATCAGTAATGAAAAAACTCCCAGCAAACAAAAGTCCAGGACCAGACGGCTTCACAGGTGAATTCTACCAAACATTTAAAAAAGAGTTAATACCTATTCTTCTCAAACTATTCCAAAAAATAGGAGAGGAAGGAAAACTTCCTAATTCATTCTATGAAGCCATTATTACACTGATACCAAAACCAGATAAAGACATTGCAAAAAAAGAGGACTACAGCCCAGTATCTCTGATGAACGTAGGTGCCAAAAATCCTCAACAAAGTACTAGCAAACGGAATCTAACAATACATTTAAAAAATAATTTACCATGATCAGGTGGGATTTATTCCTGAGATGCAAGCGTGGTTCAATATTTGCAAATCAGTGTGATACATCGCATCAGTAGAAGAAGGGATAAAAGTCATATGATTATATTAATAGATGCTGAAAAAGCATTTGACAAAGTATAACATCCATTCATGATAAAATCCCTCAAAAAATAGGATTAGAGGAAACACACTTCACATAATATATGAAAAACCCACAGCTAACATACTCAATGGTGAAAAATTGAGAGCATTTTCTCTAAGGCCAGGAATAAGACAGAGATGTCCACTATCAACACTATTATTTGACAATAGTGCTGGACTTCGTAGCCACATCATCAGACAAGAGGAATGAAGGAAAAGCATCCAAATTGATAAAGAAGAAGTAAAACTTCCCCTATTTGCAGATGACATGATACTATATAAAGAAAACCCTAAATACTCCACCAAAAAACTACTAGAACTGGGGTGCCTGGGTGGCTCAGTCAGTTAAGCATCTGCCTTTGGCTCAGGTCATGATCCCAGGGTGCTGGGATTGAGCCCCACATCAGGCTCTCTGGTTAGCACGGAGCCTGCTTCTCCCTCTGCCTCTACCTGCAATTCCCTCTGCTTGTGCATGTGTGCTCTCTCTCTCTTTCTCTTTCTCTCTCTCTCTGTCAAATAAGTAAATAAAAATCTTAAAAAAAAAATATGGAGGACATTGGGAGAAGGAAAGGAAGAGTGAATTGGGAGAAAATGGAGGGGGAGACGAAACATGAGAGACTGTGGACTCTGAGAAACAAACTGAGGGTTTTCGAGGGGAGAGGGGTGGGGGGATGGGTGAGCCTGGTGGTGGGTATTGAGGAGGGCACATATTGCATGGAGTACTGGGTATGGTGCATGAACAATGAATCTTGGAACACTGAAAAAATAAAATAAAAATTAAAAATAAAATAAAATAAAATTTAAAAAAAATTACTAGAACTGATAAATGAATTTAGTAAGGTTGTAGGATACAAAATCAACATACAAAAACCCATGGGCTTTTATATACTAATAATGAAGCAACAGAAAGATAAATTAAGAAAGCAATCTCATTTACTATTACACCAAAGAAAATTAAAATCCTAGGAAAAATTTAACCAGGGAAGTGAAAGACCTATACTCTGAAAATCATGAAAGATATTGAAGATGACACAAACAAGTGGAAAGATACTCCATGCTCATGGTTTGGAAGAACAAATATTGTAAAATGTCCATACTCCCCAAAGCAATCTGAATATTCAATGCACTTCCTATCAAAATACCAGCAAAATTTTTCACAGAACTAGAATAGACAATCCTAAAGTTTGTATGAAACTACAGAAGACTCCAAATAGCCAAAAAGAATCTTGAAAAAGAAAAAAGCTGGAGGTATCAGAATTCCAGATTTTAATTTGTACAATGAAGTTGTAGTAATCAAAACAGTAGGGGACTGGCACAAAAATAGGCGCATAGATCAATGGAATAGAATAGAAAGCCCAGAAATAAACCCACGTTTATAGGGTTAATTCATCTTTGACAAAGGAGGAAAGAATATGCAGTGGGAAAAAGACAGCGTCTTCAACAAATGGTGTTGGGAAAACTGGGTGGCTAACTGTAAAAGAATGAAACTGGACCACTGGCTTATACTATGCACAAACATAAACTCAAAATGGATTAAGGACCTAAATGTGAGACCTAAACCTATAAAAATCCTAGAAGAGAACATAGGAAGTAATTTCTCTGACATTGGACAATAGCAACTTTTTTCTAGATATTTCTCCTGAGGCAAGGGAAACAAAAGCAAAAATAAATTATTGGGGCTTCATCAAAATAAAAAGTTTTTGCACAGCAAAGGAAATGATCAACAAAACTAAAAGACACCTACTGAAAGGGGGAAGATATTTGCAAATGACGTTTCTGATAAAGGGTTGTTGTCCAAAATATATAGAGAACTTACACAACTCCACATCCCAAAAATAAATAATCCGATTAAAAATGGGCAGAAGATACTTCTCCAAAGAAGACATACAGATGGCCAACAGGCATATGAAAAGATGCTCAAGATCACTCATCAGGGAAATACAAATCAAAGCTACAATGAGATATCACCTCACCTGTCAGAATGGCTAACATCAAAAACATATGAAACAACAAGTGTTGGTGAGGATATGGAGATGTGGAGAAAAAGGAACGGTCTTACGCTGTTGGAGTAAATGCAAACTAGTGCAGCCACTGTGGAAAACAGTATGGAGGTTCCTCAAAAAGTTAAAGATAGAGCTACTCTATGATCCAGTAATTGCGCTATTGGGTATTTACCCAAAGAATACAAAAACACTAATTTGAAGGGATACATGAACCCCTATGTTTATTGCAGCATTATTTACAATAGTGAAATTACGGAAGCAGCCCAAGGGTCCATGGATAAATGAATGGATAAAGAAGAGGTGATAATATATATAATATATATATATTATATATATATATATATATATATATACATATATGCCTGGAATATTATTCAGCCATAAGGAACAATGAAATCTTGCCATTGGCGCGACATGGATAGAGCTACAGAGTATTATGCTAAGTGAAATAAGCCAGTCAGAGAAAGACAAATACCATATGATCTCACTCATATGTGGAATTTAAGAAACAAAACAAACAAAGGAAAAGATTTTTAAAGAGTAGAGAGAGAGACAAACCAAGCATAGACTCTTTACTATAGAGAACAAACTGATGATTACCAGAGATGAGGTGGGGGGACTGAAATAGCAGATGGGGATTAAAGAGTACAGTTACCATGATGAGCACTGAGTAATGTATAGAATTGTTGTGTTACTATATTGTACACCTGAAACTGATATAATACTGCATTTTAACTAATTGGAATTTTTAAAAATTAATTAAAAAGGTAATTACATGTGGTTAGCAGCCACTGTATTGGACAGTGCAGATTATAGAACATTTCTGTCATCACATAATGTTCAGTTGGGCTATACTGAAAGTATTTCTAAATAAAACCTTAAAATTTCAAGTAAAACTCCAGTATTTAAAACTTTGGCATCTTATTTTAGAGCCCTTGAGAAAGGCAGAGAAAGTGGTCTGATCATTGTGTAGACAAAAGAAAAAAGAGGTAGAAAAATGTACCAGGAAAATCTGAATTGCTGGGGTGGCGGGGGTAAATTGACAGGCAGCAAACCTCCTGAGGTCCTTTAAACATTCCTTTTTAACTTGAAAGTGACTGATTCATTTAAAAAAAAAAAAAAGTCAAGGTCATTTTTAAGGGAAAAATGCAAAAAGATTCCCTGTGGTGTAAGCTATGACCACTCTCACAAGCACTTACCTTAATTTGTTGCTTGAGATTTTAAATGTTGCGTTTATATCAAGCTTTTTTTTTTACTTCCACGTTCAATCCATACAAACAGTTCAAAGAGTCTTTGAAGACCCCATTGGTGCTCTAAAAAGCCATGGATCCAAAGGGTCACTCCCAAAGCACACAAACCCAGAGAAGCTTTGGGATGGTGAACCCAGGTTTGAGATTTGCCTTTGGCCTTTGTTCTTTCCCAGAACAATACCTCATCTTGGGAGATTTTGCTCCTCCATCCATCCCAGAAAAATTTAATCTTCTTCGTTTTAAATATTTAAATACTTCTCTTAATCCTGGGTCCTTAGATCAGAAAATGGCTTCAAAACCTTCTGGAAAACACTTGAAAATACGTGAAAATTTTTTCCTTTAGGTGATTGCGGAAGAATTATCTGGCAATGATGACTACGTTGAACTTGCATTCAATGCACGGAAATTGGATGACAAGGTAAAGTGTTTGGCATTAACCTTACTGAAGGAAGTAATAAAGCTAGCACACAAGTTTAATCAGATTTCCCCCTGCAGCTGTTTTTTCCCTTTCAATCCACATTATTAAACAGATCAAAGATTTCAGAGAGGTCTACAAAGTAAGACTTTCCCCAAATTGAGAAGCAGTTGATGAGAAGGGGGAGGGACTGTAATTAAAAGAAGACAATTTTGTTACACCAAGCCTTCATTTGTTCCCAAATGCCCAGGTAAATGTGCACAGGTAAATGTTTTAAGCCTATTGCTAGGGACATTTCATAAGAAAACAGATGACATGAAAGGGAAGAGAAGTGACATTTATGAAGCACCTATATTTTCTAAGCACAGGGTTAAGAGCTTTTCATGCATTATCACATTTAATCATTCTTATAACTCCCACGTAGCAGGCATTATTAACTTTGTTTTGCGGATGAGGAAACAGATTCAAAGATGAAGTAACTTGTGTAAGGTGTTAGTCCACGTGTTAGTCCAGATAATCCCAGAAACAGGATTAAATATGCAAGGATTTTATTAGAAACATAGGGAGGAAATCTGCAGATCGCAATGCAAGTCTGACCATGAGTAAAGGAGGGAGAAAGGGGTGGGCGGCAGTGTCCTGGAATGCCATCCAGTCTATGGAAGGTTAAGCAATGCCATCAGGGAGTCCTAGGGCCAATATTGGCCGGCAGGGAAGTTTCATGTCCCCCATGCCTGCCTTAATATCCCCTACACATGCAGGGACTAACTGGGAACGGCCCACCAGAAGCCTGGCCTGGTGCAAGTATGTAAATAAGGGGTATATTTCAGGGTACAGCAGCTGGGGCCCTTGGTCAGTTACACTCCCCGTAGTGGGAGATCTCTAAGTTTTCTTGGCTACCATATCCTGCTAATAAGTGGTTAAAACCGAGGATTCATTTCCATGTCAGTTCCAGGGGAGTCTGACTCCCATCTGTATTCTTTCTCTTATATCTGACAACTTCCACCCAATCACATGCCATGTTAGTTTTACATATACAGAAAAACTTCCTCAGTCTCCACCCCTTAAAAAAGGGGAGGAGTGTCCTTTCCAACCTCACCACATATTTACGATTTCCCTCCAACCATATCCTTAAGTCAAAAACACATCACATTAAATGTATTCACAAAGGACTCAATTTTCCTAGAGCACAACTAGAGAACCTGGGATTTTTGGAGGTGGTACCACTTTTTCAAACAATTGCTGATAGGTATTAGGCTGAAAAAGGTAAAGCTATGTATCAGGCGGTTCCCTAAAATCTTACGCAGCTGTTCATAGCCTGGCATATCACATTCATTTTCACCTATGAACAGTACTCAGACCATTTACGTGTTCATTAATTCATTCTTTTGTTTGTTCATTCTTCATTCATCGTTCATTCACCAAACCTTTGTGGCATGCTTATTATACATCAGGTGGCGGGGTCAAGACATGCTTGAAACCATTCTCACAGCTACAACCTGTAATTCACTGTCTAACTAAGTGAAATATACATTTAAGCTACAAAAGATATAAATAATGTTATAGCCATGATGGGATGTGATAATTGATGTATAACTGCTGTCTGGAGAAGGTTAATTCATCCTGCCTGGGGACATTAAGAAAGACTTTATTCTTATGAATGAATTATATTTGGATTTTTTTAGTGTCCTGAGTAGATTATATGAAACTTTCATGAACTGCTGCCTTTTGCCATTAGCGTGAGCTAGGTGCTGGGAACTGAGGTGTGCACCGATGTCAGTTGGATGTTAGCTTTTAACCCTCACTTTCTGATGTCTGTTATGTTCTTGCTTCCCCATCGTCTCCCCAAGTTTTGGAATAACTCACAAAACTGCTTTGTACAAAGTATCTTTCCTGGTGCCATTATAAGCCATTGGGTCAGTGTGTAGCAGTTTTAAACTGCTCGGCTAATGGCTTATAATGGCTTCTTTCTACTTAATAGTCTCTTAAGCACCTCTCATCTGCCCTCTAACTGACTTCTGTTACAGTGCAAGAGGACTTGGGGGTGTGTTATAGGGCCCATTAGCTCTGACGTGTTTGAACAGTTTCCCTTCATTCCAATGAGCACTTGCTCATAAAGCTGAAAAAGCCTCATGCAGCCCTTGGCCTAGGTGGCCATTCCCACCTTTGTCTGGGTTGATTATCCAAAGCCCTGGTCACTGCTGAGCGTCACTAGCCCAAAGCTGTAGACTCCAGGTCGTACATAATGTGGGTATCTTGCCCAGTCTCCTTAGTAATCCAGAGAGAAGCAGGTCCTGTTCAGCGCAAAGCAGAGGCCATTGTTCCTCTTTGGACTGGAAGGTGAATGGTCTCAGGTGAAAGAAGAGAAAAGTAGCATTAAGGAGCAAGACGATACCATGAAGATCACCTCAAACAACCTCTTCAGGAAACCAAGGCTCAGCAAGGTCTGATGATTTACTCAGAGACTACTACTGCCAATAATACTGGTTAAAAGACAATACCAGTTATCTCTTACTGCATAGGAAGCCATCTCAACACCTAATGACTTAACTTATTCTATTACATGTCATGGTTTTGAGGGTCAGAAATGGAAGCAAGTTTCAATGGGGCAATTCTTCTGCTTCTTATGATGACAGAAGTCACTCAGTGATACTCAGCTGGGGGAGGAGCTTGTCTGGAGAATTCAGTCTAGCTTTGCTCACATTCCTGGCACATGGGATGGTGCAAAGGCTGGGCTCAGCTTAGCTGGTCCACCAGAGTGCCTATATGGTGGTTTTGTGTTACTACCATTTCCCACGCAGGGGCTGGCTTTTCCCAGAGACAGCATCCCCAAAGAATGAAGAAGCTGTGTGGCCTGTTCTGACCTAGCCTTGGAAGTCATAGAGCATCAGTTCTGCTGCATTGTTAGTTACGTGTAAGTCATAAGGCCAGCCCAGAGTCAAGAAGAGAGAAGTTAGACTCCACACCTTGATAGGGGAGTGGCAAAGTCATATTATAGAAAAGCATGTGGACAGTGGACATGATGGTGGCCATCTTTGGAAAATTCAATTTGCCAGTTTTTTTGTGATAGAATCAGAATAAGATAGTACAATTGTTTCATGTCACAGCTGGAAAAGTAGTTCCGAGTTTATTGAGGAGGACCTCTTTTTAGCTTTCGGTATTTGATGATATCGTAGCTACCTACATGTTAGCAGTTGAACTTATATCTATTGAGAAAATATATCATGACTAAAACCAACTGAGACAAAGGTCTTAATTTTCTAAATTTTGTGCATAAGTATCATGAGACTAATTTCTGTATACATTGGAAAACTTTCAGTATGAATATGTGGGGAAAATACATTATATCAAATTCAGACAATGGTTGTAGGACATCAGGATCCCCAGTCCCCTTGTTATCATTCTGGTAACCTTTAGATATCCAAATATGTCAGGTAGAAAGCCTCTGGTCTAATACAACTGCCTTCTTTAACAGATGAGAACACTGAGGTTCAGAAATGTGAAATGACTTACCCAAGGCCACACATAAACACACACACATACATATACAATCAGTGACAGAATGGGACTTAATCAGGTTGCTTAACCAAAATCTAAATTTTTCTTCAGGGCAAGAGGTTAATGAGTACATGTTGACTTGGTCTCTAGATATGGAGGACTTGGTAGTGTTCCCTTGGATTTCAGGGAAATAGGAAGCCAGGGAGGAAGGAGGTGAAAGTATGGCCTAGGCAGCAGTCCTCCAAGTGTTGTCCAAGGTCCCAAGAGCCTTCCAAGGGACTACATGAGGTCAAAAGTCTTTTCATAATAATACCAAGATATTATTTTCTTTCTTCACGCTCATTCTCTCACATGTGTACAGTGGTTTTCTGGAAGTGGCATGATGCCTAATATCACAACAGATTAAATGCAGAAACAGATATGAGAATCCTGCTGTCTTCTATTAAGCCATTAAGTTATTAAACTGATTTGCAAAAATGTAAAGGAATGTCATTTTTCTGGATACTTTTTTAAATTTGGAAAATATAGTTGTCTTCCATTAAAATGCTATTTTTGTTATGATGTACTGGGCTTGTTTTTATATTTTTATAATGATATAACAAATGAATGTTTTTTAAAAATTTCATTTAAATTTTTTAATTTCATTTAAATTCATTTAAATTTCATTTTTAGCTTATAATAGGGTAAATACTGATAGATAAAATCTATATAAACAAAAGCGCCTTGGGCTCCTCGATAATGTTTAAGAGCGTAAAGGAGTTTTAAGACCAAAGAGTTTGAGAACTGCTGTTGTAGGCTATACCAGGAGGGCACTAAGTACCTTGTGAACCACAGTGAGAGAGAAATACCCCTTTTCTTTTGATAGAAACAGTCACTTTTAACTTGCCTTTCCGATGTTGTCAGCAGACCAACAGCCATCTCCCTAAGACAGAAATACAGAGTCCTTGAAATCTTCAAGGACTTCAATGGCAGGCACAAATAAAATAGATTAGGTTTACAAGAAATAACTTATTTATCTAATGTTAATGCAATTCACTTAATGGAGAGGTGAACTTTCTAATTTCTAAAAGCACATTTATTACATTAGCAGCTAGTTGGCAATTAATCTAATAAGAAAGTAGAGATATGACTGTAATCACTTTAGAACGTTCACGCTAACAAAGAATATTCTTTGTCCTCTCTTTCCTGAGAAAGTATTCGTGTTGGTGTGCTGGAACTGATTCTCACACTGGTGGTCACCACATCTGTGGTAGTATCACTATAAAGTATATTTTTAGTGTTCCACAATGCTAGATTGAGGGGGTACTGTATAAACAAACAAACATGTCTCTAAAGCAGAGGTCCGCAAACTTTTTCTATAAAGGACCAGATGGTAAATATTTTAGACTTTGCAGACCATATAGTCTCTGTCCCAGCTACTCAGCTCTGCCTTTGGAGCATGAAAACAACCATAGGCAATACGTAAATGATGAGTGTGGCAGTGTTCCAATAAAATTTTATTCACAAAAACAAGCAGTGAGCAGGATTTAGGCCACACACCATAGTTTGCCAACTTCTGTTCCAAAGCAACATTAAATCTCTACCTGCTAGGCTGTGATTTTACTATGTTCAAGTATGCCCGCCTAAAAACTAATCTAACCTGAGTTGATGATTGATAGAAAGTTATAATTAATGAGCATCTGCAGTGTATGAGGTGGGAGGTGTCTAATCTGCATTATCCCCAAAACTCAAAACCATATTCCCAAAGGTGGAAATTATTATTTGCATTTTACAGATGAAGCATAGTAAGGTTAAATAAACAGTTTGCCCAAAGTCACAAGAGTAGGAAGCTATAGGGTTTAGGTATGACCTCAAATCTTTCAGATAATCTTTTCTTATTCCATTATCTCATTTTTAAGATCACTGTCATAGAAATACACCACTTCCTTTTCTATTCCAAACCTAAGCTGATCGCTTATTGCCCTCTTGCATGACTAAATTTCTTTCATATTGTACTAAAAGGGCAGAGTGATATGGCCTCCAAGTTATTAAAAATTTCACCATAGCAAAACTTCAGTAAAATGCCTATATCATTAACCTTGCTTGTACTGAGCTGTCCCAAGGGTATCTTAATGCTGAGAGTCAAGCAAAAACAGCCAAAAATTCCAGATTGTGTCACATAACCATAAATTAGACCAGAGTTGTGTTTTTAAACTACAAATTTCTGAGTGTACATTTAAGATATTTTTGAGCTGCTTATGAATTGTTTAATTTCCAACAATCAGATGGCTTCTTAGTAGTAATCATCCCTGATAGTTATGTAGTGCTTTACAAAGCATCCTCATACATCGTCTCTTCTATTGATAATAATCGTGGCAGCAACACTTTTTGTGTGCTTATCATTGCCAGGTGCTAGACTCCACACACTGCATGGATCACCTTCTTTAATTCTGCCACTATGCCAGGAGGCAAAAGGTGACATTCTCTCTAATTACCGACCAGGAAACTGAGACTCGAGGAAATTAAATATCTTGTCCCAGATCACGCAGATTGCATACAGTGGAGTCAGGATTTGAAAGCAGTTCTAAAGACAGTGTGCCCATATTAGATTTTCAGTTACTTGACGGCAGAGCTCATATCTGATCTTTCCTTCCTTGATTTATAGTATGTCCTCCTGACATATCTCTGTGCTAAGCCTAAATAGTATTTAAAAAGAATATCAAATAAAATAGAAGAAGCACTGCAATATATTACCGGGAGAAAAAAAGTATTAAAATGTATGTAAAGTATGATTACAAATATATTTTTAAAAGAAAGAAAATAAAATTATGTCTAGATTCTAGAAAAGTATTTATCAGAATGTTATTGATAGTTGTGGAATTATGGGTAAGAGTATGGGCTGTTTTTTCCTTCTTTTTTTCTATGTATTCTATTTTTAAGTAAAAATAATAACAAAAGTTTAAAATTATCAATGAAAAGAAAAAGAAAAATAACTGATAGAATTCCTCTGGTGTGGTCAGCAATTTTAAGTGCAATTCACCAACATGTTCCTTGAGGGAGTAGTAATCAGTTTAAGGAAACAAAGCCTGAAGCTCCTGGAGAGGAGTCCAGGGGCATCTAGAAGCAAGCTAATGTGGCTCACAGCCATTATCAAAGGGAGATAAGAGGGAGGTTCCAATTTTTTAAGATGAGTGTTGAAGCAGAAATAAAAGGGGTGGGGTGTGAATGTATTGAGTAAATGTGTAGAGGTAGGAATCAGCTAGTAGTGTGTCTGGGAAGGAAAAGGGCCATTTTGGTGGATGGACAAGGTTTGCAGGACAGACTTATTGACAAAAGCAGTCACTGTGGGTTCTTGACAAGATAAAAGCTGTGGTAATTTGGTACCTTCAAAAATAGAGCAGAAGGGTATATTCCGGACTCTGGGTATTGTGGCACATGGTGTTTAGCTCTGGGTAGGGTGGGAGGACCACAAAGGGGGAGATAGATAGATCTACCTCCCATCTTTCTTATTTCTAAGGTGCCCTACGAAGTTTCTAGACTGATATCCTTTTTTTTATATAGTATTTTAAGTAATCTTTACACCCAGGGTCGGGCTCAAACTTACAACTCCAAGATCAAGAGTCGCATGCTGAGCTGACCAAGCCAATCAGGCACCCCAGGCTATATTCTTTATTCTACAGAGCCAGTCATATTATTTTTCTGCTCAAAATCCATCATTGGTTACCAACTACTTCCCAAGGCATGTGCAAAGCCTTTGGATAAGAATTTAAGGCCCTTCATATCATGGAGCTGACTTTGCCAGGGTTCTCTCAAACCCTCCCCTATACATCCTTAGGCTGCAGTGGAATTAACCTGCCTAGGGTGCCCCTCTGTTCCATCTTTCATACCTTCATGGAGTCTGTTTCCTCCCTAGAAATACTCTCCTCACAACCATATTTTCCAGTGCAAATCCATCAAATCTCTCTATTGTCTGTTGTACATCCATCCATTCATTCATTCTTAGCCTTGGGTTATATTTATTTGTGTACTTGTCTTACCACCAAACCAGATGGTACTTTTGGAGGGTTGAGAACAAATTTTATCCTTCCTTGCATATTAACATCAAGCACAAGATTCTATGATCAGTGTATTTCCTGAGAATATTTTGTTGAGCTGAAGACTAGGATGGCTATGGGCTTCATTTTGCTTTGCTGCAGGCTAGAATTCTGGGGGGCGGGGGGGAATCACTTGATGCAATACATAGTAAGAATGTGGTAACTAAGGCTGCTGCTCAGATAGCCTCCTATTCTACACCAGGTATTCATGTCGTTCATTCATTTATATATGTATTCATTCATATATTCAGTAAACACTATGTGCCACTAAAGCCTAGACATTATGGAAGATGAGGAAATGGTAGAGATATAAAAGAAAATCAGACATAATTCCTCCTTTCTGAAAGTTTATAATCCAGTGGAGTATAAAATAAGTTTAAAGAAAGATATGGTTACGATTATTTCCAGTAAGGAAGTACCTGCTTGTTTTACATTATTCTTCCACTTAAAGTGGCTAGAAACACTGGGTAAGGTGCAAGAGACATCTGTTTGGGGATCCTAAGGCAGTCAAGTTTTGAGGGACCAAAATAGGAGAGAAATCCCCTGAAGTGATTCAGACATTCTATCCAGATTTTCCACTCAAGGCAATTCCTCAAGGCTGATTCATAGAACACCATGGGTAGAGAGGCTAAGAAGCCTAGCAGAAAATAGTTACTAAGAAATAAACTGAGAAGAGGTCTTTGTCATCTCCTGGGCCTAGAGAAGCAAAACTGAACTTCAGAGATACTGAGAGAGGTAGAATTCAAGATTCACAGATGCTTCAGAAAAACAATCTCAGTGTCTTTTTCTCCTAAGACAATCACTAATTAGCAAATAGCAGCACAAAGCGAAACTGAACAAAAAATCAGAGCCAAGAGATTATGGAGATAAACAAAGCCTTTGAGAGTCTCACAAAAATTAGCATTGAGGGCATGTCAAGGAACAACAGCCCTTATAAACACAAAGCCTTTCAGTCAGAGCCCTTTAAAGATAATATTCAAAGAATATATGAATCAAAAATATATCATGCCTTTAAAGATTTTTGAAGAAACCAATCTCCAAATAGCTCAATCCTAATTGGATTCAGGTAACTGCCCCCATTCTAATGGCTTGACAGAAGCTAAAGACTCATCTGAAGCCTTTATAATCTTTCTTACACAGTGTCTGGTATACCAAGAGGCAGAACCAAGAAACAGAAAATAAAAACAGATCCACAGGTGATCCAGATATTGGCATCATCAGACCCTAGAGGCTTTAACAATAACTATAATTAATATGTTTAAGACAACAGATATGTTGCTTTTCAAACAAGATCATTGGAATTGATCTTTGAAGAATACTTTGGATTTTACTCAACCAAGAATGTACTTCTCAAAGGCCTTGGAGTTAAGATGCAGCTCATTCTTGCCAAGGGTGGATCACAGAGATGAAGAACAAAGCAGGGAAGGTCAAATCCAGTGGCATTTGATTCAAGGCAGGATCAAATATGTGTAGGTGGGGAATAACTGATTTTTGTTTATCTATTTTAGGATTTCTTCAGTAAATCTGACCCATTTCTGGAAATTTTTCGTATGAATGATGATGCAACCCAGCAGCTTGTACACCGAACTGAGGTGAGAAGAGTCATTTTCGGCTGTGCCATCTCATCTCCTAAGATAATAAATTGACCTGTTTCGAGAAGCCCCTTTCATTTCTTGATGTCTGTAGCTATGCACTCAGACCTGAAGTCTTCAGTGTCTTTAAGAGGACTCTCTGCCTTTTGTAGCTTTTTTAATTCTCAATTTAGATATTAGAAGACCCTCTCTCACCTAAAGTTTCCATTGTTGACCTACAATACAGACAGTCAGCAATTTATTAATAATAAAAATATGAATATTAGCTAACATTTAATGAGGGTGATTAGGTGCCAAGCATTGTGCTAAGTGATTTATATGCATTATTTTATTTACTTCTCATAACAATCCCTTGACATGATTATTATAACCCCATTTTATAGTTGATTAACTGAACCTTTGGGAAGTCAAATGACTTTCCAAGTTCTCATAGTTAGAAAGAGGTAGAGCAGAAGTTTGAACCAAGTTTGTTTGGCCTGAGCTTTGCTATAATTTGGGAAGCCAATCTGCCTCCCCAGTAAAAGTTCGTACACTGGGCTGATGTCAGGCCTATCAAACGAACAGCTGCCTTGTGTCAGCTGCCACTTGATCTAGCAACATCTCCTTCTTGAGCCCCCTCCTCCTTCTCCCTGGGGGCTCCAAACCTTATCCCTTGTTACCCCCACCACCACCCAGTACCACACATTCATTCAACAACCAACCCCAGTCTCCACTTTTTATTTTATTTACAAGCTAGTCCAAGAGAGTCTGTGGGGATAAGAGGTACTTTGGTAAGGAGGAGGTGGGGTGATTGCGATGAATGACAAAGCTGAGAGAAGACTGTTGTGTTTACACACACACACACACACACACACACCAGTGGTAGAGTAAAGGAAGAAGAAACCCTCATGATTTTCATAGGATGATAGTGGGGGTGCCATGTTCCCACTACCTCACATTAGAAATCCATTTCCATTTTCCTGAAGTAATAGCGTTGCAAGTAGCATTAGGGGAACTTTTTGTGTCATATTTAAGGTAGGCAAGAATTAAATAGTCTTGAATGGGCAAAGTCTACAGATATCATCTGGTACATAGCTGGCATTTAATAAAATGCGCTTAATAAAAGAATGGATAGTGAACAGAGTTGAGTATAGGCAGTATGTCTACTACATGTTATAGTGTAATGTGATTATCTGGAATTTAATCTCTGGGGAGTAGATTGAGGTGCAGTAGTTTCCCTGAGTGGCACCTAATTGCCACCACCAAATAGAGTCTTTTTCACACATAGAGATTCCTTTGGTGAGACAGACTTCTTCCAGGAAAAGTAAATAAACTTGGTGCAAATTAGAAGTGGTGTGTCCATTCATGCTTTTGCTCCAGTCAGTGAGTGAGGACTTTAATGTGCAGACAGAAAGGAGATGGGGGTTGTATTATTAGACTTCTCTCACAAGATCCCCCTCTCCTCTGCTCCTGACAGCAGTCCTTTTCTCATTATTGGTGTTGGTAAATTCTTCTATTCCCAAGCATCTCCAGAACTCCTCCCATACGTCATTGCTGAGAGGCTTCTGAAGTCTCACAAGAAATGTGATTGTAAAGTTTTCCAATGAGTCAGCAACATGACATTGATTTTTTTCCTCTTTCTTATTCAGCAGATATATACTAAGCAATACCATTCAAGTGCGCACGCACACACACAAACACACACACACAGATTCTAATTTCATAGGAAATTTCTAGTTGAAACTTTGATCTACTATTGAGTTTTTCAAAACTGTTGCAATGAAATATCATCACTTCTTAGTGTTTTAATATAAAGGAGAGAACTTTAAATTAACCCAAACACTTTTATCTAACTTTTCTTCTCACTATCACTTTGATCATCCCCAGGGTATCAGGGCACAAGACAAAGCCCCACAGGAACATTATTTTTGTACTTTAATGCGTTAAAAGAAATTTAATAATGAGTCCATGATACAATCAATAATTCATAGTTATATTAAGGAATCCAAGAGAAGAGAGAATCACTTATAAAATAATTATGTTATTTGGATAGAGAATTAATTTTTTTATAATGCTAAGACTTCTGCTAACTAAAAATTTCATAGGAAGAAAAATCGATATGACAGAATTCTATTTGACTTCATTTGTATGTACCCTAGAGCAGTAGTTCTCAAATTTCATGCATCAGAATCATATAGGGGGCCCACCTCCAGACTTCTTGTCAGTAGGTCTGGGTGCAACTTAAAAATATGCACTTTTAACAAGCTCCTAGGTGATGCTGGTTCTCCTGCTGTTCTAAGGACCACACTTTGGAACCGCTATCCCAAAGTATACAGGACAATCCTAGGCACAGAGCAAATACTAATACATTCTAAGCCCAGCTGACTTATTTGAATCATAGTGATGGCAGACTAAGACGACTTTTATGGATTCTTGGGAAGGACTAATTAGTAAGCTGCTTCCCAAAGGATTTCAATGTTACAGACTTAGTTTGTGACACTGAAGATCTGAAGATCTGTCCTATTATGCCTTCCTAGGATAGCTGGTATAAGTATACTCCTGGAATTTTTCTTTTAGAAACTTTTTTTTTAAAGATTTTATTTATTTATTTGACAGAGAGAGAGAGATCACAAGTAGGCAGAGAGGCAGGCAGAGAGAGAGGGGGAAGCAGGCTCCCTGCTGAGCAGAGAGCCCGATGCGGGGCTCGATCCCAGGACCCTGAGATCATGACCTGAGCTGAAGGCAGAGGCTTTAACCCACTGAGCCACTCAGGCGCCTCTTTTAGAAACTTCTCCTCTGACTTGCAATCTGCTCTGACTCAAGGTCACGAGTTACCAAAAACCATTCAAATTTTTAGCAGTAGAAATGACCTGCTAACACTCTCTACACCAACGAATAGTCTTTGCTTACACTGCCATAGGAATGACGGTCCTATAGAACTGGAGATCCAGAGGCAGGCCTGCCTCCTCAATCTTAGCTCCATTTGATATAGAAGGGGTCATCCCCAGCATCCACATGCTGGACTGTATTACTGTCATTATTTATGACACGACGGCCAGGCCAGTGACCACAGGAGTTCTGCCCATAATGACCCACTTAATGGGAACCCTTAAAAGATTTTTTACTCCAAGTTTTCATTAAGACATCTATTCCAGGCAATTGTCCTTTTCATAAGCGCTACAATGTTTCTCAAAAAGTTTTTATGTTGAAATGTGAAAATGTCAAGCATTTCCTCCCCAACCCATCGCTCCACTCCCTCTCTTTCTTTCCTCAGGTTGTTATGAATAACTTAAGCCCAGCCTGGAAATCATTCAAAGTATCAGTCAATTCTCTATGCAGTGGAGATCCAGACCGCCGGCTGAAGGTCAGAAATACATGTCTGAGAAATGCAATTGTTTATGTCTTTAACTCTCCTCTTTCTTTTCATGTGAATGTTGACAAACCCAACATTTTCTGTACCACTTAGCCAAATCTCTTAGCATCATGATGAAAGATTCAGGGGCTATTTCTTCTGCAGAAGCCACTGAAGCTCAGGAGATAGTCCAAGATAAATCAAGAGGCAAAATCCTTGGCTTCTCAGAGACAAACTGTAGCAATAAGTTCATGGTGCAGTTGGGAGGTATTAAAAATACAAGCACTGCTGTATCGATTATCTGCTGTTCCATAACAGACAATCCAAAATTTAGTAGCTTAAAACAATGTATTTAGCCTATGATCCTATGCATCAGCAAGTCGAGTTAATCTAGGAGGTTCTTCTCTTGGTCTTGCTTGGACTCTCGTGTACTTACAAGGTGACTCTGCTTCTGGGGCTTGACTGGCTATCATATGGAATGACTGGGTATTTGAGGCATTTCTCTCTCCTCATCCAGAAGGCTAGCTTGGAGACTTATACACAGTGAACTTAGAGTTCTGAAAGAGCAAGAAGAGAAGCTGCAAACAAAATCTGTTAAGGTCTAGTCGCAGAACTCATATGAGGTCACTTCCTCCATATTCTATTGGCCATAGCAAGCCAGAGCTATCCCAGATTCAAGGGGTGAGACAATAGACTGCCTCTTGGTGAGAGGAGCTGCCAAGTATGGTGGCCATTTTTTTCAATCTACCACAAATGCTTTTTGGGTTTAATGGGAATCTATACGTTGGAAGAAAAGACACATCATGAGGGTGACCAAAGGAAAACAAGAGGTAGAATGCCAGGAGCAGACTCCAGGAAGCATTTTTTATGGTCCAAGATCTGATGCTCCTTCTACCTTGGGAGTCCAGAAGCTCCATGTTATCCATGCCCCAGAGTTGATTCTACCAGTTCAGGATGACTAAGTAAATTCAGTAGAGACCGGAGCCTATAACCTGAAAGGCCAATTAATTCATGTTCAGTGAGAAACATGCCCACTGGGCAACCTCAGCATTCACATCAGCTTAATCAGGGCACTTTCTCTATGTGGGCCAGCCATAGGAAAGACAGCTATCAGAAGGCTACTGTAATAGTCCGAGAGCAGAGCTATGGGTGTGGATAACAGGGATGGTGAATGGCTTCAGATTCCAAAACCTGGGGCCTCTACATCCACTATGGGAAGATAGGTCCATGAGGCAGACTAAACATTCACATAACTTTCAGAGCACCTAATCCCCCGGAAACTGTTAGATGGACATTGCCAATGTTTGTCTTTGTAACTTTACACTGTTTTCACCCTTTTTGTCCCACAAACCTTCTTGGGATAGAATTCTTTTGATTTGACAGTGTTGTCAGTTTAGAATTCTGTCTGGTTGGTTAGTCCCAGCTTCTTTAATGTAACCTTGTACATCCTTGCTTCATACTGTTCTGAGCGGACTCTGTGCTTGAACTCTCAGCAGACACACTTACCTCCGTGCTCTCAAGGAACAACTCAGAGTTGTCCCAAATATCTTGTCTCTTATAAGAGCTAAGATATTTCAAGCCTCACTTGCCATCAGGACTTTCATGTCGAAGTCAGGACTCCTGGCTGTTTGGGACTCATGTGTCAGCTCATACGCAGAATGCCAAGAGCTTCAGCTTTGGGCCTAGGGTGGCGATTGTCATCTGTATTCTGAGCAGCCCCCATTCCATTCCCAGCGAGATGATTGGCCCTGTGTGGGGCAGAAATCAAATAATATGTCCATTAGTCATAGATCGACTTTGTCATAGGGAGATATTAATTGAATAAAAGGAGAGGGTTGTCTGTAATGGTGTAAATTAAAATGCAGAAAAGGAGCCCTTTATGGTCTTGTGAGTGTTCTGCGTTCTGGGGTCTGTAGAAGAACAAATGGGAATAAAGGAGATAGATGATGGGTGATAGATGAGAAAGAAAGATGTAGGGGGTTGGAGAGGGAGAGGGAAGAAGGGAAGAAGAAAGGATCAGGACTTCTCAACAGCTGCACTGTTGACATTCAGATTTTGTCATGGGGGCTTGTCCTATGCATTGTATGATGTTTAGCAGAATTCCTGGCTACTAGAAGCAAGCAAGACTCCATCCCCATCAGTCTTACAGCCAAAAGTCTATTCAGACATTGCTAAATGTTTCCTGGAGGGCAAAATTACTCCTGATGAGAACCAGTGGTTTCAAACTTAGCATGCATCAGATTGACATAGAAAACTTGCTGAAATGCAGACTGCTGAACCCCGTCCTCAGAATTTCTGATACAGGAGATCTATGGTGGGCCTGAGAATTTTGCATCCTATCAAGTTCCTCGGTGATGCTGCTGCTGGTTTCAGCCCACACTTTAAGGACCCTGGTGTAGACATTTGCTTTTCTTTCTTTCTTTCTTTCTTTCTTTCTTTCTTTCTTTCTTTCTTTCTTTCTTTCTTTCTTTCTTTCTTTCTTTCTTTCTCTCTCTCTCTCTCTCTCTCTCTCTCTCTCTCTCTCTTTCTTTCTTTCTTTCTTTCTTTCTTCCTCTTGAGACTTATTTATTTATTTGAGAGAGAGAAAGAGAGAGAGCATGAGTGAGAGGGGCAGACGGAAGGGGAGAGAGAATCTCAAGCAGACTCAAGCCCTGACACAGGGCTTGATCTCATGATCCTGAGATCATGACCTGAGCTGAAACCAAGAGTTGGACACTCAACCAACTGTGTCACCCAGGTGCCCCGACATTTGCTTCTTCATGACTACTTTCCCATGGCCTAGTGTCTCCACAGTACTTTCCAGCACCCAGTCTCCCCTTTACCGCCACTTTTCTGCCCAGCACTCATACCTATCTGCACTGTCCCAGCCTTCTCAGCTTTACACACACCTTTCTCTCTGCCCAGGATGCCTTCCTCAGTCTGCTTTTCTGACATATGCTATTTCCCTTTGGGTCTCTTAAATATCCCTCCACTTCCAGAAAACGTTCCTCTTTTACTTCTATGGGATGCTTTCTAGCCCTCTCCACCTACCCCATTAAAATACCTCTCAAGTTGTGGAATGCCTGGGTGGTTCAGTCAGTTAAGCCTCTGCCTTCGGCTCAGGTCATAATCCTAGGGTCCTGGGATCGAGCCCTCCATCAGGCTCCTTGCTCAGCGGGAAACCTACTTCTCCCTCTCCCCTCCCTGTGCCCCCCCC